>CAWUFW010010516.1:315000-688231 GCA_963921515.1 Calotriton arnoldi
GTAAGTGTGTGTAAGAGTGTTAGTGAGTGAATGTATGTCCCAGTGGTACATGTGTGAGTAACTACATATGTGAAAGGCAGTATATATGTGTGTTGGAGTATATAAATAGCTATAAGCGAGAGTGAGTGATTGTGATAGTGGCTGTATGGATGAGTGTGTGCTTGTATCAGTGATTGTATAAGAGCGTAACAATGTGCTACTATTTGTATGAGTAAGTGAGCTGGTGTGTGTATAACTGTATAGGTGAGTAAATGGCAGTGTGTTTAATTATTTGCATGACTGACTAGGTGTGTGAGTACCTCTATGGATGAGTGGCGGTGTTTGAGTGTCTATATAGGAGTAAGAGTGTATATGATAGTCCTGTATTGAGGGACCGTAAGTATGAGTGACTGTACGGGTGAGTGAGTGGATGTGTGTGTGTAGACCTAAGAATCAGTGAGTGGGTATGTAGTTATTGGTGTTGGTGTGTCTATGGTTTTGCGAATGGCAGTCTGTAATTTAGATTGGGTGTATCAAAGGTTATATTAGGGTGTGAAGAGCTGCATCAGATTATCACGTGGATGATGTCATCAGTGATGTCATTTGAGATGTCATCAGTGATGTCATCAGTGATGTCACTGACCATGTCATGAGTGATGTAATATGTGACGTCATCAGCAGTGCATTGCGGGGCGCGAGTTATAGTTAGCTGAACTAACTATAACGGGGGAATTTCACGGGTTTTGTACGAGTGAAATGTCCAACTAACTATAACTGTCCCTAAAACCTATGGTTTTTTCAGTGAATTTCAAAGGTTTTTTAAATGCTAATTTGTAACTATAACGTGTCTGAAACCTATGGTTTTTTCAGTGAATTTCAAAGGTTTTTTAAATGCTAATTTGTAACTATAACGTGTCTGAAACCTATGGTTTTTTCAGTGAATTTCAAAGGTTTTTTAAATGCTAATTTCTAACTATAACGTGCCTGATACCTACGGTTTTTTCAGTGAATTTCAAAGGTTTTGTAAATGACAATTTTTAAATGTATTAATTGTTATATTAATTTTTTTCATACTGATTTACTACATTTTTAGAAACAATTTTTTTTTACATATTTTATTTTTAAATTACATTGTAATTACATTATACATTACAAAAAATACTTTCTCAGAATGAATTACTTTAAATACTTTGCACATAGGCAATAGACTTTTAAGTACAGTAGTTACAGTTGTTGCAATGGGCAACACATTTTCAAACACAATGCAACATTCAGCTCAATGTGAATTTCTAGTTAAATGCAATTAGTTACTTTATGGATTACTTTTGTAACCACAGGACTGGATCCTAGATTCAGTCCTGGTACATCTCCTGTAAACAGTTGAGTAAAAGCGTTTTGGTTACAGTCGTGATTTTTAAGGAATATTATTGTATTTTAAAAGTTGACACTTTGAAACTTTTTCTCATAGAATCACCAATGTTATCCTATGGAAGGAAATTCACTTAGCAGGTAAAAACTGTTATCGTTACTTTTTCTTACTCAGTGTTGGATCCTGGATCCAGCACTGGTGCATCTCCTGTAAACAGTTGAAAGAATGCGTTTAAGTCATACAGGTGATTTTTAAGGAATATTTGTAGTTTGTAAAAATCAACACTTTGAAACTTTTTTGCTGAAAACCAGACAATGGATTCCTATGGAAGAAAATATAAGTTACTGGTAAGTACGGTTAAAATTACTTTTCAGGGTCAGTGCTGGGCTAAAAGATGCAGCACTGGGTTCTCTCCTGATAACAGGTGAGTAAATTGGTATTCGTACTTTGGTTGATTTTAGAGGAATATTATAAAGTTCAAAAACTCCACACTTAGAAGAATTTCCAAGTGAAACCAGTCAATGTTAGCCTATGAAGGTAATTCAAGTTACCGGTAAGTACGGTTAAAATTACTTTTGAGGATCAGTACTGGGCTGAAAGATGCAGCACTGAGGTCTCTCCTGATAACAGGTGAGTAAATCAGAATTCGTATTTCGGCTGATTTTAGAGGAATATTTGTATGTTTCAAAAATCCACACTTAGAAGAATTTCCAAGTGAAACCAGTCAATGTTAGCCTATGAAGGAAATTCAAGTTACCGGTAAGTACGGTTAAAATTACTTTTCAGTACCAGTACTGGGCTGAAAGATGCAGCACTGAGGTCTCTCCTGATAACAGGTGAGTAAATCAGAATTCGTATTTCGGCTGATTTTAGAGGAATATTTGTATGTTTCAAAAATCCACACTTAGAAGAATTTCCAAGTGAAACCAGTCAATGTTAGCCTATGAAGGAAATTCAAGTTACCGGTAAGTACGGTTAAAATTACTTTTCAGTACCAGTACTGGGCTGAAAGATGCAGCACTGAGGTCTCTCCTGATAACAGGTGAGTAAATCGGAATTCGTATTTCGGATGATTTTAGAAGAATATTTGCACAATGGTGAAGGGAGGGGCGGGGCCTGAGGTGACATCTGTGCAAACGCGCCCTGTGGCGCGTTTTAAGTTGGGGGATTAAGTCCCCTTGAATCCTGAGGGTCCCTAGGGGCCAACTAGCCCACCAGGAACCTCCAATATGCGCCAGGGGCTGCGTTGCAGAGACGTGTAGAGAGGCCACACCCCTTTTACACCTCTCTGCAACGCAGCTCTGTGGCGCTTTCTGGATGTACCTGTTGGGCTAGTTGGCCCCCAGGGACCCTCAGGATTGAAGGGGATTTAATTCCCCATCTTAAAACGCGCCACGGGGCCTGTTTGCACACATGTCACCTAAAGCCCCGCCCTCCCTTCACCACTGTGCAAACGCGCCCCGTGGCGCGTTTTAAGTTGGGGGATTAAGTCCCCTTGAATCCTGAGGGTCCCCGGAGTCCAACTAGCCCACCATATACCTCCAAAAGCGCCACAGAGCTGCGTTGCAGAGTGGTGTAAAAAGGGCGTGGCCTCTGTACACCTCTCTGCAAGGCAGCTCCCTGGCGCATACTGGAGGTTCCTGGTGGGCTAGTTGGCCCCCAGGGACCCCCAGTATTCAAGGGGAATCGTTCCTCTCTGCAAACGCGCCAGGGGCGCGTTTGCAGAGTGGTGAAGGAAGGGGCGGGGCCTGCGGGCCCGATCGTTTTTTTTGTTTGTTTGTTTTTTTTGTCCCCTGAAGGGGGGCTGTGTGGCCCCCCTTCCTTTTTTTCTGTTTTTGGGCCCTGGGGACCCCATCCCCCAGGGCCTTACCCTTTTTTTAAATTTCAAAATAAAAAAAAAAACGGGAAGGGGCCGCGTGGCCCCCCTTCCCCGGGCCTGTATTGGCCCCGGGGACCCCATCTCCCGGCCTCTATTTTTATTTTTAATATTTTGAGGGGGGCTGCGTGGCCCCCCTCCTCTGGCCATTTTAAGGCCCGGGGACCCCATCCCCCGGGCCGGCCATACCCTTTTTTTTTTTTTTTATTATTTTTCAAAACTTTGGGGAGGGGGGCCGCGTGGCCCCCCCTCCCGGGCCACTACTTGCCCCGGGGACCCCATCCCCCGGGGCTGGCCCTCTCGTTGGGGACTGTGGGGGGGTCCCCAAACCCCCCACAGTCCCGCCGGCTCCCCGTGTCCTACGGGAGCCGGCATTGCTTTTACACATGGGGAGCAGCTAACATGCTGCTCCCCATGTGGAAAGCAGTCGGCTTTGGATATTGGAAGAGAGAGCAGGTTTCCTGCTCTCTTCCAATATCCAAAGCAAGTTTGCAATGACAGGACGGGAGCCGGGAGGCTCCCGTCCTGTCATTGCAAACAGCAGTGTCCCGGGGGTAGGCACCCCGGGACACTGCAGGAGCCGGCCCTGGGGGGTGGCGGTCCCCAGGGCCACCACAGGCTCCAGGAGGGGGGCCGCGCGGCCCCCCTCCCATCGTGTGCACAGCCCCGGGGAGGTGGTGGTCCCCGGGGCTCTGGGGGTCCGTAACGGACCCCCATATTTAAATGTTTAGTGCCCCGGGGAGGTGGCGGTCCCCGGGGATTGAAGGGGATTTAATTCCCCATCTTAAAACGCGCCACGGGGCCTGTTTGCACACATGTCACCTGAAGCCCAGCCCCCTCCCTTCACCACTGTGCAAACGCGCCCCGTGGCGCGTTTTAAGTTGGGGGATTAAGTCCCCTTGAATCCTGAGGGTCCCCGGAGTCCAACTAGCCCACCATATACCTCCAAAAAGCGCCACAGAGCTGCGTTGCAGAGAGGTGTAAAAGGGGTGTGGCCTCTCTACACGTCTCTGCAACGCAGCCCCCTGGCGCATATTGGAGGTTCCTGGTGGGCTAGTTGGCCCCCAGGGACCCCCAGTATTCAAGGGGAATCGTTTCCCCTCTGCAAACGCGCCAGGGGGCGCGTTTGCAGAGTGGTGAAGGAAGGGGCGGGGCCTGCGGGCCCGATCGTTTTTTTTTTTTTGTTTTTTTGTCTCCTGAAGGGGGGCTGTGTGGCCCCCTTCCTTTTTCCTGTTTTTGGGCCCTGGGGACCCCATCCCCCAGGGCCTTACCCCTTTTTTTAAATTTAATTTTATTTAAAAAAAACGGGAAGGGGGCCGCGTGGCCCCCCTTCCCTGGGCCTGTATTGGCCCCGGGGACCCCATCCCCCAGGGCATGGCCTTTTTTTTATTTTCTTGGGAGGGGGGCTGCGTGGCCCCCCTCCTCAGGCCATTTAAGGCCCCGGGGACCCCATCCCCCGGGGCCGGCCTTTCCATTTTTTTTTTTTTTTTTTTTTGGGGGAGGGGGGCCGCGTGGCCAGCCCCGGGACCACCACCTCCCCGGGGCTGGCCCTCTCCGTTGGGGACTGTGGGGGGGTCCCCAATCCCCCCACAGTCCCGCCAGCTCCCCACGTCCCTTGGGAGCCGGCATTGCTGTTCCACATGGGGAGCAGCTGACATGCTGCTCCCCATGTGGAAAAGCAATCGCTTTGGATATTGGAAGAGAGAGCAGGTTTCCCTGCTCTCTCTTCCAATATCCAAAGCAGTTTGCAATGACAGGACGGGAGCCGCGAGGCTCCCGTCCTGCCATAGCAAACTACAGTGTCCCGGGGTAGGCACCCCGGGACACTGCAGGAGCCGGCCCTGGGGGGTGGCGGTCCCCAGGGCCATCAAGGGCTCCAGGAGGGGCCGCGCGGCCCCCTCCCTACATCAGCACAGCTCCGGGGAGGTGGTGGTCCCCGGGCTTCGGGGTCCAAAACGGACCCCCATTTTAATTTGTTAGTGCCCCGGGAGGTGGCGGTCCCCGGGGCGTGTGGGGGGCTGGAGCCCCCCACACAGGTTGTTTAATTTTTTTTAAAGCCCGGGGAGGTGGTGGTCCCCGGGGCTGCGGGAGGGCCCAGAGCCCTCCCGCACCATTTTTAAAGAAAGCCCCGGGGGTGGCGGTCCCCGGGGCTTAGGGGGCCTTTGAGGCCCCCACACATAAAATTAAACCCCCACCATGCCCCCGGGACTTGGGCCACCCGGGGCAAATACTATCGAAGCGCGGGAGACCGCGCTTCGATTTTTTCGGCAGGATTCGCGCACCCTGAGCGCATCCTGCCGATTTTTTAAAAAGATTTTTTTTTTTGCCCAGGGGGTCCTTGTGGGACCCCTGAGCAAACCTAGGGGTCAGGGTGTTTCTGCCCTGCCTTTGTGCGCTTTGCGCACTTATTTCTGTCCCTCGGTTCTACCGAGGGACAAAATGGCTGCCAACATTTCCTGAATCGGAATGTTGACAGCCAGCTGACAGCCAATTAACATGCAGCTCGTGATCGGGACGGTGCGCGCAGGGTGCGCTCAGGGTGCGCGAATCCTCCGTGCCCATAGATATATATGTACTTTTACTTTTGATTTTCTCAGCAACTACTGAACGGATTTACACCATTTAACAAAAGGGTTCTTTCTGAACCAAGAACTACCTCTTTGCCAAATTTGGTGTAATTCCGTTCAGCAGTTCGGGCTGTAACCGTGTCTAAAGTTTCCTATGGAAAATTGCATGGGGAAAACACGCTTTGGGACCCCTTTTTCTCGGCCCCCGCTGACGAATCCCCCGAGACTTTCAGGGTAGGAGCGGACCGGAGCGCCCCACAAAGTTTGAAAATTTTGCGAAGATACGTCAACCGGCAAGAGAGTTATTTCAAATAGAATGTCGTGGATTTCCTATGGATAATAGGTTGTAACTATAACTATCTACTGGCGACCGCCAGTAGATAATACACATATATATATACACATATATATATATATATACACATATACATACACATACACATATACACATACACATATATACACACACATATATATATATATACACATATTATCTACTGGCGGTCGCCAGTAGATAGTTATAGTTACAACCTATTATCCATAGGAAATCCGCGACATTCTATTTGAAATAACTCTCTTGCCGGTTGACGTATCTTCGCGAAATTTTCAAACTTCGTGGGGCGCTCCGGTCCGCTCCTACCCTGAAAGTCTCGGGGTGATACGTCAAGCGGGGGCCGAGAAAAAGGGGGTCCCAAAACGCGTTTTCCCATGCATTTTCCCATAGGAAACTTTAGACACGGTTACAGCCTGAACTGCTGAACGGAATTACACCAAATTTGGCAAAGAGGTAGTTCTTGGTTCAGAAAGAACCCTTTTTGTTAAATGGTGTAAATCCGTTCAGTAGTTGCTGAGAAAATCAAAAAGTAAAAGTACATATAGATCTATGGGCACGGAGGATTCGCGCACCCTCCCGATCACGAGCTGCATGTTAATTGGTTGTCAGCTGGCTGTCAACATTCCGATTCAGGAAATGTTGGCAGCCATTTTGTCCTCGGTAGAACCGAGGGACAGAAACAAGTGCGCAAAGCGCACAAAGGGGGAGGGTAGAAACACCCTGACCCCTAGGTTTGCTCAGGGGGTCCCACAAGGACCCCCTGGGCAAAAAAAAAAATTTTTTTTTTAAAAATCGGCAGGATGCGCTCAGGGAGCGCGAACCCTGCCGGAAAATCGAAGCGCGGTCTCCCGCGCTTCGATGGTAACTGGCCCCCGGGTGGCCCAAGTCCCGGGGGCATGCTGGGGGGGGGTTAATTTTATGTGTGGGGGGCCTCTAAGGCCTCCCAAGCCCCGGGGACCACCACCCCCGGGGCTTTATGTAGCAATGGTGCGGGAGGGCTCTGAGCCCTCCCGCAGCCCCGGGGACCACCACCTCCCCGGGGCTTCTTTTTTTTAATTAAAACCCTGTGTGGGGGCCCAGCCCTCCACACGCCCCGGGGACCACCACCTCCCCGGGGCACTAAGAAAAATTACAATGGGGGTCCGTTTTGGACCTCCAGAGCCCCGGGGACCACCACCTCCCCGGGGTTGTGCACTGAATGGGAGGGGGCCGCGCGGCCCCCTCCTGGAGCCCTTGATGGCCCTGGGGACCACCACCCCCCAGGGCCGGCTCCTGCAGTGTCCCGGGTGCCTACCCCGGGACACTGCTGTTTGCAATGACAGGACGGAGCCTCGCGGCTCCCGTCCTGTCATTGCAAACTTGCTTTGATATTGGAAGAGAGAGCAGGAAACCTGCTCTCTCTTCCAATATCCAAGCCGATTGCTTTCCACATGGGGAGCTGCATCTTAGCAGCTCCCCATGTGTGAAGCAATGCCGGCTCCCGTAGGACACGGGGAGCCGGTGGGACTGTGGGGGATTGGGGACCCCCACAGTCCCCAACGAGAGGGCCAGCCCCGGGGGATGGGGTCCCCGGGGCAAGTAGTGGCTCGGGATGGGGGCCACGCGGCCCCCCTCCCCCCAAAAAAAAATTTAAAAAAAAAAAACGATCGGGCCCGCAGGCCCCGCCCCTTTCTTCACCACTCTGCAAACGCGCCCCTGGCGCGTTTGCAGAGGGGAACGAATTCCCCTTGAATACTGGGGGTCCCTGGGGCCAACTAGCCCACCAGGAACCTCCAGTATGCGCCAGGGGCTGCCTTGCAGAGAGGTGTACAGAGGCCACGCCCCTTTTACACCTCTCTGCAACGCAGCTCTATGGCGCTTTTGGAGGTATATGGTGGGCTAGTTGGACTCCGGGGACCCTCAGGATTCAAGGGGACTTAATCCCCCAACTTAAAACGCGCCACGGGGCGCGTTTGCACAGTGGTGAAGGAGGGGGCGGGGCTTGAGGTGACATGTGTGCAAACAGGCCCCGTGGCGCGTTTTAAGATGGGGAATTAAATCCCTTCAATCCTGAGGGTCCCTGGGGCCAACTAGCCCAACAGGTACATCCAGAAAGCGCCACAGAGCTGCGTTGCAGAGAGGTGTAAAAGGGGTGTGGCCTCTCTACACGTCTCTGCAACGCAGCCCCTGGCGCATATTGGAGGTTCCTGGTGGTCTAGTTGGCCCCTAGGGACCCTCAGGATTCAAGGGAACTTAATCCCCCAACTTAAAACGCGCCACGGGGCGCGTTTGCAAAGATGTCACCTCAGGCCCCGCCCCTCCCTTCACCATTGTGCAAATATTCCTCTAAAATCAGCCGAAATAGGAATTCCGATTTACTCACCTGTTATAAGGAGAGACCTCAGTGCTGCATCTTTCAGCCCAGTACTGATCCTCAAAAGTAATTTTAACCGTACTTACCGGTAACTTGAATTTCCTTCATAGGCTAACATTGACTGGTTTCACTTGGAAATTCTTCTAAGTGTGGAGTTTTGGAACTTTAAAATATTCCTCTAAAATCAGCCGAAATACGAATTCCGATTTACTCACCTGTTATCAGGAGAGACCTCAGTGCTGCATCTTTCAGCCCAGTACTGATCCTCAAAAGTAATTTTAACCGTACTTACCGGTAATTTGAATTTCCTTCATAGGCTAACATTGACTGGTTTCACTTGGAAATTCTTCTAAGTGTGGAGTTTTGGAACTTTAAAATATTCCTCTAAAATCAGCCGAAATACGAATTCCGATTTACTCACCTGTTATCAGGAGAGACCTCAGTGCTGCATCTTTCAGCCCAGTACTGATCCTGAAAAGTAATTTTAACTGTACTTACCGGTAACTTGAATTTCCTTCATAGGCTAACATTGACTGGTTTCACTTGGAAATTCTTCTAAGTGTGGAGTTTTGGAACTTTAAAATATTCCTCTAAAATCAGCCGAAATACGAATTCCGATTTACTCACCTGTTATCAGGAGAGACCTCAGTGCTGCATCTTTCAGCCCAGTACTGATCCTGAAAAGTAATTTTAACCGTACTTACCGGTAACTTGAATTTCCTTCATAGGCTAACATTGACTGGTTTCACTTGGAAATTCTTCTAAGTGTTGATTTTTGAAACATACAAATATTCCTCTAAAATCAGCCGAAATCCGAATTCTGATTTACTCACCTGTTATCAGGAGAGACCTCAGTGCTGCATCTTTCAGCCCAGTACTGGTCCTGAAAAGTAATTTTAACCGTACTTACCAGTAACTTGAATTTCCTTCCATAGGCTAACATTGACTGGTGTTCAGCAAAAAGTTTCAAAGTGTTGATTTTCACAAACTACAAATATTCCTTAAAAATCGCCTGTATGACTTAAACGCATTCTTTCAACTGTTTACAGGAGATGCACCAGTGCTGGATCCAGGATCCAACACTGAGTAAGAAAAAGTAACGATAACAGTTTTTACCTGCTAAGTGAATTTCCTTCCATAGGATAACATTGGTGATTCTATGAGAAAAAGTTTCAAAGTGTCAACTTTTAAAATACAATAATATTCCTTAAAAATCACGACTGTAACCAAAACGCTTTTACTCAACTGTTTACAGGAGATGTACCAGGACTGAATCTAGGATCCAGTCCTGTGGTTACAAAAGTAATCCATAAAGTAACTAATTGCATTTAACTAGAAATTCACATTGAGCTGAATGTTGCATTGTGTTTGAAAATGTGTTGCCCATTGCAACAACTGTAACTACTGTACTTAAAAGTCTATTGCCTATCTGCAAAGTATTTAAACTAAAGTAATTCATTCTGAGAAAGTATTTTTTGTAATGTAATGTATAATGTAATTACAATGTAATTTGACAAATAAAATATGTAAAAAAAATTGTTTCTAAAAATGTAGTAAATCAGTATGAAAAAAATTAATATAACAATTAATACATTTAAAAATTGTCATTTACAAAACCTTTGAAATTCACTGAAAAAACCGTAGGTTTCAGGCACGTTATAGTTAGAAATTAGCATTTAAAAAACCTTTGAAATTCACTGAAAAAACCATAGGTTTCAGACACGTTATAGTTACAAATTAGCATTTAAAAAACCTTTGAAATTCACTGAAAAAACCATAGGTTTCAGACACGTTATAGTTACAAATTAGCATTTAAAAAACCTTTGAAATTCACTGAAAAAACCATAGGTTTTAGGGACAGTTATAGTTACTTGGACATTGCACTCGTACAAAACCCGTGAAATTCCCCCGTTATAGTTAGTTCAGCTAACTATAACTCGCGCCCCCGCAATGCACTGCTGATGACGTCACATATTACATCACTCATGACATGGTCAGTGACATCACTGATGACATCTCAAATGACATCACTGATGACATCATCCACGTGATAATCTGATGCACCTCCTCACACCCTAATATAATCTTTGATACACCCACTCTAAATTACAGACTGCCATTCGCAAAACCATAGACACTCCAACACCAATAACTACATACCCACTCACTGATTCTTAGGTCTACACACACACATCCACTCACTCACCCGTACAGTCACTCATACTTACGGTCACTCAGTACAGGACTATCATATGCACTCTTACTCCTATATAGACACTCAAACAACGCCACTCATCCATAGAGATACTCACACACCTAGTCAGTCATGCAAATAATTAAACACACTGCCATTTACTCACCTATACAGTTATACACACACCAGCTCACTTACTCATACAAATAGTAGCACATTGTTACGCTCTTATACAATCACAGATACAAGCACACACTCATCCATACAGCCACTATCACAATCACTCACTCTTGCTTATAGCTATTTATATACTCCAACACACATATATACTGCCTTTCACATATGTAGTTACTCACACATGTACCACTGGGACATACATTCACTCACTAACACACTCTTACACACACTTACCCACCCATACAGTCTATCACAGATGCACTCTTGAAACCATCCACCCAGTGAATCACCCACTCACACATCTATGCACAGAGTTGCACACACCCCTCCCACACAAACACTCAGGCACCCATACAGATACTCAGACAAGCATTCAATAACTCATATAGAAAATCATTTAGCTAATCACAAACACATGCAGCCACTTACACAGCAACAGACAGACGGATACAGACATACACCCAGTTTAGTCACTAACCCATGCATTCAGTAAGATACGTTAAATCACTCAATTATAGAGTCAGTCACGCACCTACTAAATCATCCATACAGACACTTAGACACCCACTCATTCTTCAATACGTCTTTTCCTATATATTTTAAAAATATTTAAACTTTACAGAAACACACAGTCACTGGATGATGTCATCAGTGATGTCATTTGAGATGTCATCAGTGATGTCATCAGTGATGTCACTGACCATGTCATGAGTGATGTAATATGTGACGTCATCAGCAGTGCATTGCGGGGCGCGAGTTATAGTTAGCTGAACTAACTATAACGGGGGAATTTCACGGGTTTTGTACGAGTGCAATGTCCAAGTAACTATAACTGTCCCTAAAACCTATGGTTTTTTCAGTGAATATATATATACACATATACATATACATATACACATATACATATATACATATACACATATACATATATACATATATATATACATACATATATATACATACATACATATATATACATACATACACATACATATACATTATCTACTGGCGGTCGCCAGTAGATAGTTATAGTTACAACCTATTATCCATAGGAAATCCGCGACATTCTATTTGCAATAACGTTGGCGTCGGTTGACGAATCTTCGCGAAGCTTCCAACTTGTTGGGGCGCTCCGGTCCGCTCCTACCCTGAAAGTCTCGGGGTGATACGTCAAGCGGGGGCCGAGAAAAAGGGGGTCCCAAAACGCGTTTTCCCCATTCATTTTTCCATAGGAACCTTTAGTCGCAGCTACAGCCCGAACTGCTGAACGGAATTACCCCAAATTTGGCAAAGAGGTAGCCCTTGGTTCAGACTGGTGCCTTTTGCTAAAATGGTGTAAATCCGTTCAGTAGTTCCTGAGAAATTCACAATTAAAATCACATATATATCTATGGGCGCGTCGGATCCGCGTACCCTCCCGATCACGAGCTGCATGCTAATTGGCTGTCAACACTCCAAATCAAGAAGTGTTGGCAGCCATTTTGTCCCTCGGTAGAACCGAGGGACAGAAACAAGTGCGCAAAGCGCAAAAAGGGGGCAGGGTAGAAACACCCTAACCCCCTAGGCCTGCTCCGGGGTCCCACAAGGACCCCCTGGGCAAAAAAAAGCATTTAAAAAAAAAAAAAAAAAAATCGGCAGGATCCTGCCGGAAAAAAATCGACGCGGTCTCCCGTGCTTCGATGCTAATGGCCCCCGGGTGGGCCAAGTCCCGGGGGCATGCTGGGGGGGGGTTAATTTTATGTGTGGGGGCCTCTAAGGCCCCCAAGCCCCGGGACCGCCACCCCCGGGGCTTTATGCATAATGGTGCGGGAGGGCTCTGAGCCCTCCCGCAGCCCCGGGGACCACCACCTCCCGGGGCTTCTTTTTAAATGAAAAACCTGTGTGGGGGGCTCCAGCCCCCCACACGCCCCGGGACCGCCACCTCCCCGGGGCACTAAACATTTAAATATGGGGGTCCGTTACGGACCTCCAGAGCCCCGGGGACCACCACCTCCCCGGGGCTGTGCACACGATGGGAGGGGGCCGCGCGGCCCCCCTCCTGGAGCCTGTGGTGGCCCTGGGGACCGCCACCCCCAGGGCCGGCTCCTGCAGTGTCCCGGGGTGCCTACCCCCGGGACACTGCTGTTTGCAATGACAGGACGGGAACCTCGCGGCTCCCGTCCTGTCATTGCAAACTTGCTTTGGATATTGGAAGAGAGAGCAGGAAACCTGCTCTCTCTTCCAATATCCAAAGCCGACTGCTTTCCACATGGGGAGCAGCATGTTAGCTGCTCCCCATGTGTAAAGCAATGCCGGCTCCCGTAGGACACGGGGAGCCGGCGGGACTGTGGGGGTTTGGGGACCCCCCACAGTCCCTCAACGAGAGGGCCAGCCCCGGGGATGGGGTCCCCGGGGCAAGTAGTGGCTCGGGAGGGGGGCCACGCGGCCCCCTCCCCAAAGTTTTGAAAAATAATAATAAAAAAAAAAAGGGTATGGCCGGCCCGGGGATGGGGTCCCCGGGCCTTAAAATGGCCAGAGGAGGGGGCCACGCAGCCCCCTCAAAATATTAAAAATAAAAATAGAGGCCGGGAGATGGGGTCCCCGGGGCCAATACAGGCCCGGGAAGGGGGGCCACGCGGCCCCCTTCCCGTTTTTTTTTATTTTGAAATTTTAAAAAGGGGTAAGGCCCTGGGGGATGGGGTCCCCAGGGCCCAAAAACAGAAAAAAGGAAGGGGCTACACAGCCCCCTTCAGGGGACAAAAAAACAAACAAAAAAAAAACGATCGGGCCCGCAGGCCCCGCCCCTTCCTTCACCACTCTGCAAACGCGCCCCTGGCGCGTTTGCAGAGGGGAACGATCCCCTTGAATACTGGGGGTCTCTAGGGGCCAACTAGCCCACCAGGAACCTCCAGTATGCGCCAGGGGCTGCCTTGCAGAGAGGTGTACAGAGGCCACGCCCTTTTTACACCACTCTGCAACGCAGCTCTGTGGCGCTTTTGGAGGTATATGGTGGGCTAGTTGGACTCCGGGGACCCTCAGGATTCAAGGGGACTTAATCCCCCAACTTAAAACGCGCCACGGGGCGCGTTTGCACAGTGGTGAAGGGAGGGGGCGGGGCTTTAGGTGACATGTGTGCAAACAGGCCCCGTGGCGCGTTTTAAGATGGGGAATTAAATCCCTTCAATCCTGAGGGTCCCTGAGGCCAACTAGCCCAACAGGTACATCCAGAAAGCGCCACAGAGCTGCGTTGCAGAGAGGTGTAAAAGGGGTGTGGCCTCTCTACACGTCTCTGCAACGCAGCCCCTGGCGCATATTGGAGGTTCCTGGTGGGCTAGTTGGCCCCTAGGGACCCTCAGGATTCAAGGGGACTTAATCCCCCAACTTAAAACGCGCCACAGGGCGCGTTTGCACAGATGTCACCTCAGGCCCCGCCCCTCCCTTCACCATTGTGCAAATATTCTTCTAAAATCATCCGAAATACGAATTCCGATTTACTCACCTGTTATCAGGAGAGACCTCAGTGCTGCATCTTTCAGCCCAGTACTGGTACTGAAAAGTAATTTTAACCGTACTTACCGGTAACTTGAATTTCCTTCATAGGCTAACATTGACTGGTTTCACTTGGAAATTCTTCTAAGTGTGGATTTTTGAAACATACAAATATTCCTCTAAAATCAGCCGAAATACGAATTCTGATTTACTCACCTGTTATCAGGAGAGACCTCAGTGCTGCATCTTTCAGCCCAGTACTGGTACTGAAAAGTAATTTTAACCGTACTTACCGGTAACTTGAATTTCCTTCATAGGCTAACATTGACTGGTTTCACTTGGAAATTCTTCTAAGTGTGAATTTTTGAAACATACAAATATTCCTCTAAAATCAGCCGAAATACGAATTCTGATTTACTCACCTGTTATCAGGAGAGACCTCAGTGCTGCATCTTTCAGCCCAGTACTGGTCCTGAAAAGTAATTTTAACCGTACTTACCGGTAACTTGAATTACCTTCATAGGCTAACATTGACTGGTTTCACTTGGAAATTCTTCTAAGTGTGGAGTTTTTGAACTTTATAATATTCCTCTAAAATCAACCAAAGTACGAATACCAATTTACTCACCTGTTATCAGGAGAGAACCCAGTGCTGCATCTTTTAGCCCAGCACTGACCCTGAAAAGTAATTTTAACCGTACTTACCAGTAACTTATATTTTCTTCCATAGGAATCCATTGTCTGGTTTTCAGCAAAAAGTTTCAAAGTGTTGATTTTTACAAACTACAAATATTCCTTAAAAATCACCTGTATGACTTAAACGCATTCTTTCAACTGTTTACAGGAGATGCACCAGTGCTGGATCCAGGATCCAACACTGAGTAAGAAAAAGTAACGATAACAGTTTTTACCTGCTAAGTGAATTTCCTTCCATAGGATAACATTGGTGATTCTATGAGAAAAAGTTTCAAAGTGTCAACTTTTAAAATACAATAATATTCCTTAAAAATCACGACTGTAACCAAAACGCTTTTACTCAACTGTTTACAGGAGATGTACCAGGACTGAATCTAGGATCCAGTCCTGTGGTTACAAAAGTAATCCATAAAGTAACTAATTGCATTTAACTAGAAATTCACATTGAGCTGAATGTTGCATTGTGTTTGAAAATGTGTTGCCCATTGCAACAACTGTAACTACTGTACTTAAAAGTCTATTGCCTATCTGCAAAGTATTTAAACTAAAGTAATTCATTCTGAGAAAGTATTTTTTGTAATGTAATGTATAATGTAATTACAATGTAATTTAAAAAATAAAATATGTAAAAAAAATTGTTTCTAAAAATGTAGTAAATCAGTATGAAAAAAATTAATATAACAATTAATACATTTAAAAATTGTCATTTACAAAACCTTTGAAATTCACTGAAAAAACCGTAGGTTTCAGGCACGTTATAGTTAGAAATTAGCATTTAAAAAACCTTTGAAATTCACTGAAAAAACCATAGGTTTCAGACACGTTATAGTTACAAATTAGCATTTAAAAAACCTTTGAAATTCACTGAAAAAACCATAGGTTTCAGACACGTTATAGTTACAAATTAGCATTTAAAAAACCTTTGAAATTCACTGAAAAAACCATAGGTTTTAGGGACAGTTATAGTTACTTGGACATTGCACTCGTACAAAACCCGTGAAATTCCCCGTTATAGTTAGTTCAGCTAACTATAACTCGCGCTCCCGCAATGCACTGCTGATGACGTCACATATTACATCCCTCATGACATGGTCAGTGACATCACTGATGACATCACTGATGACATCTCAAATGACATCACTGATGACATCACTGACGACATCATCCAGTGACTGTGTGTTTCTGTAAAGTTTAAATATTTTTAATATATATAGGAAAAGACGTATTGAAGAATGAGTGGGTGTGTAAGTGTCTGTATGGATGATTTAGTAGGTGCGTGACTGACTCTATAAGTGAGTGATTTAACGTATCTTACTGAATGCATGGGTTAGTGACTAAACTGGATGAATGTCTGTATCCGTCTGTCTGTTGCTGTGTAAGTGGCTGCATGTGTTTGTGAATAGCTACATGAGTGTCTATATGAGTTATTGAATGCTTGTCTGAGTATCTGTATGGGTGCCTGAGTGTTTGTGTGGGAGGGGTGTGTGCAACTCTGTGCATAGATGTGTGAGTGGGTGATTCACTGGGTGGATGGTTTCAAGAGTGCATCTGTGATAGACTGTATGGGTGGGTAAGTGTGTGTAAGAGTGTGTTAGTGAGTGAATGTATGTCCCAGTGGTACATGTGTGAGTAACTACATATGTGAAAGGCAGTATATATGTGTGTTGGAGTATATAAATAGCTATAAGCAAGAGTGAGTGATTGTGATAGTGGCTGTATGGATGATTGTGTGCTTGTATCAGTGATTGTATAAGAGCGTAACAATGTGCTACTATTTGTATGAGTAAGTGAGCTGGTGTGTGTATAACTGTATAGGTGAGTAAATGGCAGTGTGTTTAATTATTTGCATGACTGACTAGGTGTGTGAGTATCTCTATGGATGAGTGGCGTTGTTTGAGTGTCTATATAGGAGTAAGAGTGCATATGATAGTCCTGTACTGAGTGACCGTAAGTATGAGTGACTGTACGGGTGAGTGAGTGGATGTGTGTGTGTAGACCTAAGAATCAGTGAGTGGGTATGTAGTTATTGGTGTTGGAGTGTCTATGGTTTTGCGAATGGCAGTCTGTAATTTAGAGTGGGTGTATCAAAGGTTATATTAGGGTGTGAGGAGGTGCATCAGATTATCACGTGGATGATGTCATCAGTGATGTCATTTGAGATGTCATCAGTGATGTCATCAGTGATGTCACTGACCATGTCATGAGTGATGTAATATGTGACGTCATCAGCAGTGCATTGCGGGGGCGCGAGTTATAGTTAGCTGAACTAACTATAACGGGGGAATTTCACGGGTTTTGTACGAGTGCAATGTCCAAGTAACTATAACTGTCCCTAAAACCTATGGTTTTTTCAGTGAATATATATATACATATATATATACACATATATATATATATACATATACATACATACACATACACATACATATACATACACATACACATACATATACATATACATACACATACATACATATACATATATACATATATACATATATATACATATATATACATATATATACATATATATACATATATACATATATATACATATATATACACACATATATACACACATATATACACACATATATACATATACATACATACATACATATATACATATATACATACATACATACATATATACATACATACATATATACATATATACATACCGACAAGACAAATGATCAACCATACCACCTTTTGCTTGGAAGTTTAGATCTGGTAACTGGGGCTCCAGTACCAAGACACATTAGACTAATGATACAATAATGAATTAGATTGCATTGATTGCATTGAAGATGTGAAAAGTTGATTTGCTGATCAAGTGTTTTATATGCACGCAATGTTTACAATACATTCACTCTTGCACTTTAGCACTATTTTGCACAGTTAAGTTCATTTTTTCGCAATGTGGAGCCCATTAACGTGAAATTAATGCTTTTATCACAGAAACATTACTGAAAATGTATTTATACTGAAAGTAACTTTCGAGAATGTATCTAAAATATCAGGCTAATAATGGTTATATAAGCATAGTGTCTGTGATATAAGACTCCAATGACCAAAGAAAATTTTCTTTTGAAGTCTTTTTTCAATGTCCTTTGCGTGGGGAGTCACGGGGTCACCGTTACGCTTGCACTAGTCACTTTAAATAATTTTTGACAATGTCGATCAAGGCCCGAGGAGGGGCTGAAACGAGTCATGGAGACTTGCACCATTAAAGACTATTAAGCACCTTAAAATGTGGTCTGTATCCGTTTGTGGAGAAACACTCTGGGAAGAAGAACGGTACTGGTTTGATATTAAAAGCCGACGCAGTCTCTTTTCGGCTTGCAAACGGACCCCCTCTCAAATTGGGACGACGCATCAGGAGAGACCAAATTTCCGGGGAAACCAGGAAATTCAAAGTTAAATCCGGAAGGAATTGTGCTGTCAGACCCCCCGTAGCCGTAAACACACAGCAAATCCTGAGCAGACTGGAAGCGGGCCGACTCGGACGAATCGGACGAATCTAGTATAAACTCAGGTACGTGCAATAAGGCAGACACGGGGAGAGAGGTGTGCAGGTCAGGGAGTGGAGCGACTTGATCAAACGTGATACTCCTGTAACCTGTTCTAATTTAACCAAATTGTGCAATGTCGGCTGACACAGTTCGTGAAAGGGAAGCCGCAGCATTAGAAATGTTTGATGACTGTCGGACAGTGACAAGCAATAATATCAGCACTGACACAGCAACCAATGAACATACCGGAACAATAAAAGAGAAATTAAAAAAACTTGAGAAAAAAATGAGTTCTGAACAAAGCAAATGGTGGGAGTCCCGGTCTCTGCAGAGATACTTGGATGTTGTCAGGGTACCACGGGGGTTAAGAATACTCTTAGCCCCCAGTTATGAGACACCAAACCCATTAATGATGCGTGAATGGGCCGAACGTAATTTAGAATCTTCCAAACGGCTGATGAAGATTTTAATAAAATATGCTGACATTGATCGGGCGACATTACTTGAGAAAATATCAAAAATCAATGAGGAATTAGAGGACATGGGCAACCTGAGGAGAAAACGAAATTGCGTCAGGAAATGACACTCAGATTAAAGAAAATAGAAGACAAAATAAAGGAGAGGAAAACTTACAAATTTCATCGGAATAAAACCGATTATGAGGTGGGCCAAATTTTTACCTTCGCTAAAAAATATGAAGCATTGAGAGTAATGAAGGACAAAAAAACAATAGCAGCAAGGTCAGGCACGACAAGAACTGGCGAAGCTGCCTTAAGCACTTAACAATCAGACTTGAGCTCTGCCCCTGATAGCAAATCTGAACGAGAATCAAGAAATGCCAATACAAGTCAACCAAGACAAAAACGTACATTGGATGAAGAATTGGGTTTTTTATGCGACGACAGGAGGCAAACCCTCCGCCCCCGCACGCAAAAAACCAACTACGGACAAATAAAAACTACAAAAGTAGGCAACGAAGGAAGGCAAACAGAAACCGGATCAAATCAAAGAAGACGGGGCGGTTGGAGGGAAGGCAAATAATTGATATGGCAGCCATTAACAAAACAATTGTGAATTTATCAAATGTTAAATCAAGTGATGATGACAAACGTATTTTAAATTTGGGCCTAACTTACTGCCCGGCGAGGAATTTCAACTACTCAAAAACAAGGCTGGATATCTTTATGAGCACCAGAAAACTAAAACTCAAAAAATGTCATCTACTGAACAAAAAAGATGAGAACCAGGAGCATACAACAGAAAGGGAAGAGATGAGACTAGATGACCTCAATGCTTCTGCACAATCTGATACAACTTTTGTCAATGAGATGCAAGAACTATGGGGTAATAATGAAACGACAAGTAATCCTGAATATGATGCACCGGGCATACTACCATCGACTTTTGTTCAATCTGGTCATCATAGAGGTGGTGCTCTTACTCCTGGTCGACCAACACAATTTAAACCCAAATCGACGTTCAACCCGATTATGATCAGAGACTCAATAGATATTTTTCATGAACATGTAATCGAACAATTGAAAGAACTCAATATTAAGACAAACAACACCAGATACAAATATAACAAACAAAATTATGATTATGGTGTACTTATGAAAAAGCTCAAAGAAAATAACAATATTGTTATCCGTAACTCGGATAAAGGAGGGAATATTGTTTTAATGTCTAAGGAAGATTACACTAAGGAGGCCAAAGATCAACTTAATGATAGAACCTGCTACAACAAGAGCAATGTCTCCGAATTAAAAACAATGTATACGAATTTCTACAAAAAACTATCGACATGGAAAAATATTTTGATTACTGTCCAGGAATTCAAATTTTTGAGAAATGACCATCCAGTTGTACCGACAATATATTTCATCCCTAAAATCCACAAAGACCCACAGAAACCGCCTGGAAGACCCATAATATCAGCCAGGAATGGGCTACTTGAACACACCTCTCAATAAGTGGATTTTTTTCTTCAGAATAGTGTCAAAACATTGCCATCGTATGTTTGTGATACTAGTGATTTTTTAAGAAAATTGAAAGATTTCAAATGGGAACAGGGCTATTTGTTTATAGCACTGGATGTAAGCTCGCTGTATACCAGTATTCAACATATTGAAGGACTACGAGCTCTGAACTATTTTTTGGAAAAACAATCGACAGTTCTATGGATCACAACAAGATGATAATGCAGATGGTCGAGTTTTGCCTGATGAATAATGTATTCATGTTTTACAACTTACTATACAGACAAGTCAGAGGGGTGGCGATGGGGGCCAGCTTCTCTCCCAGCTATGCGTGTTTACACATGGGCTGGTGGGAGGAGCTGGTCCTCATGGTTGAGTACAGAGAAATAATGACAACCAAAGTCAAATTGTGGTTACGTTTTATTGACGATTTGTTTGTTGTATGGGATGGTAATGAAAATGATGCTCGTGAATTTGTACAAGCCATAAATGTAAATAACTTGAACCTTCACTTTACAGCGAACTTTAGTTCTACACAAGTTAGCTTTCTAGACACTAACGTCTATATAGCGGACAACAAGATAGAAACTAAATTATATCGCAAAGAAACGGCTGGCAACTCTACGCTCCATGCAAGCAGTTCCCATGTTAAACATTTAGTGACGAGTATTCCTTATGGGGAAATGCTTCGCTTGAGGCGGATTCACAGCAATGATAGTGATTTAGTGATAGCCCAAGCGGAAAGCAAGCTGCGGTTTCTGGACAGGGGATATTCCAGACAAGTCATAGATAATGCAATTTTAAAATCTATGCGTAGAGACAGATATGAACTGTTGGCTAGTAAACAAATTAATCACGATGAAAGTTTACCAAAAACTGATACTGTAAAAAGTGAGGTTAAAAAGGAATTCAGAATTATCATCCAATACAGCCAACAATATAAACAACTTCAATCCATTATCTCCCGCAATTGGCCCATGCTACTCACTGACCCAGTGATTGGATCTAAACTACCTATCAGACCATCAATCACTTATAGTAGGGGTCGATCTATGCGTGATGATTTGGTCAAAACCAGTCCCGAGATCATTGAGTCAACTAACTGGCTGCAAATGCATAAAGGTTTCTTTAAATGTAAGACCTGTAAAGCGTGCCAACAGGGAGATAACAAAACAACTTGCATTACTCCGTTCAGTACTAGAAATATCAAAATAACTAAACTACTAACCTGCAAAACTGAATATGCAGTGTATGTTTTAACCTGCCCGTGCAACCTACAATATGTGGGTAGCACCAAATTACAGGGGTATAAAAGGATTTTACAGCACTTAAGGGCAATTAATAACCAAGACAACACCTACCCTGTGGCACGCCATTTTAAAAGCAAACATGAATCTAGAAGTCAGGACCTCAGGTACTTTGTTATTGACTCGATACCACCCAGCAGAAGAGGAGGTAATAGAGAATACAGATTGCGTCAGCTAGAAACAAGATACATTTTAGAGCTCAACATAAAACAACCATCAGGGTTAAACATAACTGAGGACCTTTTTACTTGTCTTTAAGAATTTGTTTAAACATCAAGTCGATATATGCTGTTTTTTAATGGATTTTATCAAAGTATTTTACTATGATTATGAAATCCAATTGAATTTTATCTAATATTTATGGTCGTTTTAGTATTATATTTATATATTTATACTCAAATGAATTTTATCCAATTGGAATTACATTATTTAATTTTGAAGTATATAATATATGTAGAGATATACATACATGGTAAAATGTCATGAAGTACTTTGGAGACTCAAACGGGAACCATATATATATAGTCGTTAAACAACAATTAATAGTAAAACTGTAGATAGAACCAAGGATGCTTATGGTATTGATACCGACAAGACAAATGATCAACCATACCACCTTTTGCTTGGTAGTTTAGATCTGGTAACTGGGGCTCCAGTACCAAGACACATTAGACTAATGATACAATAATGAATTAGATTGCATTGAAGACGTGAAAAGTTGATTTGCTGATCAAGTGTTTTTATATGCACGCAATGTTTACAATACATTCACTCTTGCACTTTAGCACTATTTTGCACAGTTAAGTTCATTTTTTCGCAATGTGGAGACCATTAACGTGAAATTAATGCTTTTATCACAGAAACATTACTGAAAACGTATTTATACTGAAAGTAACTTTCGAGAATGTATCTAAAATATCAGGCTAATAATGGTTATATAAGCATAGTGTCTGTGATATAAGACTCCAATGACTAAAGAAAATTTTCTTTTGAAGTCTTTTTTCAATGTCCTTTGCGTGGGGAGTCACTGGGTCACCGTTATGCTTGCACTAGTCACTTTAAATAATTTTTGACAATGTCGAACCGTGTCATGTGATCAAGGCCCGAGGAGGGGCTGAAACGAGTCATGGCGACTTGCACCATTAAAGACTATTAAGCATCTTAAAACGTGGTCCGTATCCGTTTGTGGAGAAACACTCTGGGAAGAAGAACGGTACTGGTTTGATATACATACATATACACACACACACACATAATATATATTTATTCACTCAAAAAAAAACACAGGTTTCAGGGACGTTATAGTTAGTTGGACATTTCACTCGTACAAAACCAGAGAAATTCGGCCGTTATAGTTAGCTGAGCTAACTAGGACTTGCGCCCCCGCAATGCACTGCTGATGACGTCACATATTACATCACTCATGACATGGTTAGTGACATCACTGATGACATCTCAAATGACATCACTGATGACATCATCCAGTGACTGAGTGTTTTTTAAAGTTTATGAATGTTATATATATATATATACACACGCCAAGGTGTATTGAAGAATGAGCGGGTTTATGAGTGTCTGAATAGATGATTTACTGGGTGCGTGACTGACTGTGTAAGTGAGTGATTAAACATGTCTTAGTAAATGCATGGGTGAATGACTAATCTCTGTGAATATCTGTGATCAGTCTGTCAGTTGGTGTGTAAATGGTTGCATGGGTTGGTGTGTAGCTACATGAGTGTCTATATGGGTTAATGATTGGTTGTCTGAGTACCTGTATGGGTGCCTGAGTGTCTCTGTTATTGTGTGACTCCCTGCATGGATGTGTGAGTGGGTGATTCACTGGGTGTATGGGCTCATGAGTGCATCTGCGAGGGGCTGTATGGATGAGTGAGTGTGCGTATGGCTGTGTTGGTGAGTGAATGAATGTCTCAGTGGTATATGTGCGAGTAACTACATAAGTGAAAGGCAGTATATGTGAGTGTTGGAGTATATAAGTGACTATATGTGAGAGTGAGTGATTGTGAGAGTGGCGGTATGGATGAGTGTGTGCTTGTGTCAGTGATTGTATAAGAGAGTAAGAATGTGTTAGTATCTGTATGAATAAGTGAGGTGGTGTGTGTATAACTGTATAGGTGAGTAAATGGCAGTGTGATTGAGTCTTTGGGTGACTGACTAGGTGTGTGAGTAACTGTGGATGAGTGGCAGTATGTGAGTGTCTGTATGGGTGTAGGAGTGCATATATCAGAGGCTGTATTGATGAGTAACTGCGTGTATGAGTGACTGAATGGGTGAGTGAGTAGATGTGTGTGTAGTCCTATGAATCAGTGAGTGGGTATGTAATAACTGGTATTGGTGTGTCTATGGATTCGAGAATGGTAGTCTGTACTTTAGAGTGGGTGTATGAAAGGTTATATTAGGGTGTGAGGAGGTGCATCAGATATTAAGTGGATGATGTCATCAGTGATGTCATTTGAGATGTCATGAGTGATGTAATATGTGACGTCATCAGCAGTGCATTGCAGGGGCGCGAGTTATAGTAAGCTCAGCTAACTATAACGGCCGAATTTCTCTGGTTTTGTACGAGTCAAATGTCAGCCTAACTATAACGTCCCTGAAACCTCTGTTTTTTTCAGTGAATTTCTAAGGTTTTTTAAATGCTAATTTCTAACTATGCCTACATAGGTAGGACATGTGCAGAAAGAGGAAGAAAGGTGCAGAAAGAAGCAAGAGAAGTGTAGAAAGAGGCAAGAGAGGTGCAGAAAGAGGAAGAAAGGTGCAGAAAGAAGCAAGAGATGTGCAGAAAGAACCAACAGAGGTGCAGAAAGAGGCCTACTTTGACTGCACCTTACAACAGACTCATACAAAGTAGCCTAATCACTAATTCTTCCCCCAAGATGTCTTAAACCTCACTTTTCTCTTGAAGGTTCACTATTAATCGACTGCTCAGAATGTTAGGCCTACCAAATATAAAAAAATCAATCCTAAGCATATCACTGTTGTAAGTCTGACCAAGTTTGTGAAGGTATGCATGCATGTCTCTGCTTTTACCTAGTGACATGTTACATAAAAATAAACATACATATACTTGAATACCTGTGTTTCAAACAGCATACTCTGCAAATTTATATACAAAAAGGTGTATGCATTTCTTTCTGCTCACAATACAGTGCACATGGGTATTCAATAGTATATTTGAGGAGTTCTATAACACAAATACATAAGACATGTTTTCCTGTGCAACCGAATGACAGAGCAGAACTGAGACGATTTGACCACCTATAGGAGAAGTTACCCGCTTTTTAAGCTACCATCTTCAGATGCATAACACATGTAAGGACACATGTTCAAGTAGACATATACCTCAGTCATGAGAGCATGCAGACCTTTAAACCTGACCGCTTGCACTTCCCATTTGAGTACAGAAAGAGGCGAGAGAAGTTCAGAAAGAGGCAAGAGGGGTGCAGAAAGAGGCAAGAGAGGTACAGAAAGAGTTAAGAGGGTTGCAGAAAGAGTTAAGAGGGTTGCAGAAAGAGTTAAGAGGGTTACAGAAAGAGGCAGGAGGGGTGCAGAAATTTGCAAGAGAGGAGTAGAAAGAACAAGAGCAGTGCAGAAAGAACCAGAGGTACAGAAAGAGGCAAGAGAGGTGCAGAAAGAGGCAAGAGAGGTGCAGAAAGAGGCAAGAGAGGTGCACAAAGAGGGAAAAAGGATGCACAAAGAGGCAAGAGAAGTGCAGAAAGAAGCTACAGAGGTGCAGAAGGAGACAAGAGAACTGCAGAAAGAGGCAAGAGAGTTGCAGAAACCGGCAAGACAGGTGCAGCAAAAGGGAACAGGGTACAGAAAGAGGCAAGAGAGGTGCAGAAAGAGGAAAGAAGGGTGCAGAAAGAAGCAAAAGAGGTGCAGAAAGAGGCAAGAGGGGTGCAGAAAGAGGCAAGAGGGGTGCAGAAAGAGGCAAGAGGGGTGCAGAAAGAGGGAAGAAGGGTGCAGAAAGAGGGAAGAAGGGTGCAGAAAGAGGGAAGAAGGGTGCAGAAACAGGTAAATGAGGTGCAGAAAGAGGGAACAGGGGGTGCAGAAAGAGGGAACAGGGGGTGCAGAAAGAGGCAAGAGGGGTGCAGAAAGAAGCAAAAGAGGTGCCGAAAGAGGCAAGAGAGGTGCAGAAAGAAGCAAGAGCAGTGCAGAAAGAACCAACAGAGGTGCAGAAAGAGGCAAGAGGGGTGCAGAAAGAGGCAAGAGCGGTACAGAAATAAGCAAAAGATGTGCAGAAAGAAGCAAAAGATGTGCAGAAAGAAGCAAGAGAGGTGCAGAAAGAAGCAAGAGAGGTGCAGAAAGAAGCAAGAGGGGTGCAGAAATTTTCAAGACAGGTGCAGAAATTTGCAAGAGAAGTGCAGAAAGAAGCAACAGAGGTGCAGAAAGAAGCAACAGAGGTGCAGAAAGAAGCAACAGAGGTGCAGAAAGAAGCAACAGAGGTTCAGAAAGAGGCAAGAGGGTGCAGAAAAAGCAAGAGAGTTGCAGAAACAGGCAAAAGAGGTGCAGAAAGAGGCAAGATGGGTGCAGAAAGAGGCAAGAGGGGTGCAGAAAGAGGCAAGAGGGGTGCAGAAAGAGGCAGGAGTTGCAGAAACAGGCAAAAGAGGTGCAGAAAGAAGGAACAGGGGTGCAGACAGAGGCAAGAGAGGTACAGAAAGAACCAACAGAAGTGCAGAAAGAGGCAAGAGGGGTGCAGAAAGAGGCAAGAGAGGAGCAGAAAGAGGCAAGAGGGGTGCAGAAAGAAGCAAGCGAAGTGCAGAAAGAAGCAACAGATGTGCAGAAAGAAGCAAGAGGGGTGCAGAAAGAGGCAAGAGAAGTGCAGAAATAAGCAACGGAGGTGCAGATAGAGGCAAGAGGGGTGCAGAAAGAAGCAAGAGGGGTGCAGAAAGAAGCAAGAGGGGTGCAGACAGAGGCAAGAGGGTGCAGACAGAGGGAAGAGGGGTGCAGACAGAGGCAAGAGGGGTGCAGACAGAGGCAAGAGGGGTGCAGACAGAGGCAAGAGGGGTGCAGACAGAGGCAAGAGGGGTGCAGACAGAGGCAAGAGGGGTGCAGACAGAGGCAAGAGGGGTGCAGACAGAGGCAAGAGGGGTGCAGACAGAGGCAAGAGGGGTGCAGACAGAGGCAGGCAAGAGTGTACCGCCATACATTTTTAGAACATTATGATTAATGTAGGCCTACTTTGTTTCTTGAAAGCGGGTGGGGGATGAAAATGTCTGTTTTGAAATGACTTGTACATTTAGAAGATAGTGCTCCGCCCGGGACTCAGCGCTAGGCATGGGTGTACGACAGACACAGACAGAAAAGGAGAATGCCCGGCGAACTACACGAGTCAGAAAATTCTGCAAAAGACCTTTGCACAACCTTATCACATGGAAATGTCGTTTGAAGACATCTGGTTTACTTAGTTAAAAAAAGGGGCATAACTATGACATAGAGCTTTTTTGTACCTTCAGCCATGCTGCACTGCATCCGGGCTGCTGTGCAACATGGCTAAAAAACATTGACAAAGACAATAGCTCTGTCACTGGGGAAGAGCAATTGGCTTTGCTAATGCTTGTTGTGAACTCAGCAAGTACATGAGCACTCTGAAGGAAAACTGTATCGTTTTATTAATCGCACAAGCACAGTTGAAATAAAACCAAGAAAGCACAAATAATGTTTTATTAGACGTGGCGTTTCCCGGGGCGCTAGACAGATATCAGTAGATGAAAGATAAGCTTCTGTTATGTTCGGAAGAAGCTGGTATAGAAGTCAGTGCCTGAAACTTTGTGCACGGTTTAATATTCGTGTTTGACTTCCTGGTGTTCATAAAATCGAGTGCGTGTGCGTGTGAGTGTGAGTGTGCGTGTGAGTGTGCGTGTGTGTGTGTTCGTTCACCTCCAGTGATTTAACTGATCTGATTTATGATTTGGATGAAGTTGATAGGCCTGTAGTGCATCGAAGGGTTAGCGCCTGGGTGTCACTGAGCTGCATCGAGAAGTTGCTAAACTAAATGTACATTTAAATCTAGGGCATTTTACCTCTAGGGCATTTTACCCCGTCCATGTTGTTATGTCAGGTGATGCCACCCTGCCCCAAAGTGAAACACGTGTCGATATTTCTGTTGTCACCAGCATCGTTTGAGGTTGCCCTTCCTTCTTACTCAATTAAACCAAGCAGAAAAGAAACAGTAGTCCGCATAAAGTCTATTGGGACCCACGTTTAGGCGCACATCGGTGTAAGTCCACTTTCTGTTTCAGTATTACCAATGTATAATTATAAAGGTAGATCAAAGTTCCAATCGTGTTAAACAGATGAAACTTTGTTGAGTACAGTGCTGTACATCATAAACGTTTCCAGTTCTCATTCTACATTTCTTGCCCCCTTTGCTTCTTCTCTCCATCTTTTCCCTATCACTCCCTCCTTTTCTTTGCCTTTCGTCTCATTCACTTTCCCCGTCCATATCACTCCCTCGCTTTAGCTCTCTCCATCTCTCACACTTTTCAGTCTTGCTACCTCCCATTTGCATTCTTTTCACTTCCTTTCTGTCACTTTTTCCCGTTGTCTCTTGTTTTCTTTCTAATTTACGTGTTTCTTGTTCTCTCGATCTCACCTCACTCTTTTCCTCTCTCACCTCCTCATTCTCTCTCTTCTTTTCCCATTTCATTATCTACCTCTCTGTCCTTGTCACATTCATTTCCTTCCTCCCTGCTTCACTCTTTCTCTCACACACAGTCATACTCGGTTTAACAGTGAACTCCTCCTGACCAGTTATTATGGTGTCTCTTATATTAGTCCGTATCAAAGGGGTGTTTTTTTTAAAACTTTAGCCACGCCACACAACATTGCGTATGCTGCGCAGGGTGGCTAAAAAAATACACTGGCAAAGCCATAGGTCATAAAGATGCGACCTAATGGCGTGGGCAATGCTTTTTAGGACGCGTAGCGAGGCAAAGGTAGGAGAACAGAAACTCCCAGGATGACATGATCTGGCTATGTGGGGAGTCGAGACTGGGCATCAGCTCTCCCCGTGCCAAGGTCCATCACAGACAACACAGACCTCTCCCCGCCACTTCCACGCTTTAGTGCAACCTCGTGTGTTTGAATGGGGCAGAAAGGAAAGCAGATGGTGGTCTGGAAACAAGTGGCATCGGTGGCCACTATCAGAAGAGGTCTGTTCTTCTGCAACGAGGGCTTGTGAGGGAAGCTTCACATGTGCAAACGTAAATGCCCCTGTGCTATGCACATGGATTCACCAGTGGGCACTGTGCCTATTTAACCCATAGTCTAAACGGAGGAAAAACAAAACACTTGCACTTGGGCATATTGGACTGCCGCGAGTTCTTGATAGACAGGTGAAGAGTCTGTAATGAAGCGCGCCCCGCCAGGTGTGTCCAGGAAGGGCCTGCGCCACGCGTACAGAGTTCCACAGCTGCAGAATGACGTTTCACTTAGCCCGAGCCCCCTACCATTCGATGGGGGGCTGTAGGCCAGTCCTGCTTTTTTGGCCAGCCCCTTGTTTGTTCTCCGCGCTCTGATGCTGTAGCTTTGCTTGTCCTTTCATATATGGAGGACTAGAAGTCTCGGAATGCAAATGAAAGCAGGTCTGACCAAGCTTTTCACTCATGATTTGGGTCAAGCTGCGAGCAATTATTCACTTGAGAAAAAAATCAGGAACATTAGCACAGATAAGCTTAAGCGTAGAGCCTGGGGGGGGAGGGTGTCCCTAACGTCCCATTATGAATGTCTATTGCATGGGTACTCACAAACGTTCTCTCGGGGGCCAAATTTACAGTGTGGTTTGTGGGCGAGGTCCGCACCGGTGAGGGCGGGGTCAGTGGGGGAGGGGGGCGGGGCTAGAGCAAAAAAAAAAACCTGTGACCATGAGGCTGAACACAGGCCCCTGCAGCGGACGCCTTCGTCCACTGAGCCACCAGACCCGGCATACACACATGTCTCCCTCTCCCCGTCTCTCTGTCTCTGCCTCTACCGGTCTGTCCCTGTCTCGGTCTGTCCCCGTCTGTCCCTGTCTCGGTCTGTCCCCGTCTGTCCCTGTCTCGGTCTGTCCCCGTCTGTCCCTGTCCCGGTCTGTCCCCGTCTGTCCCTGTCTCGGTCTGTCCCCGTCTGTCCCTGTCTCGGTCTGTCCCCGTCTGTCCCTGTCTCGGTCTGTCCCCGTCTGTCCCTGTCTCGGTCTGTCCCCGTCTGTCCCTGTCTCGGTCTGTCCCCGTCTGTCCCTGTCCCCGGTCTGTCCCCGTCTGTCCCTGTCTCGGTCTGTCCCCGCCTGTCCCTGTCTCCGGCCTGTCTCGGTCCCTGTCTCTGTCTGTCTGTCCCGGTCTCTGTCTGTCCCTGTCTCTGTCTGTCTGTCCCGGTCTCTGTCTGTCTGTCCCGGTCTCTGTCTGTCCCTGTCTCTGTCTGTCTGTCCCGGTCTCTGTCTGTCCCTGTCTCTGTCTGTCTGTCCCGGTCTCTGTCTGTCCCTGTCTCTGTCTGTCTGTCCCGGTCTCTGTCTGTCTGTCCCGGTCTCTGTCTGTCCCTGTCTCTGTCTGTCTGTCCCGGTCTCTGTCTGTCCCGGTCTCTGTCTGTCCCCGTCTCTGTCTGTCTGTCCCTGTCTCTGTCTGTCTGTCCCTGTCTCTGTCTGTCTGTCCCTGTCTCTGTCTGTCTGTCCCGGTCTCTGTCTGTCTGTCCCGGTCTCTGTCTGTCTGCCCCGGTCTCCGTCTGCCCCGGTCTCCGTCTGCCCCGGTCTCCGTCTGCCCCGGTCTCCGTCTGCCCCGGTCTCCGTCTGTCCCGGCCTCCGTCTGCCCCGGCCTCCGTCTGCCCCGGCCTCCGTCTGCCCCGGCCTCCGTCTGCCCCGGCCTCCGTCTGCCCCGGCCTCCGTCTGCCCCGGCCTCCGTCTGCCCCGGCCTCCGTCTGCCCCGGCCTCCGTCTGCCCCGGCCTCCGTCTGCCCCGGCCTCCGTCTGCCCCGGCCTCCGTCTGCCCCGGCCTCCGCCTGCCCCGGCCTCCGTCTGCCCCGGCCTCCGTCTGCCCCGGCCTCCGTCTGCCCGCCTGCCCCCGGCCTCCGCCTGCCCCGGCCTCCGTCTGCCCCGGCCTCCGTCTGCCCCGGCCTCCGTCTGCCCCGGCCTCCGTCTGCCCCGGCCTCCGTCTGCCCCGGCCTCCGTCTGCCCCGGCCTCCGTCTGCCCCGGCCTCCGTCTGCCCCGGCCTCCGTCTGCCCCGGCCTCCGTCTGCCCCGGCCTCCGTCTGCCCCGTGCCGGCCTCCGTCTGCCCCGGCCTCCGTCTGCCCCGGCCTCCGTCTGCCCGGCCTCCGTCTGCCCCGGCCTCCGCCTGCCCCGGCCTCCGTCTGCCCCGGCCTCCGCCTGCCCCGGCCTCCGTCTGCCCCGGCCTCCGTCTGCCCCGGCCTCCGCCTGCCCCGGCCTCCGTCTGCCCCGGCCTCCGTCTGCCCCGGCCTCCGCCTGCCCCGGCCTCCGCCTGCCCCGGCCTCCGTCTGCCCCGGCCCTCCGCCTGCCCCGGCCTCCGTCTGCCCCGGCCTCCGTCTGCCCCGGCCTCCGTCTGCCCCGGCCTCCGTCTGCCCCGGCCTCCGTCTGCCCCGGCCTCCGTCTGCCCCGGCCTCCGTCTGCCCCGGCCTCCGTCTGCCCCGGCCTCCGTCTGCCCCGGCCTCCGTCTGCCCCGGCCTCCGTCTGCCCCGGCCTCCGTCTGCCCCGGCCTCCGTCTGCCCCGGCCTCCGTCTGCCCCGGCCTCCGTCTGCCCCGGCCTCCGTCTGCCCCGGCCTCCGCCTGCCCCGGCCTCCGTCTGCCCCGGCCTCCGTCTGCCCCGGCCTCCGCCTGCCCCGGCCTCCGTCTGCCCCGGCCTCCGCTCTGCCCCGGCCTCCGTCTGCCCCGGCCTCCGTCTGCCCCGGCCTCCGTCTGCCCCGGCCTCTCCGTCTGCCCCGGTCTCCGTCTGCCCCGGTCTCCGTCTGCCCCGGTCTCCGTCTGCCCCGGTCTCCGTCTGCCCCGGTCTCCGTCTGCCCCGGTCTCCGTCTGCCCCGGTCTCCGTCTGCCCCGGTCTCCGTCTGCCCCGGTCTCCGTCTGCCCCGGTCTCCGCTCTGCCCCGGTCTCCGTCTGCCCCGGTCTCCGTCTGCCCCGGTCTCCGTCTGCCCCGGCCTCCGTCTGCCCCGGTCTCCGTCTGCCCCGGTCTCCGTCTGCCCCGGTCTCCGTCTGCCCCGGCCTCCGTCTGCCCCGGTCTCCGTCTGCCCCGGTCTCCGTCTGCCCCGGTCTCCGTCTGCCCCGGCCTCCGTCTGCCCCGGTCTCCGTCTGCCCCGGTCTCCGTCTGTCTCCGGTCCCTCCGCGCCGGCCCCGGCTCTCCGTCGGTCGGGCCTGCCTGGCCCCGGCCCCGTCGGCCCCGCGCGCCCCGTCTCGCGTGGCCCCCCGCGCGCGGCCGGCCCGGCCCCGGCCCGCCCGCCCGCCCCCCCCGGGCCCACGCGCGCCGGCCCTCCCGTCTGCCCCGGCTCTCCGTCCCCGGCCCCGGGCCTCCGTCTCGCGGCTCGCTCTGCCTCCCCGTCTCGGGTTCGGGCCCCGGCACCCCGTGGCCCCCCCCGCGCGTCTCCGTCTCCGCCCCGCCTCCGTCTGCCCCGCCCGCCCCCGCCCGGCCCCCCGGCCCCGCCCGGTCTCCGTCTGCCCCGGTCTCCGTCTGCCCCGGTCTCCGCTCTGCCCCCGGTCTCCGTCTGCCCCGGTCTCCGTCTGCCTCGGTCTCCGTCTGCCTCGGTCTCCGTCTGTCTCGGTCTCCGTCTGTCTCGGTCTCCGTCTGTCTCGGTCTCCGTCTGTCTCGGTCTCCGTCTGTCTCGGTCTCCGTCTGTCTCGGTCTCCGTCTGTCTCGGTCTCCGTCTGTCTCGGCCTCCGTCTGTCTCGGCCTCCGTCTGTCTCGGCCTCCGTCTGTCTCGGCCTCCGTCTGTCTCTGCCTCCGTCTGTCTCTGCCTCCGTCTGTCTCTGCCTCCGTCTGTCTCTGCCTCCGTCTGTCTCTGCCTCCGTCTGTCTCTGCCTCCGTCTGTCTCTGCCTCCGTCTGTCTCTGCCTCCGTCTGTCTCTGCCTCCGTCTGTCTCTGCCTCCGTCTGTCTCTGCCTCCGTCTGTCTCTGCCTCCGTCTGTCTCTGACTCCGTCTGTCTCTGACTCCGTCTGTCTCTGACTCCGTCTGTCTCTGACTCCGTCTGTCTCTGACTCCGTCTGTCTCTGACTCCGTCTGTCTCTGACTCCGTCTGTCTCTTACTCTGTCTCTGTCTCTTACTCTGTCTCTGTCTCCATCTGTCTCTGTCTCCATCTGTCTCTGTCTCCATCTGTCTCTGTCTCCATCTGTCTCCGTCTCCATCTGTCTCTGTCTCCATCTGTCTCTGTCTCCATCTGTCTCTGTCTCCATCTGTCTCTGTCTCCATCTGTCTCTGTCTCCATCTGTCTCTGTCTCCATCTGTCTCTGTCTCCATCTGTCTCTGTCTCCATCTGTCTCTGTCTCCATCTGTCTCTGTCTCCATCTGTCTCTGTCTCTGTCTCCATCTGTCTGTCTGTCTCTGTCTCTGTCTGTCTCTGTCTCTATCTGTCTCTGTCTCTATCTGTCTCTATCTGTCTCTGTCTCTATCTGTCTCTGTCTCTATCTGTCTCTATCTGTCTCTATCTGTCAGTCTGTCCCTGTCTCTATCTGTCTCTGTCTGTTTCTGTCTCTGTCTCTGTCTCTATCTGTCACTGTGCCTCGGGCAGTGCACACGTACTGTGTCTACACGTCCCCGTCACCAGCCCAGAGACAGCCCCCCCCCACTCCCCCCCTCTCCCTGTGTAATGAATTTGCTGCTTAGTGGGGTTTGTGTCCCACCACTGGGCCTGGGGTCACATCTGTCGCTGGCTTTAATTCTGACTCTCACCCCCCCGAGCTGTCAGATCAAAGCCCCCCTTTGGCGCCAGTCACCCGTCCGTGTAGGTATGCATGCATCAATTATATATAGCACCAACCTGGCGGCGAGCATTTGTGCGCTGTGCTGCGAGAGCGGAGACCAGGCCCGAGCTCCCTGGCCTTGGCTCAACCCTCTGACTACAGGCTGGCGGGAAACATCACATCACAGGCTCTTAACGCACACCTCACCCGGCTCTCACTCCCTACTGCCCTCTGTCACCTCACCCGGCTCTCACTCCCTGTTGCGCTCTGTCACCTCACCCGGCTCTCACCCGGCTCTCACTCCCTGCTGCCCTCTGTCACCCTCTGTCCCCCCCCCTCCCACGTGTGTGGCAGCCCGGGCTGAGACAGCTTCTCGGGCACACACACAGCCGCACCCGAGTACTTCACAGGTCTTTAAAAGACCATTTACTTGTTAATGAGGCATTGTTGTATTTCACCTCTTCTTAGCGACCCTGCATCTCCACTCTGACTATCGCTGGAAGAATTAGCCCCCCCCCTCCCGAAATGTGGCTCTAGTTGCGCCTCTGAGGTGCTCCCAAGTGAAAAGAAGTTCAGGGAGAACTATACCAATGGCCCGATTTATGTGCAGTTCCTGTGGTTCTTCTTGGACATCATTTCACAAGACTGAACCACACGAATCTTCCAATCCACGAGAAATGCCAGAAATCGGCTTGTTTCTCGTGTTCAATGCACCATTTGGGCAGATGATTTTGTAACCCAATTTAGCACAGCTCATAAGAACAAAAGGATTTCCCCTGTTTCGTGTTTACAAATAGTTGGTTACAGGCGTACTTTAACCAGCATCACTCACCACAGGGGAACTCGACTGGAATCGCCCGGCCCCCATAGAGCAGAGTCTCTCGGAGTCCGGGCTGCTGCAACCGGAGGTGTTTGCTGACACTCTTATTTAAAAAATAAAAAAAACACAGGTACGATGTCTGCAAGGTCCGCGGGCCGCCAAGGAATGCTTGCCGGGCCACTGGCGGCCCGCGGGCCGTACTAGGAGTACCCGTGGTCTATTGGATCAGGTGTTTCTATAAATCCCCATTAACCACCTAACGAACAGGTCCCCTATCTGCCATGAGAGGGTTGGGGTACACCCTGGTTTGTGTAATAGGGCATGGGGGCAGGGAGAAGCCTGTAGCTTCCCTGGAGAAGGCGGTGACCTGCTCCTTGCTCAGGGCGGTAGGTTTCGAGCTGGATAAAGGCAAGGGGCACATTTAAGAAGAAACAATTGACTCAGCAAAAGGAATATTCGCCCAGTAAAATCAAACAGTTATTGCAATGAAGATAACGACGGACATAAATGTGTAGTGCTTCCTCTGCACAGTATTCAATATGTCTCTGTCTTTCGCGCATTAAATATCGTTTAAAATCATATTCACTAGAACGGCGTTTCATTCAGACATGGAAAGCATGGAGGGGTGTAAGTGTGTCGTGCATGCTAGCCGACAGGTAGAGGAGACATGCCAACAGAGGCGAGGCTATCAGTAGTGTTGCAGGTGCAGTGGCACTGGGCCCACGGATCTGAGGGGTCCTTTGGACCCCAATTACAGCTGTATTTTACTATCACATTAGGGGTGAGGGTACATTTTATTTGAATGAATTGGGGCCATGGCACTCTTTCTATGCCACTGCCTGACCAGAATCACACAATGAGCCAAGAAGCTCCGCCAAAGACTGGAAAACGCTGTCCTTTGACAAGGACTCATACACAGGGAGACAATAAAAGACACTCAGTTGGTGACCCCTGTCACGGAGTACAGTGACAAGGACAGACACAAAGGTATGTGCGCATGTGAAGTCACTAACTCAGGGATGCATGCACCCGCAGGAGAAATGGCAGCCCGAGCTCTCCAAGGCCAAAAGAGCAGCCAGGACCTCCCGCACCAGGTGGCCGGCGCGTAGGCAGCGAGGGGCAGCCAGGCAGCGGACGGTGATGTGTGGAGACACCCGGCCTCGCTTCCGCTGGTACTTGATGAAACAGTCCTGCCCGTGAATGTAAACCCCCAGCGGCAAGCAAATGAAAGTGCCCGGCCGCCGGGGAAACTCGGGGTGGCGGCGCAAAAGTTTGCAGTCCGGCTGGCTGGATACTCTGAGCCCCTTGCCTGGGGTCTCCAGCCGGCCACCAGTGTCTATGTGGTGCACCCCATCCACTGTGCGGTCCTTGGTGGAGCTCCCGCCCGGGGAGCGCAGGTCTGTGGTGACGGAAGGTAGCAAAGCCAGCAGCTGGCAGAGACCGCAGCGGAGTGGCGGCCACATCTCCTGCCCCGCGGCCGCACTATCCAGCAACCTCCCGGGGCGGCAGTGCCCCCAGCCTGTCCCGCAGAGCCCGAGCAGACAACCCTGGACACTCCGCAGCACAGCAGCCGGCACCAGGAAAGTTTAAACGGATTCAAAATGGCTCAGGAGCCGCAGCTCACACGCCCCCTCCTCCCAAGATGGATTTGCATAAAAGCCCCACGCATTGAATAGATGAGCCCTGGGGAGGCAGTCCCCGGGGCTGCAGGGGCCCCAGCGGCCCCCGCATGTATTTTGAACATTGCCCCCGGGACTTGGCCCACCCGGGGGCCTAATTAAACGAAGCGGGGGAGCCCGCGCTTCATTTTTAAAAAACTTTTTCGGCCGGATTCGAGCACCCAGCGCGAATCCCGCCGAAAATGTAAAAAAAAGCTTTTTTGGGCCCCTCGGGGTCCCTGTGGGACCCCGATCCCCTGAGCAGGCCTTGGGGGTCAGGGTGTTTCTACCCTGTCCCCTCATCTTTTTTTTAACGTTTTTTCTTGTGACTCGATCCACCGAGTCATAAGATGGCTGCCAACAGTTTCTGGTTTGAAGTGTTGGCAGCCAATCAGAATGAAGCTCTTGATCGGGAGGGTTCGCGAATCCTCCTCGGTCACCAGATATCGATATTTTTTATTTTAAAATTTCTCAGGAACTACTGAACGGATTTACACCATTTAAAGCAAAGAGTGCACTCTGGACCAAGAGCTACCTTTCTGCCAAATTTGGTGTAATTCCGTTCAGCAGTTCGGGCTGTAGCCGCAACAAAAGTTCCAATGGAAATTAACATGGAGAAAACGCGTTTTGGGACCCCTCTTTTTTCTCAGCCCCCGCTTGACGAATCACCCCGAAACTTTTAAGACAGAAGCTGACCGGAGCGCCCCATTAGTTTTGAAAATTTCGCGAAGATTCGTCAAACGGCGCCAAAGATATTGGCAAATCAAAAAACGCTTTTCCTATGGAAACTAGGTCCTAACTATAACTACCTACTGGCGACCGCCAGTAGGAGATATATACATACATACATACATACATACACACACATAAGATAGATAGATAGATAGATAGATAGATAGATAGATAGATAGATAGATAGATATATATACACCTAGACAAGGAGCGAATGGTTTCTGGCAACCACTGAACAGGACAACCCTGACCCCTCATTGATTGTGGTAACAGATCAGGACCCTTCCGCTCAGTCACCCGTGCCCTTTGATCTCAGAGAAATTACACAGAATACACAATGGGACGTTTTCAATATATTTATTGAACCAATGTTAATCTTGTATACATGTGCTGCGATAATCAGTAGACAGAAGCAGATGAAAGTGATTACAAGCACCAAAAGAGTAAATAGCAGATATAATTCCATCATGGTGCTAAGACAGTGTATATATGCATGCATATAAAACAAGGTAGTAATCAGGCGTACTCCTACTATGCAAACCCTACTCTTTGTGTGTTTAGAGTGTGTGTAGGTGTAGAGCTAAAAATCTCCCCCCTCCCACAGGATGATCCGACCCCATTACGTGGCAGGAGCGCATGTAGGACCCTGTCCTGGTCATGAACTGGACACCCTTCACAGAAATTTCAGACCGCTATGTGGAGAAGTCTCAGCATGCAGGGACCCTCTGTGTCAGTTCAAGTGCCTCTTCTACTAATCCTCTGAGATGCTTGCGAATGACGTATAGATTAGCAATGTTATGGATATGGAGATAGCCCTATCGCCCCATGAATGAAGATAGAACGACGTTTGTACATTGTGGGTAAAGGCCTTGTACTTCGGGTTCAAGGCATCTTGATAATGTTATGCGAAGCCAGATGTGTAAACAGAAGTAGTTTCAGAGAAACGAATCCAACATTGTCACGCCCGCGAATATGTGCAAAAGGTCCACAGCAGTAATGTTATTGTGCAAAATAGGACAATGTAAGAAAATGTGCACCTATGTTACATAGGCCTACCCCGGGCACATAACACCCACTTCCCATACTAAGGGTCGATATAAAAACAATCTAAAAGGCAGCAAGCCATAATAAAATCTAAGCTAAGAAGGTCTAATATCACTTTTAAAATCATCTAAAAGCAAGCTTCCCTTTAACGCCATTAAAAGTCATTATACTGTTTGAGATCCAAAACACTCAGAAAATCATGGATGGTGACTAGAAAAAGCTGAAAAACAGGCCAAATAGTTTCCACCAAACGGAAAAGCCAATTGTTTATGTGTTTTGATTGGTAGTCGCAACATTGCTGTCGCTGGCAACCGCAGACGACGTTCCCAGAGGCGCACCTCGAAATAGGTTTATGGAGAAAAGGTGGTTCCATCCAGTTCCCACAGCAGCCGCCGAGGGAGGCTACTGTGGCGTTCAGCAGAGCCGGTATCCAGTTCACTAGGAGCCAAAGCATCCCAGGGTGGATCAAAGAATGAATTCATCAGCAATGGAATACGCTGGGGACAACTATACCCATGGGCCTTTAAAGGGTCCATTAGTACCTCGATGTCCAATGGCGCAACCAATTGTGACCCGAGGCATCAATCCAGTACTCATTCATGGCTACAAAGCAGGCAGCCGAATACAGGTTGTACACAGTGAAGCCATACAGGCCTGAATGACAAGTACCAGTGCTCATTCAGTTCTCGAAGCCGAGGTAGGCCGAAGCAGTGTATAATGCGCTCATGGCATCATAGCACTTTCGCAGTACAAAATGCGCAGAGTGCCGCACTAATGAATAACATTGTGCGGAAGAAATACAAAACAACACTAGATATCTCAAATGGAGTTTCCTGCCAGAATATAGCACAAGAAAGCAGATATTTGACAGCATTTTCAGCGCTAGGCTCATAGAGGCAATTTTGCTCACAATGCCACCGGAGTCAAGCTAGCCTGGCTGATGAGGGGCGATACCCTGAAACCAGTCCCAGGATGCTTGTTTCTGGTCCAGGGAGGACCTGGCCTGGCAGTTTGGGCTGGAGTGTACTGATGTGGAGCAGAGTCAAGACTGATTTGCATATGGCTAGGTCTTAACTGGAATGGCAAGGTGTGCAAAAAAACAATGGATTTAAGCCCAGATCTCTATACTGGGGGTGAATGTTTGACATTGTTTCAGCATTTCATCCATTAATTGTTCTTTCTGCAGCAAGCACAGAGAAGGCACGTCTCTCCCAAGCCCAAATTCTTTTGACCACCCTACCCAGAGCATTGCTTTATCAGCTGATCTAAGATTCCTTGTGGATTTGTATTTCTCAAAGCACTGTCTCAGAAAATAGGTCTATGCTATATACGGCCTTCTGGAAATTACAAAGCACTTTGAAGTAAATGTGTCCTCAAAAGGGAGACAGTGAAGGGCACCTGTTGTGAAGATGTTCCATTTGATGTTAGCAAACGTAACCACTGCTGCACTTCAAAGAAGGTGAATATTATCAGCATGTTATTCATTATCCCATATGTAGGAGCAGTCTGCAAAATCCAAACAGGACATATAACAACTGCAAATATTGGCTGGAAGTTTTGAAAATAATATACATATCACAATTTTCTTGTACAGACTAGGAGGATAGAAAACACCACTCACTAATTTATTTGATATTTTGATATTCCATTGAAGGTCCATCATCCATGTACCAAGATTTTGTTATCTTTGTAGCAGAATTCCCTCTGCAGTTGGATTCATAGAGGGAACTCTGCCTAGAGTTTCAGCAAATACTACCAAAGGGCAGTTTCGTGCTGGGACTGATTAGTATATTACCGCCATGCATTATGTTACCCCGCAGAAGCTAGGACAGATATACCCAGGGACCTCTTAAGCCTGCCCTGGTGTAAGCATGAAGAAGTTACCTTTCAACACAAGCTATAGGATCGCCCAGTATGAAAGAATTATTGGACTACAGTAGTAGACAATTAGAATACATCTATGGGAGAAAAGACGTGAGAAATATAGAGAGTACCTTACTGGGGATACACACAAGGCCCAAGAAAAACAAAGTGGCAGTGAAATTTCCAGTCCTGGCGTTTTTATTGGCTAAACAGGCCCTTATGATAAAACGGAAGGCATCTACACCTCCAACGCTACACAGTTGAAAGTGGGATGTGCTATACTGGGCAGACATAGAAAGCAGAGTACAGCGAAGGGAAGAAAGGAGAGGACTGCATAAAAAAACGAGTGCAGGACTGTGGCATAAAATAGCCCCCGCATACAAAGAGGGCAGGGGCACCGAGAATGGACCGCCTAAAGCAACCATACCGCTAATCATTTGGGAAGCGTCACACTGCCCAGGAAGTAGGTGAATAAAAAGAAAATGCTCCTATAGCATTATACAGGCACACAACGTGCTTGCATTGAAAGAACGACCCGCAATCTAAAGACAGCCAAAGCGCAAGGCAAAATAACCCATGTATTGGTTGTGGAGTAAAGAAAAAAACTACCCACCATAGTAGGATTGTAGAGCAAGAGAATAACCCGTACCAACATGTTTTTTTCTTTCTTAATTATGCTTCTATAATTGGAACGTTACTCTCGTGGGGAGGTTAGATGGTAAGGCAGGGGAGGGAAGTTGTTACACTGGTGACGAAACTGTTTGATAATCTGTTTGTGTTATAATAAGTGAACTGCCGAATGTATATCAATATTGCAATACCTTAATTGTGACAAACTCATGCGATTGCAACAATGACATATCCTATATACGAAAGAATCTCACAACTCAGCAGTACTTACTGTATGATTGAAAAAGAGGAAATAACAATAAAAAGTTGTTTGAAAAATTCATTGCTGTGCATGAAAAGTATGGGGTCATAGCAGAAATGGGCAAACAGTGACTGGTTTGAGATCACAACCATAGTACATTGGGCCTTTAATTGGTAAGGTAGGAAGGTGAAGCAATTTGAAATTAAGTTGGTATCCTTATTCATGGCAGCAGTGCAAGTACTGCAAACAGAATCTAGAATGGACAACAGATGGCCTGAATTGAAGCTCTGATATGCGCAAACAAATAGAGAGCAACGTCTTTTAGAATTTAGAAAAGCTCCAATCTGCCCATTAAAATTTGCATTGCTCCGTATTTGTATGTGAATTAAATAAAATAATTCACTGTTTGTGTATTTATTTGATGTATACCTGTTTTTGTATTTTTGTGTATTGTTTTGAAGTTCAAATTGTAGACATTGCTTAGGTCAGGGTCCACGGCTCCCAGTATGACTTTGTGGTGGTCCACGGATTGCAGTAATGACTCAGTGAGGGGTCCCAGGAATGATTTCATTGGGATCTCTGAATTCAGTCAATGATTCATTGTGGGTCCCTGAATTCAGGCAATGATTCAGTGGGGGGGGGGGGGGTCGACAGACATAAAAGTTTAAGTGGTCTACGAGATGCACAGACTATGAACACAATTACAGCTCATAAAGATTAGAAGAAAAAAAGAACTATTAAAACAGAACAAAAATCATCTACATGAGTCAAACAAAGTACATAAACAAACATCACCTGCTGTGGAGGTTGGAGAAGACCAGTGCTTGGTTGAAGGGGATTTTGCTGAACAGCTCCTGCAAATGTTGAACCTTCTCATCAAATATTTTGTGTGGCAACGGGTACGAATTTACCACTTTGTAATACTGCTTCAACCCTAGAGAGAAAAGAAAGCAGTGGCAAAACAATCTTCTTTGCATTTGCTTTTTAAAACCCAATGATTGATTCATATTTCCTTTTCTTTATGTAGCTCGAAATCTCACCTTTTAGTGACTAGGCTCTAGGTTACCAAGTCACAAAAGAACTAATTTTTCCCATCCAGGGGTTTCACTATTTAAGCCATTGCCATCTTGAACTTGATTCCATTTGGATCATTTACTGGCAGCTAAAGTCAAGCAAGATTACAACTCGTAGTAAATGTTAACTTACCAAAAAGTCTTATAAATGTTAACTAATCAAATAAATGCCAAGGACGAAAAAAAGTGCCCCAAGAGACAAGGATTCACCTGGGATCTCAGCTACTGAGCACACTTAAGTATTTCTTTGCTGGCGGTATCTCTTTTTCATTGTGTACATTATTTCCCATGTATTTTCTCGACATATGCATCTAGCCATTATTTTTCACTTTCAACCCTTGAACTGATCAACTGAGCTGGCTGGATTGGTGGTCTAGCAGTAGCCTAGCAGCGGAGAGATGGTTTACCTGATTCTAGTACCAAGTATAGCACAATCTTCACAAGGAAATAATGTTTCTTCTACATTCTTGCATCCTCAAACTGCATGCTGTCTCAAAAATATTCACTTAAGTACAGTTTGTCGCCTCTCCTTTTTTTATTCTCCCTTTCAAATGTCCCTTTCCTTCCCTCCCCTGCATGCCTCCTCTCTCTGAGCATAACCTACTCTGACACATGCACGTTTGACTATTCTCTATTTCAGCAAATTTCCCATAACTCATTTTCAAAACCACAATCTCTCCTTTTCCGCTAAAAGACATACCTATGCAACCTAACAATACCTAATCACCTCCGACTCCTGTATTAATTCCACCAACCATGTGCTTGATCTCACCCCCCCGCCCCCGATGATCTCAACCTACCACTATTACTTTAGTCCACCATAAAAAACTGAAATGACTGCAATGAATGGTTTGCTTTGAGCACATAAGACAAATCCCAATAACTAATAGTAACCAATAACACTGCCCGGCGTAAAGTGCATTGACACCTTGTCAGGGGTAGTAAGCACTATATATAAATGCAATTACAATAATTATACTGGCATAGACATGTAATCTCGGAAGCTTGAAGGATAATTGTCAGAAAGAATTTCTCCTATCAATAGCTCACCTGAAATACTGATTTCTACCACAATAATAAAGATATCGGTGCTAGAACGTGAAGATAATATATTAAACAAGAATCTTTTAGTCTTCTAGAAATAAGGAGGAGAAACAGGGAGAGAAACAAAAGTATCTAAAATCGTTAGAGTGCACTAGTCGGAAGACACAAAACTTAGACCTGGAGTCAAACTCAACTTCAACACCAGTTGTATAACATATAATGCAGTATATCCTTTCCCCATCATACATGGTGTCAACAAAACACCATCTCTCCCAAAATTCGAAATAAATCTCAAGCCTCACCTCTTCAAACAGCACCCACGTAACCACCCAGATACCTGATGTCACTGAAGACCACCACTATACTCCTCGGTAACGCTACACTCAACCACCTTACATAGCTCTCTTCCTCCTACCCCTGCTTATGTTAATGTTAAAAATAATGTATAAAGCGCACGTACACCAGGTGGCTTCATGGCGCTATAGAAAGGCTTCAAGTGCTATCCGTTAAACATCAGTCATAGGCTTGTCCAAAAAGCCATGTTTTGAGGGACTTCCTGAACTGCAGAAGGTTTGTGCAAGAGCGGATTTCCAGCGGGAAAGAATTCCACAGTTTGGGGGCAAGAATCGCAAATCTGCGGCCTCCTTGACGCACCCGCTTGAATGACGGAGTGATAAGGAGTGAGAGGTGAGCAGAGCGTAGGTTACGTGTGGGGGTATACTTGGAAATCAGGCTGTTAATAAATACAGGATTACTGCCATGTAAAGATTTAAAAATAAGGCAGCCTGTTTTAAAAGCACAGCGCTGGGCAATAGGGAGCCAGTGCAGTTCCTTCAGTAAGGGAGTCACTGATTGCCATTTGGGTTGTCGAAAGATCAGTCAGGCTGCCTGGTTTTGGACCATCTGAAGCCGTTTAAGCAGGTAAAGTGGCATGCCCAAGTACACCGAATTGGCGTAGTCAAGATGTGACAGGACCGTGGCTATTACGACCTGAATCAGGGCTTCCTGAGTGAGGAGGCGGTGAATCTTCCTGATCTTACGCATTTGGAAAAAACACTTAGAAATAACCGCACCGACCTGAGTTTTTAGTGAGAGGTCATTGTTAAGGGAAACTCCAAGTGTTTTGGCCGAGGGGGTCCTAGCTCTGGAGGCCAATAATGGGGACCCCAATACTTTAGACAGTCCCCGGTAAGAACAAGCTCTGTCTTACCAGGGTTCAATTTAAGATGGTTGAGGTCCATCCATTGTTGAATGTGCCGCATTGTAGCCTGAAAGTCCGTGACCGATTTATGTGAATTCAAACAGGCTTATCTTGCCTGTTTTCAACCACATCTGTTTGGTGTACCGCTTTAAAGCATGATGCTCTGTTGTGCAGCTATGGCTGCACGATGGAAAAAAAAAACAGACACAAAAATATGCTTGTACACAGTCCGACTTTAAAGTTTAGGCACTCAAAACTATTAGGCGTAGCCACCTATTCTCCTTTCAGCCTTGGGCAACGCCTCGGTCTCATCCTTAGCAAGTTTCATCTGAACATCTCTCTCGCAAGAGAGAGAGAGAGAAAAAAAAAGAACAAATATTGGCATGGCCCACTGACATCTGGCCAAAAGCTGAAGTAACATGGGAGCAGAAGTCAAGAAAGAAAAGGTGTAGCGGAACTGAAGCACCTGAAGGACCCACTGCTTCAATGTAATCTCGCATGAGCCAGGCAGAAAAAAAAATCATTCTGCCACACTATCAGTCCCAGATGGCCGTTGTAGGAGAAACTGAACTGGCTTAGCGGCAGCTCTGACGGATGAAGCATATCTGTCAAGTTTTCAGATTGATATGTGTGACATTTTCATATTTTAGTTTAATTATGAGTGACATTTCAATGACTATAAGTTACAGTTTCTCGCAAGCAAAATCAAGCAATTAAGAAGAGAGAAACATATAAATATCAGAAACTACACCCATTTGAGCAATGAGAAACTCTAAGACCTTGAAACTGCTGCAAAGCACCAGAATTGGAAGAGCACTATCTGGAGACAGACTGCGTAACACAGTTTGAAAGAGAACCAACAACTACATCACATCTCCAGGCTTAATGTCGCGTGACTGTCATACTAACAGTACTCTGGTGGAGGCGATGTATTCTTGGTGGAGTAGGATCGCACATGCAACATACTAGCCCAATCTTAGGCATATAGGTGCTGGTTCCCAACCACAAAGTCTGTATATCTCCTTGCATTGCTTTTAGTGTTCCTAACACAGAGTCTTACTCCGGTCCACTGTCGCAGATTTCACATGGCCTCTCTCTGCAGGAAGAGAGCACCCACTCACCGTTCGCCCGCTTTATGGCATTCTTGGGTCACTGGAAGTACACAGGCATGGTGACAGAGTTCTCCTGGGCCACTACATGACAAGTCACCAAGTGGAGGTGGTCCCATACAGCATTTAAAAAGGGGGGAGGAACTTTTTTCACCCACCACACACATCAGGCTTATCCAAGCTTGACATGCAGGAAAGGAAGGCCTTAAAGCGGGAGAGGACTTTCCCTCCTCCCACCACAAAAACAACCCAAAAACACTGGGAAAAAAATGATAATGTAAAGAATTCTAAATCTGGTTAAACCTCAGCCCAAAAAGGACTAGCATAGTTTTTAGCAAAAATCGTAATCAGTTGAGTAGAATTCATGGACCCAGAAAGGACAGAATGGCACAACGTGGCCGAAATGACCGCGTATAATGTCAGTGGAGAAAGCAGACACTCACCAGGCTGCAATCATATGTGGTGAAGCCCCATAACTCAAATAGATGTACGCTTGCAAGGAGGATTGCCTTGAACGACGGACCAGGCTGGGATCCAGCTCAATCCAGCAGACTGAACAATGTCTCATTAGATGGGGAGTTCAGTATAGAGACAACATGTGCATGGGTAGATACAGGCAAGTTCTGACCTAGAAAGTGCCAGTACCTCATACTGGATACAATACAGGTAGATGGCTTAGGAAAGAGTCACGATAGAGTCCAGTAGGACCCAACCAATATCTGTATTTAAAGGAGAGGTGTAGGCCTTTAGAATTTAAGATACAAGTTCAACCAGTGCTGCAAGGCGTGTCAGGTATGCTGGAAGAACTCAAACAACCCATCTTTACTGAGCAGCTACGAGCCAGACAGTCAATACAGCAACCAAGCACTAAACACAAGTCCACTATTGTTCCTGAGATGTTAGGTGGAAAGACCAAGACCGAGCCAGATGCCTTTTAAGGAAGATAGTAATGTTCTATAGTAAGAAGTGGCAGACATTCCATTCAAAACATCCGTCTTTTGCAGGCATGTTAACACCAAATGAGGCGCAACATTTTTAAGTGGCACTTTCCCCAAAGTCTGATAAGGTTCAATGAAAAAAAAGAAAAACGGCCCATCAAAACCACACATTCCTAAAATAAACTGCAAGAACAAAAAAACAATTAAATGACAAGAAGGGAAGAATTTGATTTAGAATGAAAACAACTGATCAGTAGATCTGTGTAGACTTTTTTAAAATGCAATTATCTGTACTGCATCGTTTACCAAAGTTTTGAAAAAGAGCCCTTTAGCAGAGTTTTAGAACAAAATAGTGCACATTAAAACCATTTTTCTTAATATTTGCCAACACTTGGCTCATAAACACTTATACGCACCAATGAGACCGGGATCCGTGGCGTTCAACCTGACGAACGTTGGATCCCTCATGTACCTGGCCAGAGCACTGGCCATTGACTCTGGGTAAGTAGCAGAGACGGCCAGCATTTGCTTGTTGGCAGGCAGCGAAGAATAGATCCAGCTGAGTGAAATAGGAAAAAGCAAATGTTAAAAATGTTTCAGCTACACTGTTGGATAAGCGAATTCTAGGCTGGCGTCTTACTTGATTTGTTCTTGGAAGCTGCCTTCCTCCAGGAGTTTGTCAGCTTCATCGAGAATAAAAAGACGAATGCTGGCTGTGTTCATGTAGCCAAGTTCTATCAACTGCTTGATTCGGCCTGTGGGGAGCAAAGAGAAGTTCTATTAAACTCTGACAAACGTGAAACAAATTACAGGAAAATGTTACAGTCAACAACTACCTATTTAAATGATTTGATTGAACCGAACTTCACATGTAAAAAGCATTTGAGGTGGGAGAAACTTAAGCCCCTTCCCCTGCTCATTAAGGCTTGGTGAACTCACTCCTCCTCATAAAGGACAGGGTTTTTATCTGTTTGCAGATCTTTTCAGGTTTGCACCGAAAGTCAATAGGTGACAATCAGTAGTTGTATGTCGGAAGCCTACAACATTCATCTTCAAACCATAAATCTCACTCATGTGGATCATCGTCGCCATTATGATAAAGTTATAGCACAGACAAGAGCATGGATTCACAGCTTCTTTCTTAGAGCACTTATCAGTCAGTCTCCTGTTCATGCCCCAACCGACTTGTAAAATCCCTTTTTCAAAAAACCCCACTCTACCTTCCATTATAGAACTACTAGCCTAGAATGTTCTGGTTACATCATCACACACTCCTATAAACATTAATCTTAACTTAATCAACTTCCTGTTCACCATTGACACCCTCGCTGTCCACAACCTACGTAAATAAGAGTTGGCTCATAACTGTACAACATTGGCGATACTTTCATCACTGTTTTTGCTCATTGTTTTATTCCGTATCCCCACAGCAGTAAACAACTAAACTGACTGGTAAGCCAATGCATTTTTTTTTTTATGTTTAACAAGCTTTATTTGAATAAAAGTTATACAAAGATATAGGCCATAAGCTAACAACTGAATAATGAACATATGAGATACAAAATAGGCAATGAAATATAGTAGAAAGCGGTTTACATTTTAAAGATTATATAAGGGCAGGGAGGGAAAGAAGGAGAGGGAAAGAAAACTTTGCGGCAAGAGAACGAAGAATAATAATGCTCTAAGGAATCAAAACAAGTATAATATATCTTATTTGTATACTAATACAACACTCTTAAAGGTAAATAAACTAGTACAACAATCTTAAAGGTAAGCAAGATAGAGAGAAAAAAAAAGCAGAGGAAAAAATAAAATCATGGAGGTAGGAAATTTTCAGAACAATTACGAGAAATTTGACAAATTGAAAACTTATTCAAATAAGTAGTTAGTGGTAACCAAAATAGGTCTCTATTTACATGTGAATTTACAACGGGAGGCAAAAGCAGTATCCAACCTGTGATAGTGACAAACAACGTTCCACCAGGCTTTGATGGAGAGTTTTGTTGAACACTTCCAGTTCATTGTAATATGCTGAAAAGCTAAAGCTAACATCAAATCAAAAAAAATATGGAACGCTTCACGAATTTGCGTGTCATCCATGCGCAGGGGCCATGCTAATCTTCTCTGTATCGTTCCAATTTTAGTATATGTGCTGCCGAAGCGAGCACAGAGCCAATGCATTTTTAATAAACAAATCGGATGCGTCTCCCACTTTTACCCTTTCCTTAACAGTTGCTTTTTTGTCCCTGGCACTGCTACAGTACATCAACTCCTCCTGCACCAGTAGAAAACGTAAGCCTTTTCCTACTGGGAATGCCATCCATTCATAGTACTGACTGGTCCGAGTTTCATCATTACAGTTCAGTATTTCCAGGATTGCTACCCAGAATGTCATTGTGACCTAATGAAGACACCATGAAGTACCTTTTCAACTGGGTTGAAACATTAACAATCTAGGTTTTAGGCTGTTTCCTTGTACTGATAATCATCTTGGGACATGTTAACTAGGCTGACACCTAATTGCGGTTAACCTAAGGAGACAGCCATTGCTACATCGGATTCTTGTTGTGCAAACAGCAAATTTATTCTTTGCATGTTTGATTCTTACAAGCCGTGAGCAGTCAACCATGATGTAATGTAGCACCCTTTAATTTGCTTTTTGGAGAGATTCGTGTATGATTCTGGAGCATTATCTTATAATTTATTACACATATTCGATGTTGTGGAATTATGATTATTTCTCAGACACATTTAGGTACAGATAGCGTGATGGACTACTGGCCCCAGAACCCAATGCTACTGAAGTGTTTTCGAATGACCCTCTGCTGTTTTGGCACTCGTCACATTCCCAGGAATACGTGGTTGCCCAACTGTATTGAATGTCCAGCAGGATTAGAATCATACCATTTCTAGCGTATACATTATAATCAGCATTGCATAAAATAATACTGAAACAGCTTTTAATACAGTGAACGGTTTTAATAGTGTGGTCCAGAGTCCGACTGTGTTCATAGCCAATCAATTTTGAGCAGCAGCATCTGTTAAAATGTGTGCAGTTCGCTTGCAACAAGGAGAAAATGGTATGATAAAATTGGTGAAGGAAAGAGATTGTCAGATTTATTTTCATATAAACTATTTACATTTGTAACCCACTCAATTACAGGATATTATTTAGATTCTACAACACATCTTATGAAATTGATTATGAAGGTTTACGTTTTTTTTTTTAACCAATTTCTCTAGTAAGCGCATTGCAAGCAAGATGCAGTGTTGAAGTTATAAATGCATAAATGAAACAGGACAACAAGGCAAGCAGCAAAACCATATCAACAAAGGAATATTTAGGGTGAGCACCGTGAAGGTGGCTCAGAGCAGAAAGAGTCCATCTATTTTATCAGATTATCGACTATTCCAACGAACTACATGATTTAGCTGGGATGCAGGCTTTGAGATCTGATCGTGTGCCGACTTTCTTTTCCGGTACACCTATGTCGGACCAGTGCGCTGGGGCATATAGAACCCAAAGACAACTCGGTAATCCTAGTGAGATATATCGCCATTGTCCATGGAATCACAGAAGCGGGTCCTACTGCAAGCTTGAGGAGGGGAGGGGTAACAAGGTTGAAAAGTCAAGAGTTAGTCTTGGCTGGCGCTGTGTGTTAGAAAACCTAGTTTAGTTAGCACATTAATCACTCACAATAATGAAAAAGTTCGTACAGCGTTATTGTTTTTGAAAAAGAAATGAGATTTGCCTAGGTTAAGAAAATACGTTTAATAATTTAAGGAATTCTTATGGCATAAATAATTGCTCTTATTTTATTACTGCAATTAACCTGTAACTAACCCTGGGCATAGTACTACACTACGCTCAAAACTGTGCTAAAACACGTAGCGTAGCAGCAAAATCATCAACACCTACAAATGCTTTGATAAAGCAATTTTACATGCTAAAAAGCATATAACCAATTCACAAAAGTGAACTTTGAGAATGAAAATAGTAGGCAATGAGAGAGGTGATGATTTTGGAGTCTCCCCTAACCTAGGGGGAGGACCAAGCAGATGCCTTGAGCACAAAGAGCATATCATGCTGAACGATTCAGTGGTGGTCCCTTCCTCCTAGGACCACCCCAAGCACAGTTATGGGCAAAAATACAATCCCAACCAAAGGCCCTGCAAAGCATTATGGGACGAGATTAGCAGTGGGCAGTGAATATTATAGTGTCCAATATCAAAATAATTCTACAAAGAGCTGCAGTTCAACTAGTCATTACTAGATGTCCCTCACGAGTCAAATGCAAAAGCACTGAAATTATTATTACATCAAGCTGCAGTTCCACTAGTCGTTACTAGATGTCCCTCACGAGTCAAATGCAAAAGCATTGAAACCCTTTCATAAGCTTTTGCATTTGACTCGTGAGGGACATCTAGTAACGACTAGTGGAACTGCAGCTTGATGTAATAATAATTTCAATGCTTTTGGTAGGGTGCCTGGTGCAACAATATCTTTGGGCACGGCCCCATGAACTCTTCCTTCACAGATTCACTCACTATCGCCCCTCATCTGTCCATATCCTCCGCTCACATGTATTTAATTTGTTTTATAGCGCCTCTCATACCAGTTGGTGTCGGAGCACCTTACATCACACACATACAGAGACAATGAATCATATATGTGTAAATCAGTGTATAGAACATAATGAGAAAGGTGACTTCAAGGTGTAGGATTTAAATGTCATGCATTCAGGTAGGCATTTTTTTTTAAGAGTGGTTTGTCTGGGGCAGCACAAACTCAGGATTCAAAACGTAGCACAGTGGTTAGGGTTGGCTTTACTAATAATAATTTATTTCTATCCAAACAAACCCATTAAGGATAATGAGAGACTGACAAAAACATAACTTTCTAACCTGTATGATGCAGTTGGCATGCAGCTCTTTGATAACAGTTTATAGTGGCAAGGGGCAAAGAGAGCAAAAGTGAAAAAGTGCAAAAAAGCAAGAAAAACTGTGCTATATTACGATTTTAACTTATGAACTGCAAGTAACAAAAGAACCTCTATGACAAAAGCAGTAGCCCACTGAGCTATCCACATAAAATACAGTTCTGTGATCTGCGTGATACGCGTTTTGCAGCAGGCAGGTTAACCCTCTGTGTTCCTTTAAATGAGTCGAAACTGCCACTAGACAATTCCTCTCCGGCAGGAACAGTAATCACCAGAGTTATCTTCACATTTTTATTGTTGCCTGAAAGCGGCTGGCTATAAAAAGGAACTCTGCAGCAGGTGCTTTTAAACCCATACCAAATTGCAAAGCACAGTGCCCTCCCAGCTCAGCCAAAAACTGGCCCCCAGTTACAAAACTGGTCCCAAGTAACAAAACCGGCCCCCACACTTCCACCCTCCCGGAGAAATGTCCGATGCCCATTACGGCCCTGGTTCTTATGAATTGTTGGCCCATGCCAGATGTGGAAGTGAGCAGTGCTTTAAATGGAAACATAGAAGAGAAGGTACCCGCTATTTAGAGTACCAGTTTGCTCCTGAGAAGTGCGGGTACTCTCCCTTTCAAATTAAAGAAGTGTAGGTCCTAATTAACGGACATTACCTGCTCATTTAAAGCACTGGAAGTGAGCAATACTAAAGTTTGAAGTGCAGATTGGCCTCCCAAGAAAGCGTTTGGGCACCAATATTTTTTTTACCCAAATTAAGCACTAGAGATACAAGTACAGAAACAAAGGTTAGAGGCACCAAGTCCCCATGCTGGGGTAAACTTTGATCGGGCGGACGGAGCAGTTTAGGTAGAACTGCACACCGCAGAGGTGTAGTGATGAAGTGCAGTCACAAGGGCCTTCACGCTGTAATCGGAGTTGCTCGTTCGTCACACATTGCATTGTGGGAGGCTGACACAAGTGTCTGGTTTCTCCAGTCCGTTTGTCTGGCCTGCAGCAAGCTAAGAATCCCCCTCAGCGCTCTACTCCTCCAGTGGTGGCAGCCAAGGCCTTTAGGCCCAGTCTACCTCTGCACAGATGTAGAGTCTTCCAACCGGAAAGTGACCCTTGAATACAACAAAAGGGGTCAGATTATCTGCAAAATAGCGGTAGCTGGGCTAATTCCAACTGGCCACTTCGACTCAAAGTTGGTACCACGCTTTTGGAGGAAGACTCAATCAAATCTATTTCCTTGAAGTGTGTGTCAGGATTCCCACGTCCCGCGGGAGGGTATGGACAAAACGGGTGAATGGTGGCGTGTTCCTGACAGAAAGGACCCTCTCCTCTTTTCACAGCCAGAGGATTCAACGGACTGGGCTGTCTCTTGGAGCCTCGTGCCGGGGTTACCACCTTCCTTTTCCCGACGCGGCTCCTTTAACTGGGAACTCTCGCCAGAGGACTCCACCCCCGGGCCCTAAGTCATGGACCCAGACCCAACAACAGAGGAGGGAAGCCCGTCTTCAAGAGAGGAGAGAACGAAACCCAGAAGACGCCGTTGCTTGGAGGACGCCGGCCCCGCGAGTACCGAGGAAGAGATGGAGACATCAGGCGAGGGAACTCCGTTGCTGGTCCTGTCTGCGAGAGACAGAACTCCCGGGGAGTCAAGAGAGCCAGGAGGCCAACGTTTCCAAGCTTCGCCCCGCCACGCTCCTGGAGGAGCGTGGCTCACACAGGTGCGTGCGCGGCTCTCAGGGTGGGCCGGGAGGAGGGAGAAAGTCGGCAGTAGTGGGCAAACAGTCTAAGAAACCCATGCCTATCCGACTGACCGCCCTCCCCTCACAATCGCACGTCCGTAATATCCGAAGCACTGGGTGAACCCTCACTCCCTGGTCCCCGAGGTCATACTTCGATAGGCTCTCTTATCGATATTGCACTTCTCTTTCCCAGAGGACTACCGCATCCACAAGGCAGAAGACGCGGGAGAAAGAAGCCCAGACCCTGATGAAAGGACTACCGAGGAAGGATAAGCAGTATTATCCTGATTGAACCCTGGCATACAATTCCCGCCGTGTATATAAAGAAATAAAACGAATCCTATCAGCTCTGTGGTGCGACCCGATCCTTTAAAACCTCACAGAATGTCACTGCTCCAAAGCAACCAAGGAAAGCCCTTTCCCCAGTTTATGGCTGGGTTCCCAAGTGACACCTGGACGCCTGTTGCTGACCTTTCTTCTTCAGCATCCCCAACCCACAGAATGTAGGAAGCCCATGTTCTGTGTAGGTGGGCAGCCTTGCCCATGCACTTTGCCACCTGTCAAACTCTTGCCTCTCCCAGGCCAGAAGCTTACCATCTTAAACTGTCCCGGTCCTGGGAAGGTGAACACAAAAGGCCTTCTGTGCCCCATTCATGTGCATGTGGTTTCACAGATGACTCGTCTTTTAAACTGTTTCTACAGAACGGGGGAAAGGAAAGGAACAGCAGGAAGTGAGGAGAGAGCGGCTCCAACTACCACTAGAACCTGTGGAGTATTCTACAACCATAGGCCCTAGGCACTTACAGGGGACACCCCAACCAGGAGTACCCCACCTCTCCTGCACCCAAACACTACGTATACACACTACATACAGCTCGTGGTACCAAAAGGTCAATCATGACAGATTACTAAAATGTACATAATCTAAATTGGCAGGTAGTTTCTCCACTAGGGTGCAGGTAAAAGCTGCAGAATCCATGGCTCTAAATGAGTCAACACTGACCATTAGTCACATTATGGGCTGATAATGGGGACGATAGTCAACCAGGAGGACAAAAGTACCACCACTTTGGGTGTTGATCCATCACACCATAGAGTGTAACACTGCACTGGTGAGCAGAAAACAAGTCACGTAGAGCAGCTGTCATGGGACTCATGCCATGAGTTTCCTCTACAAGAATAAAATCTGGATCAGTCAGAATAAGGAATGAGGTACAGGATGCCACACAGCCACTCTCCCGGGACCTATGTCCCTACAGTTTATATATCTTGAGCATGCGCCCTGTGTATTTTTCTATCCATTGTATAATATCTGAATTGTTTGTGTTCGTCTGTCTGCACCTTGAAGCTTTTTGTGGTTTACAAATAACAAGCGGGCCAACCTCATATGCAAAGTGTAAACAATACAAAATAAGAATAACTTGAAACAGGACAAACACTAACTACACTGCTCTACCTGACTAGACATCAGACTCGCTGACTTTAGAAATCATGAACGCCTTGAGATGAAAAATACATTGATTTTTTTCTCACCAATTTCAGGGAAAAAGTATTTTTTATCATGTTTTTTTTTTTTAAACACGTGTACACGCTTAGGTCTCTTGAAGTCACAGCAAAGGAAATAGTATCAGGCAGAAAGCAGTGAATAAAAGTGCCTTGTTATTTTTTTTTTTTTTAAATCAAGTGATTAGTAATGGTTTTAGGACTCAGACAGTGCATTCCAAAGTGGAGGTGAAAGAACAGAAAAAGCACACCCCCACCTCCCAAAAGAGAATGTATTAAAGGGACACGCTAAGACGAGCAAGATACGATGAACAGAGGGATCGATCACTTGCGCACATAGCTAGAGATCCAGTATAGATCTGGATTTTAGCAGAACGAGGGGCTAACACAATTGTCTACCTGCTAGACTTTGTAAAAAATGAAATCTCCACATGAGGGCTTTATTTGTGCTCAGATACAGGGTGTCTCAATAATTGGTACCACTAAGGCAGAATGGTGGCTCAGTCACTTCTAGTGTAAGAAGAGGGATGATGGGTTTAGCTTGTGCATGTGAGGAATACACAAAGAAGTTACTGAAGAAACATGGGTATCCATCTTTAATTTAGAGCAGACTCTGACTGCCAAGACTTTCAGATTATTACTGCTGAAAAAAGGCCAGCTTTTGTGCATACGTTCCTTAACTCCACAGACATTCTCTCACACCCATTGATTTGGAACGATTGCCATTCAAACGGCAGATCAACTGAGTGTCATCTGCGTATAGAACGGACTGCCATAGCTCCCAACTTCTCTAGAGTGCAGTAGTATGTAGAGATTAAAGAAGTACAGAGAGAGTACAGACCTTTGCTGAGTACCTGTGGTTATGAAAACAAGGGGAGATGTGTAATGAGCGACAATCACTCTCTGAGCCCTAGCTTTCAGAAAGGAAGTAAGCCACGTACAGCCCACAGAGGTTGAAATTGGCAATCAGGATGTGATAGTCAACGGTGTTCAATTCTGCCGAGTGATGGAGCAGAGGTAGAGCACTGACATCACCTTCATCTATTGGTATGAGGAGATCAACTGCAGCAATCGTGGCTTTCTTTCCAGGTAGAGGGAGTTTGCTTGTGCTGCTCCCTTCCTTTAAGCATGAGAGCGGAACCAGACTTTTTCAAATTTAGGACATGTCTTAAAACCAGGCTTTTCACTCAATAAGTTCGTCCTTTATTTGAAGCATCAAAAATTCAGGTTTATTTCAGTAGCACCAGGAGAATGTTTATAAGCGACAGTGCAGTTTATAAATCCTCAAAAATATATAGATAAATAGCACATTCCATTCTTCTGTTGCAGCAGAAAACGGTTTGGGCATCATCAAGAATTTTAGCTTTTCTTTTAACAAGGAGGACCCTGGGTTCCATGTAAAGCTTCCCAACAATTTGGCTACAGCCGGCAGAATGATTAGCCTGTAATTAGGCAGGACAGTGGGGTCCAGGATATGCTTATTCAAGAGTGGCTTTACCATTCCATGCTTTACTTAAGCAGAAACAGCACATGCTGTAAGGAAAGATTAAAAATATTTCAAATTATTTCAATTGTGGGGGTGGGAGGGCAAGGGGGCTTTGCAGTAAACACTGGAGCGCCTGGTTCCTGAATTGCACACCCTGCTAATTGTCAACAAAATATCAGTCTAATCAATGTGCTGTGTTGCGTACCCTCTCCTCTAGAGTACTAGGTTTAATGTATTATCTATGCTAATTGTCCACAGACAAAATCGTATAAATGCAATCCTTTCATATGTGCAATCCTGCATCAAATTCTAACTCGTATTCTAGGATTTATTTTCAATTGGAATCCTTTTTTTCCATCACCAATTTTATGTAACCTTACAAAGTGGTGTATGCTCCTTTTGTGCTCTACATAATCTTAATTTGTTACATCACAAACATGGTCATGCTTAGCAATCCTTACTTGGTCATCATTACAATTTGTCCCTGAAGTCTTTTAGACGGAAATCCTTCACCAGGTGATATATGAACACATATCAGTCTACAAATAGTGTGAACCATGATTTCAACTGCTCACTCATGAGCACAAAGAGAAAGAAAAAAAGAATAAAACACAAGTACAATTTATCACAAAAACTGAAGTTAAAGTGTAAAAAACCAAACCTAGCATTTCTCTAGCATACTAATGTAACAACTTTTGAATCTGTAATTTAACTATGTATATTTCATTTGCTACAGGAGAAAATCTCTACCACAAAGAAATATTGAAGGTAAGGCTTTTACCAGAATACCCTTCCGCTATCGTCTCATGGCAGTTCATATATTTCTACAACTCTAAAGGTCTTGCACTAGCATTTCTCTGTTTAACACTTAAGCCCAGAACATCTCAGACTCAAAACTGTAGCAGATTTGCAAGTAAGACATGTCAGCCTCATCCAAAGGATGGCTGCACTCTGGGGCGGCTGGCATTGATGAGCATGAGGCGCGTCGTCCTACCACTCTGGGCGACTAACATGAGGATGAAATTAACTCCTTGCAGCTGGAAACAAATAAATTGCAGTTGCTGCTCGGATGCAAAGTGGGCTGAATCTGTGGTCTTTGGGAGATCAGAATGGGTTGAAAGAATGGCCTCCTGTACATTCACTGCCACTGGCCGGGCGAGATCTCCCTCGACTAGCAATAATAAGCTACAACAACGGTGTCATAGTGGTGGATTTCATTGTTAAGTATGGGGTTTAATTTCGGGCGTTAATATCAATGGCCTAGGGCGGGATGGCACGACTGCATTAAACAAAAGGGCCGGGGGTGAAGCTGGTGGAGAAAGGTAAAGTATTAGAGTGAGTGTGGTGTCAGTGACCTCTGCTCTGCTTGCTTCAGGCATCCCAGCCACTGCTGTTGCTGCTTATTGATGGGTGGACTGGAGGCTGGAGGAGGAAACCAGGTGGTTCAAAGAGAAAATGACTGCCTGTTTTTCAGGGCACACAGTTCACACATTCCAGGCCTGACCGGACGGAACACAGGAAGGAAAAGGGAGAGTTGATCCCTCAGAGTCTCAGTTCTAGCACCTCAAAGGTGAATTCCCAGTATAAAGGGGCAGTGGGTCAAGGACTGCCCACTTGAGCAGCCTCATGCTGGGCCTGGGTTGTGAGGGCTACAAACTGACTAACTGATGTCACAAGGACATGAATGTGTGGTTTATTTTGCTACCTGCTTCATTGCCGTCTCGTGCAGCACTGACACAACCAAAATTGGCAAGCATCTACTGTCAATGGCACACCTTGGTCAGTGAGACACACTGAATTAGTTAGGGAGAATCCAAGTCACTAGCACGTCCACCCACAGCAGCAAAGTAGATATAGATTGCCAATGCAAGTGTAAGCCATTGACAAGCCTTCTTTTTGCCCTATGCCTGCTGTTCCTAAGAGCGCTCTGCCATGGGCTTAGCTTCAGAGGGCTGTACAAGCCCGGCCCCGTCACCAGCATCTTCTTCAATTGTAAGGCGGTACCAGAGGGCCTCCCCTCCCTCCAGCGTCCGTTTACCTTTGTCCTTGAATGGGACAGTTATAATTCTGAAGAGGCCTTAATAGTGTTATTCAGCTGGTCTCTAAACATTCCAAAACCACAAGAGATAAGGGGGTCTGACCAGGATCGCACAGTCTGGTCATGTGTGGACGCAGTGATTAGACTTCCAGCATTTGTTAAATTTAATGTCATGTCCCATTCATGATCTGCAATGAATCATATAGATAATGTTTTACAGATGTGGCGGATGGTCTTGATTGCTTTTAAGATTCTCTGAAAAGTTACAGCTTTTTAATGCACAATGGACTGTGCTGGTTTTATAAAGGATATGGTTGGCATAGTCTGAAAGACAGCACTGTCTAAAGAAACTTATTATTGAACTGATTTCCCTAGTTCCACAGAACAATGTATGTGCCTTCGCATCAGGGCACAATATTTACCCGAATTACTGATATGAATCTTAGAGGGACGAACCCCAGTGTCAGCCCTCCCGAAATGTTAACCCATATGCCCTTGTATGGCTCATACACAGTCGTCAGCTAACCCTGCGTTGTGGCAGTCACTTTCAGCTCTACAACGCTGATGGGAAAGTGAAACTACAGCCCAGGATGCTCAGTGAGAGTATTTGGTTTTTTTAAATGTTGTGAGTGAGTAGGTTTTTTCAGCCAGCATATGACTCTTGTATAGGGCCTACTGTAGACTGAGCTGCCTCTAGTGGTGGCCGGGTGAGTACAGGTTGTGGTGAGGTGTTCATGATGGGACACATTTGAGATCTCTAGAATCGAGGCTGAAGTCAGTTTAAGATTCTCACGGGCCTGACTGTGGATCAGATGGGTGTGCAGATGCTCATCCGGTCCCTGGTATATCCTCTGGGCTGAGCACAGAGCAATGCTCACTTGTGTGCTGTTTGTAATTACCACCTTCCGTGGAAGTGGAAAGGAGGAATACACAGCAGTTCCAATATGGACAGCCCCAAAGAAAAAGAAACTGCTGTATACACAGTTAAGGAGAGTGGGTGCTTATTGTGAGAGCAAGAGAGAAAGTAAGTAATGAGGAGTGAGTGAGTGAGAATAAGTGAGTGATTGAGAATGAATACGGTGAGCGCTGGGGAGTGATAAAAGCGTGAGTGAGAAGAATAATCTAGAATAATCTGGGCTACCTTGCTTAGCTGGCTGGCATTCAGTGAATGTTTTACGCCTCACCAGTTTCAAAGATCACCAGCCGCCACTGGCCGCACTGACCTGGAGAGCCAACAGCGATGTGGCATTTCTTGAGCCTGGCCTTATCCAGCTGCAAAGGGGTTCCTCCGATGAAGACGTGGCATTCCAACCCCTCCATCTTCATCCCGATCGCCATGATGACCGAATGAATCTGCACGGCGATTTCTCGTGTGGGTGCCAACACAAGGATCTGAAAAGGGAAAAAACACCTAAGCAAAGGATCGTAAAATTGTTATTTGGTAAAACATTAATGACATCCCATAATTTCACATCGCACACAGTCATATACTGGCCTAATCCGCATGAAAAGGGGTGTCCTACTAATTAAATGTATTTGGGGTGAAAGTTGAGATGACGTTTTTACTAACTACATTCCATCACTTGAAAGGATATCTTTTAGACAACACACAAATATTGTGTGCCGTAATATGGACTTCTGGCTGCATTTAAAAACAAGGAATGGAAAAGCAAAAAGCCCTGGGTCTATTGTGATAGTACACAAAAAGCAGCATTACACATTTAAAACCAGACAGACAATGTAAGAAACGAAAGGCGGTGTATAATGAAGACTCCTTTACCTTCTGACTTTTATTGACAGACAGGGAGGTGTGAGCAGGGGGTATAAGGAGCAACAGACGAAAGGAGGAATAAGGAGCAACAGACGAAACGAAAGGCGATGTTTTTTTTGTTGTTTTTTTTACATATTGGGACAGCATGAACTTAAGATTGCACCTAAGTCTGGCACTATCTAGATCAACATGCTGGGGTCAGGTATCCCCATGTCAAGAAACAAAGGCGAAAACAGCGGCCATGATAGGGTCATGCTGACAAGTGATAAAAAAAAGCCTGCTACACTAAATAAAATAATAAAAACTATATTGGAATAGAATGCAGGTATGAGATAAGGAATTCAGTGTGACAAACAATGTGATTTACTGAGTTTACTTTTAAAATATAAAGTAAGTAGTACCTAGTGTTCTGCAATGCACCACTCAAATGGAGATGGAAGGATGCGCCCAAACAGCCAGTGGCATCAGGTGAGAGAACTGAGCAAAGACCTCTTGGTAAAGAAATCCCACAAATTAGTGGGGCGCTGGGCATCAGTGATGCTCTACAGATTTGAAAGCCAGAAGTTACTAGAATGGTATGACGCACGACCCTAGAACTACCACCTACTAAGAAATCAAATTAAGCATGCTCAAGAAAGCGTGCAGCTTCTGATAAACCGTAGAGCAAATGTGTAAAAGTTAAAATAGGTCACCCCACTGAGCACATTAATGGGTGTAATATCAGAAGGGGAAAATCTGCTTTTTCTGAGACAACCAACAGTGACCTTGCGCCAAGGGTAACATCTGTTAAAAAAAATGGTGGAGGAAACAAGTACAATGCAACAACAAACAATGTAAGGGAATCCCCATTTCTTTAATTCTTGGCCCATTAAAAACTGTGGCTTGCCACCAACTCCTCAGCCAACTCCGTACAAAACTTACCTGCGTTTCTGCATTTTCTAATATTAGCGAGTCCAAAGCAATAGTTGAAAAGACGCAGGTCTTCCCAGTGCCAGACTTGGCCTGCACTATTAAATCTGTAAGAAAATAAGAAATATCAAATTAACATTATGGTTGAAAGTCACAAATATGGTCTCTGAAGAATTGTCCTTGCAAAGGTGCGACTTTTGCAGTATTGGAGTACGCAGGGAGCAATTCAAGCGATCTGAAACCAGCAGCGCCAGGAAATTACATATGTGTGGGCCAATGTTCAATTATTAGTGGTTAATCTGGGGACAGGTTTTGGAGGCGGAGGGGAATTTACTTAGCCTGGACATAAGGGTTGCCATGGATTCCAAAGAAAGTTTTAAACCTTTCAAGTTGACGATGGTGGGGAACAGTAACCGTATTTTAACAACGCCTGAGATCCTAATCAACCAGAATGGTAAAACAAGGACTATATTAAAGCTACATCTCAGGATATATTTTAGGGGTGTAAAACAAAATATTGTTTGCTGCGTGGCGGTAAAATGAATAGCAGATTTTTAATGCATCACAATCGTCTATGCTGCATTTCTTCTAAGCAGAGGTTTCAGTAAAGTGCCTCTCAATGAAGACAGGAAAAAAACCAAGCATTGGCATAGCCAATAGGTCTCGCCTTTGGGACCTTATAAATGTTTAGTTATCCAGCACAATATCCTTGGTGCAACAACATCAACTGTTGCATGGCTAAACACTTATAAGGTATAAATGTTTAGTTATCCAGCACAATATCCTTGGTGCAACAACATCAACTGTTGCATGGCTAAACACTTATAAGGTCCCAAAGGCGAGACCTATTGGCTATGCCAATGCTTGTTTCTTTAGCTAACACCAGATCTAACATGCATTGGCAAAGCCAATGTCTGGCATTGGCTGTTGACATTTTGTATTTGCCAATGCTTAGTTTCTTTCTGAATGCTTTTTGTATGATGACACACATTGCATTATAACATACATTGTCTAAAAGCCAAAATGTATATATTTTAATATAAAAGCACACGTTGCCCCATGCTGTAGTGGACTTAAACCAAATGTGAATGACACTCTAGCAGACCAATCGATGAAGTGGGCTGACTGGCGGCCCCTCTAAGTAAGTGTGTGTGTTTATTGTATATATTTTGAACTAAAAAAGAAGGCTTTGGCTAATGCCAGACCTAAAAAAACACGAGGAGTGCACGGTGCAGGGTATCAGAGGGGAGGGAACCTTGCCAAAGGAGGGCGCTATAAGTCTGGAATAAATGAAAGGTGGGAAGCCAGGCTTGGATAAAGGACAGAGAGCAACGTTTGTGGCAAAGGCCAGGTGAGATGTCAGGCAAGGACACATTAGAGGGTGCGGGCGTACGCCTGGCGCTAAGGACATGAGAAAGGACATCTGGGGACATAGGGCAAGAGAGAGGACAGCCTGGGACAGCGGGTCAGGAAATAGGATTGGCTGGAACAATGGACAGTGTGTCATGGGGTGAGCTTGTCGGGAAAGAGGCCACTCTGGGAAAATGGGAAGAGGAGAGCCACGGTTAGAAGACACGTAGAGAGAGCAGGCGGGGACAGATGAGAGAGTCGAGAGGTCAGCTTGAGGCAAAAGAGAGCGGGGGGTCAAAGATCAGTCTCGGAAAATGAACAGGAGAGAGATCCACGTGGGATATACACTTAGAGGCATGGATGCTGGGATCAAGAAGAGGGGAAAGGAATGTTAGACTGGGAGGGGAGAGAAGGGCACCTCTGGGATGAACAAGAGAGAGAGGAGAGAGGCAAGAATAGTTCTCGGGACAGGGGGCATCCTAGGGTTAAGAGGGAGGGAAACAGTATAGAATAAAGGAGGCTCGTATAGAGATGAGATGACGAAGCCAGAGTTGAGGGGGGTGAAGGGGGGGGGGCGGGGTGATTATGGAAAAGATGGAGCTTGATTGACGGGTGCTACCGCATCTGCAAGCTCGTGCCCTGTGACTGCAGCCGAGTTTCGGTCTAACGGTACTGTTTATTCGCCATCAGCAGAGTGTAGTATCGTCCTGTATGTAGTTCGTTTGTTTCAGAAAATGCATGGAACAGCCACTTTTCCCTGGGGCTTTGGATATTGCGCTCACAGACAATAGTCTCCAGCCCGACCACAGGCAGAGATGCTGTGGAGAGGACGCGGCTGACGGACCCGTTCATTAATTCGGACGTTCTTGGACTTATGTCAGGATACAGAACCACCAGCACCCCCGTATCTACTTCCGCCCTACCCCATCCATTCCTCACTCTCCTTCCGAAGCCTGCTCCTCGCTTGCAGCGCTAGATCAGGCCGAATGCCGCAACGTCCTTTCAAAAAAAGTTTCATGTTTCCCCAAAACCAGTGTGCTGAGAACTCAATGCTGATCAGTGGTGTCCGCCCGCCCCGCCCCCTCAGCGCTCTCAGTTTATAAGCATGCACCATCGCTGGTGCAGAGAGCTCGCGCCCGAGGTCCACGTAGGAGGCGCTCATCTAGTCCCGGTCTTAGCTCTGCATTCTGGACTCGTGGTCCCGATATTATAGAGAATAAAAGCTGTAGTCGGCGCTCCCAGAATAAAACATGTCCTGAAATATACGATAAAACTGTCTGTTTACCACCGCAGGCCGGGGCTCGAGGGGCTTCGCTTCACGGGGCCCCCGCCCTCGGCCCCTCCCCTTGCTGGTGGTGCTAGGGGTGGGGGCAGCGGGAGTCATTAATTGCATTTGAATGAAGCCTAAAAATGGCTCTAACGGGAAGAGACCGTCCGGTTTCATAAACAGGTGGAGAAATGTCGGTCTCTGTGAGAGGAGAAGAGACGGAGCGGAGGGTTTCTACAGACCTGGAAGAGAGGGGTGCAGAGAGAGAGAAAAGCGAGGGAGGAGGAGGAAGAGACAAACAGACACGGCACATTTGTTAAAGACACAGAGAAGAAGAAACTTCAACGGGGCTGGCTGAGCTGTGTAAAGTCACCGAACTTGAAGAAGACGGGCTTCTTTAAAAGGGAAAGGATTTCCCTCACTTTAAGTTACGATATTTAATTTGTAAGGGGAATTAAGTGCTTACTTTGTTTGACTTGTGTGTTAAAACATTGAAGCACAAAGCCCCAACAAGTAGAAAAAAAATCTCTCGGCGTAGCCCGCGGGTTAACTGACGCTCGGTAAACAAGTGGGAGGGGTGGGGGGAGTGCGGCCAAGAGCACACACAGCGTTTCCCTTGCGGGAGCGAGCAGGGGCACCATCTGTTTGAAAGTTAATTACAAACAGATGTTGCCAAAGCTCGCTCCCGCAAGGGAACAAGCCAAACGTGCACGCGTTGCCATTGAAAGCAATGCAAAGCGTGCACGTTTTTGGCAGAAAAAGCGGATTGATTCCTAAAGGTCTCCTCCTATGCAGCCCATGCGCGCTGCGTAGGCGAGACCTAAAAACTCATGGAGTCGCTTAATGGGTATGAATAAGACAGTGTGTCTTGAACCTATGAATGAAGCATTTATGCATAGCTTGACCGCGAGGTGATGCTAGTAATGGGGCACCACATGTCGTCTTGCTACACTTATGTGGTTAATGGATCACATTTTGATATGGTGAGCAAACGGACAAAAGCTTGACAGTTTCTGACCAAACCACAACATTACTCTTACATACAAAGGCGAAACACCACAAGCCAGGTTTTGTCGTTGAAGCAGAAAGAATAATGTAGGAGAATCTGGTGACACAAACACAAACGAGGCAACTGACCACGTTTCCCCCAAAAATATTAATCCGTGGAAAATTTGCATCACACCGCAGTACAAACATACACGTATTCTAGCGTGCAATAAAAACAGGCACTGGAAAGCCAACGGGTCTGGCCCTGGCAAAGCTGCAACTTTATTTTTTACAAAAATATGAAAAAGGCATTAAAAGTTTAGAAGTATAAGGTAGTAAAAATGCTGTTTGACATATACTGAATAGCAAAAAAATAAACAAGCATTGTCAAAGCCAATAGGTCTGGCCCATGGGTGACTTCTTTGGCAATCGGGTGTGTGTATCTAAAGGGGGGGAGGCGGAGGTAAAGAGGGTGGTGGAGAAGGGGATGCTTGAAAAAAGTGCTATAAAGCAGCCAGCACTGGCCGCTTTCTAGCACTTTTTAAGTGGAAGCGCTAACATTGCAATTCCTCTTAGTGCTGGGACTATCAGCCGGTATTGGCTATAATGAAGTGAGACAGACCTACACCACCATTTCACTGTTAAGAGGATTGGCTTGTGGTGTGCTTAATGGCATGTCTGTCAATGGTTTTTCTACAGCCACTTTAAGTAAGAGATTTCTCATATTATTGTGTGCTCCATACTCTTTGTAGAATTTCTGTAATAGAGGTTTGGCCAGTTGCTGCTGAACCTTCCTCTGTTGCGGTTGCCGTAGGTCCCTTCCTTTGGCTTTATGGAATAAACTACGTTTTTGACATACTATGAAGTCTCCATTCTCTGTCTGTCAGTTTCACCCCGATACTACATTTTGGTACCAGGAGTAGGGTGGAACTGTGACCGCTAAATCGCATCGTGTTTGCTACACTGGACCCACTGGCTGAAGCCCATACTTTGGATCTACAAGGAAGCTTCTCATGGAAATTGCGTTGGCACTCACATAAAGGTGCGTTACAACTTAGTGTACATTTGACCCTGTATGCTGTCTGTATTGTCAGTGACTGTCTTGCCATTTTTAAGGTGTACCGCATTTTTTAAACTGTTAACCTGTGCCACTCACCTGTTGGTCACGCATGTGGGCTGTGGGAGCTTGAGGCTGTGGTATCTCAGCAATGGTATCCTTGCTTCAGCCTGCTTGCGTTCGTTCGGCTGTGGGAGCTCAAAGTTGCCTGCCAGGATAGAGTTCTCGCTCCGGCCCGCAAGGCTGTGGGAGCTCGAGGCTGTTGTATCTCGGCAACAGCATTCTTGCTCCAGCCTGCCTGTGTTCGTTAGGCCGTGGGAGCTCGAGGCTGTCTGTTCCGGTGGCGTTCTCGCTCCGGCCAGCGAGCTCTTATGCTCTCTTCCCTTCAGAATCGTGCTGCTTGGGCCCTAAGGATTCTGGGTAGAAACATGTTTTTGTCACATGCACAGCGGCCATCTTACTTAAGGTTGCAGCTTGTTTCGACCATTGGATTACTGTGCTTGCTCCGTCACACTTCTACAGGGTAGTGTTTTTGTTGCCGCATCATTTATGCTCAGCTTTGAAGCTATTTACTGTTTTGGGGGCTTACACCAACTTAATCATAATCCTCTTTAACTGGTCAGTTTTGTGACAAATTTTTATTTTGCTTTGTTCTCATCTGTTTTTTTTTCATTCAGGTTGTCATATACTCATGGCTACAGCACAGAATGTGGTACATCGACCACCGTTTTTACAAAAACCTGAGATCAAGTGGAAGCAGTGGATTCGCATATTCGAGAACTATTTAGTGGCCACATATGGGCTTGCTTATGCTCTTCCTAGGAAATTTGCTTTGCTGTTTAATCACTTAGGTATTGCAGGTCAGAATGTTTTTGACAACCTTCCCTCTTTGCTATCTCCTTGGGGCTGATTGTGTTTGGAATGTTTATACTGAAGCCAAAGAAAGGCTTAAGAAGCAATTTTCTGAAGAACCCAATGTGCTTTTAGAAAGGCACAGTTTCTTTAAGCGCAAGCAAGCTAGTAATGAACCTGTGGAAGAATTTGTTGCTGCTTTGCGAGTATTAGCCTAGTCTTGTGAATTCCATAATTTTGTTGATACATACATAACGGACTAGATCGTCATTTAACTGTTTTTAAAAAATAAAAAAAAATGAAGGAAAGACTCCTTACTTGCCGAAATCCACCCCTTTCAGAAGTGATCGACATAGCCAAGACCACTGAGCGCTCTATTGTTTCTACTCGAGCTTTGGCCAGTCATGAGGGGCATTCCCCAGTGTCCTAAATAATGGATGACAGTACCATTTCTGCTATCAGGACAAGTAAGGAAGACTAGCAGTTTGTTATCGCTGTGGCTCTAGGAGTCACATAGGGAATAACCTGCCATCGGGGAAAAATTTGCTAAATGCAAAACAATGGGACACTTTCAAGCAGTTTGTAGGTCTAAGAGTGTAGTTGATAATGTCAGAATACACAATTTGGATGTACAAGTTCCTTCCAACAGCTCTAGGGAGAACAATATGTCCGATTGTACTTACAGATTTTCAAATGTTATTTTGCCCATTGATGATTCCCAGGATATTGTTAAAGTAGAGTGTCCTCTATGTCAGGCTTTGATTGATCGCAAATCGATTCGAGTTAGGGCTGATTCCGGTGCTCCTATCACAATTTTGGCAGACAGTAATTTCTATTCGTTGTGGTCTACTTCGTTTAAACTGGAAGCTCCAGACATATGTCCTAAGGCTTTTGGAGACAAAGACATTTATCTTCTGGGTTTTTTTCATGCAGCATTACAAATTTTAGGTTGAAGTATCTGCACTAAGATTTATGTCGCTGTGAAGGGTAGAGATCTGGTTGGATGGAAGGACTTGGCCGAATTAGGCATTCACCTTAAACCTGGCAACAAGAACCTAAATTGTATTGGGAGAGTTGTTCATACTTTACATTGATGAAAAAAAAAACAACAGTGATCCCAATGATCACGTTCTGCCCACCCTGATTTCTAAATTTCCTAATGTTTTTAAAAATGAAATTGGAATCGTTGATGGTTTTGAACATAAGATAAGACTGAAGGACAGTGCAGTACCGGTTATTCACTAAGTCAGGCCTGTCCCCATCAGTGTTCGTGCTGATTTGAGGAAACCTTTGGATAAATTAAACAAAGAAGGAATAATCACACCCAACGACTCATCAGAATGGGTTTCTCCCATTGTTCTTGCAAAAAAAAAAAAAAAAAGTGGAGATCTTTTTCTTTATGTGGAATTGAGATCATTGAACCACAATATTCTTTTAGATTGTCATCTTTGCCTCGCATTCAAGAGATGTTGGCAAATATAGGACAGGCCAGGTACTTTTCCATCATTGATTTACACTCCGCGTATCATCAGATAGCCTTAAATACTGAAAGACAATAGCTGACCACATTTATTACACCTTTCGGGGCGTATCAGCATTTAAGGCTACCTTTTGGCCTTGCCTCCGCAGCTAGTGTTTTCCAAAGGTCATGGATGTTTTGTTTAAAGATTTTAACAATGTTCAAGCATTTCAAGATGAGATCATGGACTTTACTGAAACTAGGGAGCAACACCTTTTAGTTTTAGAAAAAGTGCTCAGCATTTTAAATTGCAAAGGGATCACTGTACAGCCTGAGAAGTAAAGCTTTCTTGTCCAACCCTTTGACTAATTGGGTCACACCATAACTCCAGATGGAATCAAGCATAAGTTCTGCAATATTGAGGCTATTCTCAAAGCATCTCCACCATCTGATAAAGATGCTTTAAGATCATTCTTAGGCTTGTGCGAATATTATGCCTGCTTTGTACCAGACTAAGCTTCTGCAATCCAACCATTGAGGAACTTACTTAAGAAAGGTATCAAATTCAATTGGACTACAGAGATTAATGATGCTTTCTCCAGCATCATTAACTCGTGATTAAGCCCCTGCTCTAAGCCATTTATTGCAGGCAAGGAAAGTTTTGTTTCACTCGATTCTAGCATCAAAGGTATTGATGCAGTGTTTGGACAGAAGGTTAAGGGTTAAGAAATTACTGTGGCTTTCGCATCTAAAAGTCTGCTAGACACAGAAGCACATTACAGCACTATAGAGAGGGAGGCTTTAGCTCGTGTCTGGGCTACCCAGAAATTTAAAACTTATCTTTGGGGCAGTTCCTTTGTAATTTACACCAACCACATGCCTCTGGTTTACCTTTTACAAGATAACAGATTAGACAAAGCATCTTCTCGTCTTGTACGTTTGCTCTCCAAACTTCAAGAGTATGATTTCACCATCAAGTACATGGGGGTAAGAATTTCCGAGCAGATTGCCTTTCACGGTTACCTTTGCCTACCAATGATGATGTCGAGGAAGATTGTGAATGTGTAGTCGCTACTATTGATGCAGTATCATCCAGCAATGGGGTCATTTCAGAGAAAGACTGGTTGGAGGCTGCCTCTCAGGATAGCATTTTGAGGAAGGTTGTACAGTGCGTTATAAAAGGCTGGCCTTCAAATCGCAATCTTTCAGATGAAATGAGATCATTTTCTCAGATTGCCTCTGAGCTTTCTGTTGAGAATGGTCTTTACACTAGAAATGGCAATTTTGTTCATCCTTCCTCACTAAGGCAACAACTTATTAAAATTGCACATGAAGGGCAATTGGGGGATCACAGCCACATGTAAGAAATTGAGAGAGTATTAGTGGTGGCCTTCTATGAATGCACAAGTTTAATCTTTTGTTGATTTATGTCCCCAATGTATTATTTCCGACAAGCATTGGAAAACAGTGCAAAAACCTCTCCACCCTGTTCCAGTACCTTATGGACCATGGGTGAGGGTGGCTTTAGATTTCGCAGGACCCTTCAATCTGTTGCCTACTTGTAATACGTTTTTGATCACACTCGTTGACTATTATTCAAAGTGGATCTACTTTTCCTTTGCTTCCACCCAATCTCTATTATGCTTTCTTCAAGAAGTCTTTTCCCCTGAAGGCACTCCAAGGTAACTTATAACTCACAATGTTACTCATTTTGTTTCTTCCTCTATGAAAAAGTTTCTTTTGGTTTTGACGTGAAGCATCTTCAAGTTGCCTTATATAGGCCATCAGATAATGGTTTGGTGGAAAGGGCCAACAGTTTCCTTAAAGAAGGTATTCAATCAGTTCTGTCATTTGACCTTGATGTTAAGCAATTCCTTAAGGAGAAGGTTAATGCTTACCACACCACCACTTTCAAACAATGGTTTCACTCCCTTCGAGTTAAGAGGGAGGAAAAGCAAATCTAAAATTTTACCCTGTTGGTTAGATGTGCAGACCTATCACACAAACAAAAACACGATATCTGTACCTTCTTTGCAGAACAGAGTACTTTTGAAACAAAAGAAACAGAAGATTTACTATGATGTTACTAAACAGGTCTCGGACAGGAAATTTGCTACAGGTGCTTGGTTTCATATAAGAAAGCCTGTTAAAGTCAGGAAAGGAGAGTACCTTTTCTCTACTCCTTGTAAATCTGAGCATGTGAGTAAGAATGCTATATTGCTACAGGGAAAAGGGTGGTGGAATAAGAACAGGTTGGCTCCTTTCTCATGCACAAGTACAGATCTACAGTAGTACACACGTACCATTTGAAGACGACTCCACACAAGTACCATTTGAAGACGACTCCATTATGTACAAGTGTGGTAGTTCTAATAATTGTACTGGGTCACTAGAATGTTTGCCAGTCACCGATTTCGCTGTGTATGCTCCTACAACTGGTACTGAAGATTTCAAAGGGTGTGACCTGTATGATGATGTAACTTGTAATGAAGTTTCTGTTTTCACATCAGAACAAGGTTCTTAATCAAAGTTGCCAATCCATTTTAAAGATTATGATTTAACGTAAGTTTTACTTTATGGGGAGGATATGATGTGGTGTGCTTAATGGCATGTCGGTCAATGGTTTTACTACTGCCACTTTAAGTAAGAGAATTCTCAAATTATTGTTTGTTCCATATTCTTTGTAGAATTTCTATAGGTTTGGTCAGTTGATGCTGAACCTTCCTCTGTTGCAGTGGAGTTGTTGCCGCGAGTCACTTCCTTTGGATTTATGAAATAAACTACGCATTTTGTAATACTTTTAAGTCTCCAGTCTTGGGATGTCAGTTTCTCCCCAATACTACATAGATTAACACAATTCCTCACTCAGCACCATACAGGCTCACTCCTTCAGCATCCTAATCAGCAACGAAAGAAACTTCAGCATGCTAAAATCATCACAAGCGGCGGGTGGGAGGGAACGTGTGCAAAGTAACTAACGCTCATGTGAATCAGTCAAATACCTTTGATCGAACTGGCGCTATATAAAACTGCAAAAACTAAAATAAAAGCATTGTCAAAGTTTTACCAATGCTTTTTTTTCTAGGAAGGTGGACGGCTGAAAGGAATGGCGGGTGGGTTTTTGGAAATAAAAAGAAATGACGGGAGGGTGGGGTGTCAACTGAAAGCAGTGACGGATGGACAAAAGTAGCGTAATTGAAAGCAGTGCAATTGAAAGCAGCATAATTGAACGCAGCGTCGAGAGGGGGGCACAATTGAAAACAATGACGTAAAGGTGGGAAGGTTTGAAAGAAACAACAAAAAAATAAATAATGGCGAAATCCACCAGATTAAAAACTCACCAAGAGCACTCAGTAACAGGGTGTGGCTTCGTCAGCGTTCCTAATGGTCGCCATATTGGTATGAACATATACCCTGACTGCAGGGCCTATGGAGAGGGGACCCGCCTAAATGAGGTGCAGAGTCTTGAAACACCTGTAGCCACGTTAGAAGTATTTCACAGGTGTTACGGAACAATCCCATTAATTTTTGATGTGTCTCGTCTGTGATGCGGGGCACGGTTTCAAGTTTAATACAGAAATAGCATTTTCTTCCCACTGTCTGAGGAAGCCATTATAGGAACTTGATCATGATATGCAGAAAGTTGAATCTAGGCTGGGTCAAGAAGAGGCGATTTCAAGAGAGAAGGCTCATGAACACCATGAACTGTCTGAGAGGGTAGCAGTCCTTCGGTATTAGTGTCTTAGCATGGTTGAAAAGCATGAGAATAGTGAGCATCATTCACTCAGGAAAAATACTAGAACTCACTGTATTGCTCCCGGGGTTACTAGGACTGAGCTACAGAACCATGCTAAGGCACTCTTCCACTACCTACATACGGACGTCGAGGACTTCAATGTCAAACTTGGCAGGACGTGTAGAGTCTTTTCTGCTTTTCAGGTTAGAGAATAGCTTACCCCCATGCACTTTTTAAGCTGAAAGAATGCATCAATGTGGCTGCAAGATCGAAGGAGGAGATCCAATTTCAGGCAAACAAGATTATGCTATATTAAGAGGTCTTGAGAGCAACTCATCAGAAGAGACTTTCAGGATGCCTCATCATTTCTGCACAAGAAAGCAATTCTGTTGCTGGGGAATTCCCAGTCCACCTGATATTCTCCCTAGGAGGTAAATCATGTGTGGCGTCCACACCTGCAGATGTTCATAGGTTTCTTAACATCAATGACCCCTGCTGTGCCAGCTACAAACAAGGTAAGTGGACCTCAAAAGCCTAGGCGCTTGGGGACCAGGAAGAAACAAAGGTCCAGTAGGGAATGTAAGGCGACATGCAGACGTGCTGGGAGGGGGAGGGGGGGGGGAAGGAAATCGCACTCAGCATCATCAGAAGTGCGTTCATTTTCTTTATCCCGCAGTATGTGTTGTTCTTTCTGCTTTAATTGCATATCACAGTGTTGCTTATTTGACTTATTGTCCCTTCTACCATGTTACTGATTATGATCTCCCCACTGTTCCATGTGAGACGTACCAATTTGCATGATGTAACATATATGGGGTGTTAATGTTTATTATGCCCCTACCTTATTGGTCACAGCTTTGTTTCAATCACATTACAGAGGGCCGGCCCAAAGCAAATAGTGCGATTCTTTACGGTGAGGTTATTGTTAAGTCTGCTTGGTGGATATGTATATATCTTTTGTGTTTGTCAGTGTTCTTTGCAAAGTCTGTGGTGTTTTTGTGCAGTTTAGGTTCTCAATGACGAGCAGCTCAAACAGTGGGCCTTTGTAAGGAATGTTCTGAGAACTGCCTATCTTTCAGAGTCTCCGTGGTTTCACTGTATCATCCTGTGTGGGGTAATAGGTGTTGCCAGTCTTAATATTACCAATAGCGATGATACTATACCAGAAACGCTAATCCCAAGGAAAGGGATCAGTTTTATTCCACAGTATTTCCCATAATTAAAGATTTTGCGTCAGATCATATGGTGCTTGGTGAATATTTTAATGCCGCGCGTAATTGCGCTCTAGATAGGTTACTCAGGAGGCAATGCTCAACTCCTACGCCGATACCTTAGAAAGGGAGGAGGGCAGGATTTGGCGCTTCCTAACCTTTGGCGACACCAGCACACTTCGGAGAAGGACTGCATGTTTTATTCTCAAACTCATTAAACTCATCCGAAAATGGATTTTTTTTCTGCTACATAGGCTGGACTTCAATTTGGTGCTGGATTCCTCCACCGAAACTAAGGCACTTTCCTAGCATGCCCCTGTAATGCTGACATTTCGGATTCACCCCCCCCCCTCTCTGTGGAAGTGCATGGTGATGTTGCCTCCGTGAGATAACATTCAGAGATGAAGCGAAGCACTGAGGGGTGCTGTGGTGGATGCTAGTCACCATTGTTTGGAGAAAAATGATAGGGGACTGTGTCTCACAATGTCCTTTGGAATACTGCCAAATCAATGGTGCAAAGGGAACTGATCTCTCATATCACGGCATTTGTTAAAATGGCCAGTGATAGAAGATTGGAGCCAAAATCTTGCGTCTCTACCCTGGTATCACAATATCGAACCAATGGCATGCCTCGAACCCCTACAGGGTTCTCAGTGCTGCTAGGGGCGAATTAGAAGACATGTTAATGTTGAGAATGAAGGAAAGATGCTCTATGCGAGTTAGAAATACTACGAGAAGGTGAGAAAGATTTAGGGCCCGATTTAGATCTTGGCGGACGGGTTACTCCGTCACAATGGTGACGGATATCCCATCTGCTGAAATATAAATCCCATTATATCCTATGGGATTTATATTTCGGCAGACGGGATATCTGTCACAGTTGTGACGGAGTAACCCGTCTGGCAAGATCTAAATCAGGCCCTAAGTGTATCTTGGCTAAAAAATTGAAAAGTGGCACAATCTGGCAACCTAAACCATGAAATAAGCATTGGCATAGCCAATAGGTCTCGCCTTCGGGACCTTATAAGTGTTTAGCCATGCAACACTTGATGTTGTTGCACCAAGGATATTGTACTGGATAACTAAACACTTATAAGGTCCCAAAGGGGAGACCTATTGGCTATGCCAATGCTTGTTTGTTTTTTTAAAGGACAAGCAGTGCTATCAGGCTCCGGCTGCCACTTAGTCCACCGCATCCCACGTAGACTCTGGAGCCATCTTTGAATGGTTTTAAAGCCAATTCAAAAGCGGTCGCCAGTGTATGTGAATCCCTATCTCAACTGCGAGACTGTTCTCCTGCTTCCCAATTCTATTAAATACAAATTATGTAAAAAGAACATCCCATTCTGAGCTGCACGGCTCATCCTACCCACGTTTCACGCGCAGATTTGAAATACTGATGGTTTGGGTTTCCTGGAATTCAACTGGTTGAGAGGTAGAGAGAGGTGTAGAGAGAGGTGTAGAGAGAGGTAGAGAGATAGGTGTAGAGAGAGATAGGTGTAGAGAGAGAGAGAGGTAGAGAGAGAGAGAGGTAGAGAGAGAGAGAGGTAGAGAGAGAGGTAGAGAGAGAGGTAGAGAGAGAGAGAGCTAGAGAGAGAGAGAGGTAGAGAGAGAGAGAGCTAGAGAGAGAGAGAGCTAGAGAGAGAGAGAGCTAGAGAGAGAGAGCTAGAGAGAGAGAGAGCTAGAGAGAGAGAGAGCTAGAGAGAGAGGTAGAAACGTGTTCATTGATTAGAATAGGCCTGGCAAAGAGTAAGCTGAAGATTGTATTTTGATGTTTTTTTTATTTTGCGTTTTTTGCAGTGCCACATGACTTCGGCCACTGCATAGGGTGATGCTGCATTAAAAACCGACCTTCATATTTATAGGCAGTCAGGGTTAGGGACTTCGAGGTTTTGCTATAGTTTCGGACTGTGAATTTCTATAATACCCCGGTTTGAACGTTGAACTTCATTAGCTGTGTAAACTTGCTAGTGATATTCCATCTGAAACCGGTCTATGCAGTAGGACTTTTGCAACCAGGGAGCTTTCACTTAAAAACCATGAGCTACTGCAATCTGACAGAGGCATTGAGGTCACTGCTGGAGGCAATTTGAAAATAATAATGAGCCATGATTAACAGGATCCTACTAAACTAATTCCAACAGCCAACATGTCCCCAGAATTGATTGAATGGTGCATTCTGGAACTTTGTACGTGAAAGACAGCACAGTTAAGCGCTGGTTGCAGGACTCTGTATTTAATCTGCACGTCACAAGTACGCGTAGTTACATGTGCATGGAACCTGAGTTTACTGGGGGTGGGAGGTTAGGTGCGTGTGTTTATTTTTCTTGTTTAAGCTACAGCCTTCCGAATAGGGGTATGTCCGTGTGACTCCATATTTACCTTTACGCACGAAACTACAAATCCCCTAATTTAATGTGGTCCTTGCCTACCTTATCACGGATAAATGGGGCCACGTGATAGCAAATTTTTGCAGCGGTAATTCAGGCGTTAATCTTTCCTGTTCTGCTACGTTATGTAATAATATCAACGAAACACGCCAACAGATATTTCTGTGCACTACACAAGTTCAGTATTCTAACTCTCCGGAGTGGTGTACAAAGCAGTACGGAAATGGTAACGGCCCGTTTACATAGAGCATACCTTGCAGCGCCGTACCCTCGCGCACAACGAGAAAGGGAGTCAACTGGCAGACAGTTGAACATCGACCCTGCCCTCGGGAGAAGCCACTAACATGGAAGACGGGCTGCTCTCAAGGCCCCGTCTGCCACCGCTCCAGGGCTCGCACGGAGCCGGAAGCCACACTGGAAAGAGAGAATTTCTAAGCTGCCCAACGAGCGTACTACAAAGACGCGAAGCATTATTGATGATACGGAGAAATGGTCCTGATAATTTTTAATGTTCAATTAAAAATATTCAAACGTTTCTCTGAATAAAATGTAGAGGTATGTCTATATGTTATTTTATGCAATTAAAATAAACGTGGTGGACAAAATGTAGATTTAATTTTTTTCAAGTGTACACTAGTATTTTAATTCCAGTTTAACTCTTACTTCTGATAGCAGTGAACGTAACCAACGTCATGCAAACATGGCTTCTTTAATCACGCCACCGACTCAAAGTACAGATGTTTTTTGTGTGTGCTGGAATAACTCAGTCTTATTTGAAACGGGAAGGCAGACGTATACGAACCAACCTGACACTCATTTCGTGAAGTTGGGGTGCTCTTTTTTATTTTACATTTTGAATACTTTCCTTTCTCAAAAACAAAACAAGGACACATAAGTAATAACAGGATTGGGTGTTCTTTCATACCTCTTGCCTCAAAAATGCGTCAGTCAGGCATTTAAGAGAGTGATGCTATGAAGGTCAAAGGGGATTGAATACTTTTGTGTGGGGGGGAGGGGGCGGAGTAATATAAGTCTTAAAAAGCATGTAACACCATTAAAGTCTATGAAGGTATTCAGGGCTTTAAATGGGATAAAAACAAGCATTGGCCGTGCGAGACGCGCTCTGTGGTGGGGGAGGAGCGGGAGAGCAAGTGACGCGCGGCCGTGAAAGTGACACGCGGCCCCGAGACGCGCTCTGTGGTGGGGGAGGGGGAGGAGCAAGTGAGAGGAAAGCCAGATGGCGCCTGGAGCATGCGAGGAATGCGCGTTACTGTGCGCGTACCCGCATGCTCTAGGCAAGCCAAAAAAGCTGTGGTCGCATTTCTGAAAGCCCACTGACTAAATGTCTCGCCCAGACCAGCGCAAGCGCTGGCTCAGGGCGAGACCTAAAAAGGGGTGATTTGCAAGTTACTATTCACAAAATATTCTGTGTATTTTCAGATTTTTATTCAGTATTATATTGAGCAGAGGCATTATTAGATGGATCACACCAAGATGATTATTTGGCAAGTTTTGCCCCTCCAGAGACTGCACACAATGCAGGTGAGCTGGACTCTCTCATAACACCAGTTTATACATAAAGATAGCAATCCAGGGCATGCCTTGTAAAGCCCTATGAGGCCAGGAAGGCTTCTCTGTGTCTTTTTATAAAGCATTCCTAGATATTGTGGCAGAGCCCCTTGCTGCGGTTTTAATTGCTTCAGTTCTTTAGGGATAGTATCTGAATCTACGCTAGAGTTGTTAATTACTCTGGTATTAAAAACTAACAGGGATTCCTAGTTTTGCAGTTCTTGTCGTATGTTAGAAATGGACCTTTCTAGGGTGCTTTCCCTCGACTTTTTGCTTTTCTTCTTCCCAGTTTTCCGCTGATCTGGATGCTAGGCTTAGGACTTGAGTGCGTTTGGCACTGCTGTGCAGTGTCAAAGGCAAAAACAACAGTTGATGGACAGAATGCAGAACAATGTCATACATTCACCCCAGTACAGAGATCTGGGCCTAAATCCATCGTTTTTTTGCTCACCATGCCATTCCAGTTTGACTGGGGGTGAGTGTTTGATTTGCTCTAACGCTCCGTCCATCATCCCCTTTGGTATCGCTTTGTTCGCCCTAAGTTGGCAGGGTATGCCCAGACGTGGGTCCCTTGCTCACTTTGCCACTGGATTCAAGATAGCCTGGCTGATGAGGGTTATGAACCCGAAACCGGTCCCAGGATGCTGGTTTCCGGTCCAGGGAAGACACGGCTTGGCAGTTCGGGCTGGACTGTTCCCATGAGGCACAGGGTCAGACTGATTTGCATATGGCCATGTCTGAACTGCGGTGGTGGAGTGAGCTAAAGAATGATGATGGATTAAACCCAGATCAGTTGACTGGGGGTGAGTGTTTGATTTGCTCTAACGCTCCGTCCATCATCCCCTTTGGTATCGTGCAGTGTCAAAGAGCTGTGCCCATCATATACATACTGTGGATCAGTGTATATATGATTGGGTGATTCGAGTTAGCTGTAAGTCCCTTGTCATGGGGTAAGGCCTATACCTGGGGTATGTATCTCAAATGCGCCTCCATGGGCCGCACTGGTTGTGCCATCTACGGAGGTAGCTCATCGATTATGCCACAGTTTTGCCCTGGTGGGGCCTGTGTGCACGGGTTACTGTTACTCAGCCTGGCATTTAAAAAGCTACATACCAAGGTTCTGCATGTCTCTTGCTGTATCGGAGTTCTCCCTGGTGACAGGGTGCGGTGTTGGGAAGAGATAGGGCATGTGCGTGAATGCGCTACATCCAGTGGTCGTGAACGGCATTGGGTGGTGTGTTTGGTACGACGGGGCCTGCTTCTCCTATTGGATTAGCATGAGGGAAAGGCTTTCTAGTAGTATTTCCTACAGGCAGCATAGTAAGTTTTCCACAAAAAGAGACCGAGTAACAGAGCCTTCTCTGGCATTGCCCTAAAGATTTGGAACTCTCTTCCTCCAGAAATCCGTACAATCTCCTCGACCGCCTCCTTCAAAAAGGAAGTGAAAAAAATCCTAATGCTCAAGTTCCTGCCAGAATAGGCCTGGCTACTTGACTCCATTACTGCCCTCTATTCTGTCTTCTTGATTAACTTTGGACATGATTATATACCTGGGAATAACATTGTTAGCATTCTTTGTACATACATATGTTCGAATGTTACTCAACCATTGCTGTATCCGCCCTACCCGTATGTGAAGAGTTCCGACACCTACAGGAGTCTTGCATGCGTCTTGCATAATTATATAACGAGCTAATGTTTTGCTTCCCAATACTGTATCCCTCTTACCCAAAATTGTAAAGCGCTCTGATACCCGTAAGGGTCATGTTCGCGCTATACAAAACTTTATAAATAAATAAAACAGTTTGGTATCGATGAGTTTGTAATGGTGAATCCTCTCCGGTAGTGGGAGTGGGTTCGACATTATGGTGATGGAAATGTCACTTTGGGAAAGAGGGCATTTTGATGCTCGTGGCTCTGGGTGTCTGGCAGCCTGTCTCCTAATTCACAACTGGGTGCTAGGGGGACAGCCACATCTGTGCATTTTTGATAGAAGGCCATAAACTAGGAGTTCACAGGAAACTGCAGACTTCTGACTCTAAGGGGCCTTTTCGGGACGGTTACTTGGGTGTTGAATTGGCACCTGCATTCCAAGGGGATGGGTTTTGGCCACACTAAAGATTGTGATCAAACCTCCCGTAGTAGGATGGTAGCCAGGACAAAATTTAGAGAGGACCTGTGCATTTCAAAGGTGGCCTTTTGAACTGATCATATCTACAAAGGCAATGGTGGGTATAACTACTGAGGCTTCAGCCTCCAAAAGTAGAGACAATTTTGGATTTGGAACCATACTACGCTGGTTCGATACTGGGACATTGGCACAAGGAATAATTAGGGCAGGAGGGGCGGCAACTGGACTATTGGCAGACTTGCAGTGCCTTGGAGCTTGTCGTGCTCCAGGAATGGGACTATCACTTGGTGGACTTTGCCTGGATGTTGCTGGCCTGAAGCTAATTGCCAACTGTTGTGGCCTGGGTCTCGAAGTACTCTCCAAGGGCCTGTGAGCTGGCCTCCTGTCCACAAGATCCCAGGGACACAAAGGATCTCACTGTCTCCACAAGATCATAAGGAGTGCACAGGGTGTGACGGAGACAGGTGGAAGTGATCGTGGTTGGGACAAGGACCGTCCTGACATACACCATCATCTCGCTGTGCAGGAGAAGTGTGAGCCCAAAAATCAGCAACCATGAGATGCTGGGACGTGTGGAGTTCAAGGAGTGCGGGGGAAGATAGAGTCCAAGGCACCTATGCTTGCAACCAGAGGGCCTGTGCTAGCTTGCGCTCCAGAGCGTGTGGTGTCAGAGGGGTGTTGGGGGAACCTGAACCAGGAGCTGAGACTGTCTTCCGCCTCCAGATCGGAAGGACGACAGTGCCTGACATCACGCCCTCTGTCCGAGGTTGTTGGCTCCCTGACACTGGACCCACGCCACAGGGTGCTTTGTTGTGGAAAACCCTGTGATGAGACCTGAGGGGTTTTGTGTGCCTTGTGGGCTTCTACAACTGACTGTCGCAGGTCTATGGCAGGTCACACCTCCGTTTGAGGGGAAAACATTTCTCCAGATGTGGAAGCGTACAAGCTTCCTGGGTCACAACGTTTTGTCTACGGGGGAGGGGGAAATAGCGATCCCACACTCGTGCAGATGTTGTTGGGCACCTAAAGGTCTAATCCATGTGGACGAAACTAAGTAACTGTTTCTTTCCGTTTTATGTGGTTCCGACTGTCTAGTCAACAGGGCGCCAGCCGGGGCAATGTGTTTCGTTGGCTGGTGGAGTTGAAGGACTGCGGGGCTGGGTCACACAGCACAGTCAGAGACTGGTGACTGTTTGACCTTTCTGCAATGGGAAAATCTGACATTTGCATATAACTGTAAAGTACATATACAATGTGTGTTTCGTTCAATAGAGAAGTTTGACAACTGCATAGGACTGTAGAGTGTATTGGCAATGTGTATCTCGTTTTGATTTCAGTGTGTGTAATTCAAAGACAAGTGTTTTTATACATACGGTGTGAAGTCTTTTGTAGCGTGCGCAGTGTGTTGCGGGGGGTGTTGTGCCAATACTTTACACTTGAGCCCTGAGGATCAGCCTGACTGTTCGATGCCAAGCTACCAGAGGGTGAGCATAGGTTATCGGACAAGTGTATCGTACTCAAACTATTTGGAACGGTGGATTCTGACAGGCTTCGATGAGTCAGCCAGCCCAAACCGCTAGGTCTAACACCATCCAATAGGACTTCTTATCCATTACATAGAAATCTTTACCAGAAGCTTGGTTTCACGGCTCATTACAGTGTGGCCAACCCTCATGTCCCTTTATCTATCGGGTTTTGTGAAGAGTCACAGAGCAGGTGAGAACACTAGCCAGCAGCGAATATAGTAGACATATGACAAATATTTAAAGGCCCACAGTACAGCCAGACTCTCCTTCTCCTTCTCTGGCTGAGACTAGGCACGTTCTGTTTTAGACAGGCTTCTACTGGCATAGGCCACAATGTGTCTCTGGGCATTCGGATGGCCATTGTGTTGAGCAAGGATTGCCTGTAGCCCCACCGGGCTCCATCTATTGTGATCTTAGTATGTAACTTGGGGTCAAAATAGGGCATATCAGTTGCATTCTCAATCATGCTTTATTTCTTTGAAACTTTGGTCTCATTCAGGAGGCCATTGGAATGAAACATTTCTCTTTGTTAAGTCTCTCAATGGGGCACTCACTGTAGCAAAGCCACAAATGTATCTTGAGCAATATCTGGCCATGCCTAAGAAGGATCGCAGCATGGTTACAACTTGTGGGGGGCAAGTAGGGGTATGCTTGCACTTTAACCAGGTCAGGAGTCATTCTCCCATCAGAGAATATGTCCCCAAAGAAATTAAAATTTGGTTTTGTGAAACTCACACTTTGCTGCATTCAGAGTGAGACCTGCATCAGCAAGTGATTGGCACACTTGTGTAAGAGCCTTGTCATACCACTTTTGTGCTGTCCCAAATATCAGAATGTCATCACTATAATTGAAAGCATGTGCAGCAGGGTGAATTACTAGATGAATAACATCCTGAAATATCTCTGCAGCCAAAGATACTCGAAAGCTTGTTTTTTTGAATCTGAACAAACCTACAGTTCTCTCCCAGCTCAAGTTGATTGTATCCTTTGTTTAGGTCAAGACAGGAAAAGACTTTAGCTCCGTTCAGCTGCATGATCATGTCCACTATGTGGTGACCAGGATGTCTTTCTCTCTCGATTGCTTTGTTGGCCTGGCGCATGTCAACACAAATGTGCACTGCACGTCCGTTGTCCTTTTTTGGCACAGCTATGGGCGAAACCCACAGCGTAGGACCAGTGGAGTGATAAGTGATGTCATGCTTCAACAGTGTTTCTCATTCTTTTTCAATGGTTTCTTGCAGGTGACAAGTGACTCTGGGGTGCAGCTGGGCAACATGGCAAATGTCCTCATTGATATGAAGTTGCACTTTCATTTTCTTGAGTCTTCCTAGGCCACAAAATAACAGTGGGAACTGACTCTGAAAGATGTTGTAGTTGAGAGATATCAGTCCCATGTCAGCAGAAGTGGCAAAGCTCAGTAGGCATGCACTAGATGAAGTTCCCTGAAGGACATGAATTGGCGCTTGCACGGACGTCGTTTTATGTTGCATGTTTGCTGTAAATGAAGCTTAACTCTGCAACGGTTTAGAAGCAGCCCACATGAAATATCTACGTGTTTGACAGAGTAAGGCGCGGCACAGGAGATAGGCTGTTGAACTTTTCTACTGGCATGATGTTAATCGACACACCACTGTCTATGATGAATGTTATGGGGCAGCCGTTCACCGTTAAATGAAATTTTAGGACAGTGTCCAAATGAATCTGGTTGCTTTGTTTGGTGATTCTTCTTTTACTTTTGATTGTCTAATCAGCTAATCCCACATGTGCATGTCATTCCTTAGTCGATATCATCAACGCACATCCATCTTCTTCGCTAATGCTTGATAGTGACGTTGAATACCCTTGCTATAATAAACTTGATGATCGACTGTGCTTGGTTTCTACTTGTCGTAACTGAGGTTGCCTTTTGGGCATGGCAAGAATGCTTCTGGAACCTTCAGGCATCCATTTTCACTTCTTGCTGTGACGCATTTGGTTTCTCTAGCGCTTTACAGACAGTTATGAAGTGGTTTTCTTTGCAGCAGCTTTTGCATATCTGTTCTATGGCTGGACATGGACTGGAAATGAAAACCCACATCGAAAGCATTCTTTGATGGCTGTGTATGGGCTGGAGCAGGGCTTTGACTCCACATAAGCCAATCGCAGACTGATTTGCATTGATTTGAGCCGCACGAGGCACGCACGAACAGTTTGCTGTACCTTTGCAAACTCTTGAGGAGAGCAGCCTTGCTTCTTCGGGGCACGTATTTCCTACTCGTCACCAGTTGTAGCGTCTTCCTTAGCCTGGAAGTATACAAATGAACACGCCACACAAACAGCTCTGCAACAGACGCCTTAATTCCTTAGAATATGATCACACACTGTACGCATTACGTCATAACTTTCATAACCACACCTTAACACCTCCCAGCTGACTATGTAATTCCCATTTAGAATCCACCAAGAACCACAAGGGTCCTGCCGAGCATAATATCAAGACACTACGAGTTATCTTATTTGCATTTCTCTATGCACACTGCCTTAAAGTAACCAGTTTTTTCTTCTGTTTATATCTCACACATTCCCACACATTTTTCTTGATTAATGCTTTAATAAATATAGAAGAAATTGTTCTTCCTCAGACTGTTCTCTATCATTTGTAAGATGTTACTATGTTATGGCTCTTTGCAAGGGATTACATGTGTAACTATGCTGTTCTGTGTCCAACGTACTGACACCTTCCGGTACAGTAGCACTAAATGCTAATAAAATAAATAAATTAAGGAAATACCTCAGGCCGAATTACACAGTCAGAAATATTACCAATGTGGCCAGACACATTCATATGAAGGCTTAAGGCTTGCAAAGGGACAAGTGGGTTTCAGAAGAAGCTAAGAAAATCATTGCGTTGCTATGCAAATCATAGTTGCAGACCTAAGAAAAAACATGAAGGCCATCTCAGAAATACACAAGGGCAGTACAACACAAGAATCTACAGCATCTAGGTTTTCTAGCTCATCTCAAAATTCATGTTCAAGTCATTTGCTGAGTGACAGTGAGAATTATTACCTTTTATTGTGTCCATAGAAGAAAAATAGGGACAGGCAATCAATCTCATTCATGGAGTTCATGGTAGGCAGCCATCAAGTATGGCCCATGCTCATCAGTGGAGCATCTTTGAACATTATGTGCATCATCACGACTATAACAAGGAGGGGTATTTCATAGTTAATGTTCATGATGGCATGTTCACATAGAGAACATTTAAACCTAACCACTGTGTCCATGACAGTAAAACCATCGAGGTGCGTTACAGTTCAGAATCGGCTTCAAAAAGACAGTTTATTGAGTTTACCGAAATATGTTGCTATAACTTTAAACAGAAACGCAAATGAAGGTACATAGATTTTAAAAAGACAGATTGAGGGGATACCTGTAGAGGTCATAGTGAAACATCGTGGTGGATTCTTTAAAAAGATGTAAATGTTAAGTAACATGTAACACATTGCATATTTACTTGAGGTAGGTGGTGGACCACTGGGGTATCCGGAAGTTAGTCATACAATTAATATGATGATCTACATTGTTGAATTGGGTGGTTAGCTATGGTTGTGTTCACAATGGAGATCGGGCCGGAGCACAGTATTGAACAATGGGAGAGAATGAGTAACATCAGTTCACCCGGCGCGAGCCTCAGTAGAGATGACGAATTAGACGAAATGATCCAACTTGGAACGAGGGGAAAAAGGTCCTTTATTAAAATTCTATTGACCGCAAACAGACATCCAGCTTGGTGTTAACAATAGGAGGTGAAGGGATGCCTAAAGAAACTGAACAGTGTTTCTATTGTTTTCGGATGGAGAAGGAATAAAGAGGGACAGAGAGTAAAACTTCCCCATTACCATAATATGGATGCAAAGATTTGACTGTCTGGAGTTGACTACTTATTTTTCCTGCACAGAATCAGAAGTCTACCTCCTGTGGTAGTAGTGGAGATGCTGGAGTCAAATAACATGCTCTGGTTACAATAATGGCGCTACTGTACCCACGAGAGTGCAAAGGAGAGATGGGGCCTGTAAAGTGATTGGGGCACATGAATCAAGCAAGTACATTAACATGAGTTTTATTGTTTAGCAAGATGAAGAGAAGAGGCATTCAATGTTAGTAAGTCTAGAACAGCTTGGAATTCAGACCTCTGGGAGCGTATGAGTGGAAGGAGAAGAATACTTAATTATTTGTACAAAGGTGGTATGAGAATCCTAAAGGACCGAATGCAGAAAGTGGTGTAGGTGATGAGAACGAGAACACTAGGAGTCAGAGAAGGGGCAATTTGATAGCTAAGGAACCAATGGTAGTCCGTTTTTAATGTGTAGCTGAGTATCGAGGCTGCAGAGACCATCGAGAAATAAGAATTACGATGTTGGGACGACAACAGAGGGCCGAAGTTCAGTATCCGCTTAAAATCATGATAAGAGAAGGCTCATTAAGTTGTGGGAACAGAGATACAGAATGAGTTAACTAAATGCTGGTCACTTCAGCTTTTAAAAAGAATGAGAATGATGTAAAGAGACATACTAGGCAACCTTTGATGACATGATGGCCAAAACCAACTATTGCAAATGCGATCATGGTCAAACTAAATCATGACAATCAAGACTGAACTTTAACTGTTGATTAAATGCACATTGTCTCTTTCAACAAATCAATTAAAAAATGTTAAGGCGTGCATGCATCAACAGTGGCAGTAGAGACATTCCAAAATACAATCAGGGAGGTTCAGGATGCCATCCAAGGTACCTTCAATACAATCACATACTGACGTAAACAGATAATCAAAAACAACATCATATAAGCTTGAGAGCAGTGCTACTGGGGCTACAGCTATTTTCCTACACCAGCCTTGGGAGTAGGCACAGTTACTGAAGCCAAGCCTTTAGCCCTTCAACTACATTATCGCTAGAGTGTTTGCAGATTTAATTATGATGAAGGCCAAAGTCAGCTACAGCCCCACATAGCAACAGATAGTTCCAAAGCTTCCTTGAAGGGGAAGGGGGGGCGTGATCAAACAAGATTGTTGTCTAGGTCGGGAGCTCCACTCCCCTGCCAAATTCATCTTAATCCTCAATAAATTAATGCTATCAATCCCCAATTCACAGGCGGCTGCATGTGAGCCGCAGAGTGACGCTGCTAAATGCCTTTCTTTTAAAAGGCTCCCCCTCTGCTGACAACATGGACCCAGCCAATGTGTTGCGGCCTACCTGTGTGGGCAGTGAGCTGCTACAGAGCCCATTTGTGCTGTTTTGGCTAAGGTAAGGTCAACCAGCACATTGGAGAAAGCCTTGCCACAGATACTGTGGGGCTAGGTGTGTGATGTCTGCAAGGCTGGCTGGATTCTGGCATGCGACTCAGATCCAACCATGCACCCAACTGCTGTGGGATCACGGGAGCCAGGCTAATAGTGCTGTGGCACTGCCTCTTTCTGTGGCCGCTTTCGGGCCCAGTTGGCTGACTGGCAGGTAAGGCTGAACTGGGTCTCATCTCACGTGGACAATTTCGGACTAATCACGGTTCTTCCCTGCAGCTGCCCCGCCAGTGCATATGCTGCACCCAGAGTTGCATAGGGATGCAGAGACTCCTCTCTTCAAATCTCACCACGTGCTGACTGCCTGTAGAGTACTACTCCCATTTGTCGTGGCCTATCGATGCAGCTCCGAACATGCTTGCTTGGTGTGTTCCCACTCTTCGTGACCTTCAATTTCCCATTTGAACCATGGGTTAAAAGAATCCCAAACAACCTATAACCACCTCCGACAGTAGTTGCTCGATCAAAGTTTCCTCTGAGAGTGGGACTGAGTAGGACGGAGCCACTGGAATCAGCTGGGAGGGCCCATTGCCAATAGCAGAGCAGGAAATGTAGGGAATCCTACTGGAAGGGTGATCCAGTCTTCAGACAATAAATCATAAACTCGACCACCAAACAGCTAGACTAGATCAGCAGAAGGATACAATAGACAAACACAGAGAATTCTTGGATGAAGCAGAGTACAGAATCTCTTCAATGGAGGATGGAATGGAAAAACTCAGTAACAGTGCAGTGCCTCGCTAACAATATGGCCAGAGTTATCACAAACAAGCATTGGCATAGCCAATAGGTCTCACCTTTGGGAGCTGTAGTGCTAGAGGCCCTCTTATGGCTTGACACCACGTGATGACCTTTGACTACCATCATTTTAATTGTCTTTTGGTGTTTTACTTTATCCTAGCCTGAATGTACGACATCCTGCATATGCCTTTTCCCTTGATGGTTTCTTTTCTGTAATCTTGCAGTCTTAAAGTGAGAGCTGTCACAGAGTAGAACAGCCTTGCCAAGAACAGAACGTGTGGGATGTGCATTTGAAAGCAAGAGAGAGGGAGAGAGGGAGAAGGGGAAGAAGGGGAAGAAGGGGGAGAAGGGGGAAAAGGGGGAGAAGGAGAGAGGGGAGAGGGGGAGAGGTGTGGAATGTACTTTTTGGTCTAGAAGTGCAGTGTTATGAGCAGTGGTGCACAAATGTGCATTGTGTTGTACATTGAGAGATGAAGTATGTGATGCTATAGGGAGTGGTGCACAAATGTGCATTGTGTTGTACATTGGGAAGTATTATGAAGTTCTTACTATTGGCTTTGACATGGCCTCAAGCTCTTAGTTTATTGGTCAATATGAGATTTTTAAATGTGACGTGCAATGGGAAGATTCTTAATTGCAATACAGGAGTCGTTGAAGGAATTGGTTATATAATTTAAAATGGGCGGGGTAGAAATGTGATCTTACCCATGTTTGGGAATACCCCTGGCTCTTGTTATTTATGGTGGATGTACAAATGTATACCCAACGTATAAGTGATCTCTTCCCCTTGTTGATGATGAATTAGGTACTCCCTATGGTCTGGTAGAGTTCCCTTTGTTTATTTTATTAGGATTTTATTGCGTTTTATACTGTTTTATGTTTACAGTGTTTGTATAATTCCTATTTTAATTGTATGTATTGTGGTACTTTCTTTTTATGGCTATATATGCCAAATAAAAATATAATAAACGAACGAAAACGACATGGCCTCATGTCATCCTGAATCCTGACTCTGTCTTGCTAGAGCTTTCTGCGCACAGACAGGCCCACAGAGTGTTTGCAAGTTGTTTGGGTTAATCACGTTCAAGGTTGCTTGGTTTTGTTTTTGGAGAAGAGATTGTTGAATGTACCCTGGAAGGCTTTCGTAAGCTTCGTTAAGATAAAGGCTGGAACATGTGAGAATGTAGAGGGAACGTGGGAACTCCTTTTTCCCTGGAATGCTTGCATGGAAGGTGGCCAATTCCAGTAAGTTTACTTGGCCCAGAGGGAAGGACTCTCGAACCTTCTAGTGAGTTTTGAGACTATAAAGGCGGAGAATCTTGGCAGGCAGCTTAGGAGCTCATTTGTGGGGCAGACGTGTCGTCTCAAAAGAGCGGAACCCGAGTGCCGGTCAAGAGTCCATGCCTGGCTGTTAACGGGCTCCTGCAGCTTGAGTTGGCAAGGATGTCGAGTGAATGACCGATGAGGTGATTTGTTTCTGACTAGTGCCATTGTGATGCGTGGTTGTTTGTGCAGTTTCCAGTGGCTGTGGTCATTTGAGGCGTTTTCTTTGTGATGTGCGAGTGAGAGAGAGTGCACATCCAAAGTGATCATTTAATGTATATATGTTAGAAATGGGATTTTTGGTAGGCTAGGGCATGTGCCAAAGCCAGGCAGAAACCACCACTCTAGTCAGGATAAGGGAGTTACACTACTAAAATAACCCCTGCTCACCCCCTTGGTAGCTTGGCACGAGCAGTCAGGCTTATCTTAGAGGCAGTGTGTAAAGCATTTGCACATAACCAACAGTAATACAGTGTAAGCACTACAAAAGGACACCACACCAGTTTAGAAAAATATCCAATATTTTTATATACTTAAGACAAGACCAAAAACGATAAAAATCCACAATACAGTACTTAAAAATCTTCAGTTATCAAAATATGCTTTAAAAACAGTTCCTTGATGTCGATAGCTCCGTCCGGGGCTCTCACGGCGTCGTGAGCAAACAAATCCAAACAGTTCTGGCTGATAGCGGCGTCGCGGGCCAGCTACGGTGTCTGGAAGACCCGCAAACAGTACCTTTTAGAAATGCAGGGCGTCGGCGACCTCTCGTTGAGCTTCCGAAAGCACGGCGTCCGCAGGCGTCGGTTCCGGAGGTTGGTGCAGGAGTCGCCGGGGCCTCGAAGTCACACGCGTTGCAGATCGATCTCCTCTCTGTTGAAGTCAGGAGCGCTGGCGTCGGCAGGCGTCGTGTGCTGCGGTGCGAAGTGCAGCGGTGCGGTGCCCTCAGGTCGCGGTGCGAGCAGCGGCTCGGTGGCAGCGTCAGATGGCGTCGTCGGTGAGACCAGGGTCGCGGTGCGAGATGAAGGTGGTGCTCGTCACGGTGCTGGCAGGTCGCGGTGCAAGCAGCGGCGTAGTCGTTGCTGAAGCGCTGTCGTCGGCTGACGAACTGGAGTCGATGGCGCCGGCGTCGGTAGGCCAAGGCTGCGGTGCGGGATGAGAGCGGTGCGTCATGTAACTTCACGAGAGGTGCCTTCGAACCACGGTGCAAGCAGCGGCATCGATTTCGGCGTGGAGCGGCGGCGTCGGGGATACCAAGGCATCGTCGCGAGGCGGTGCGGAGTGCGGTGCGAGCAGCGGCTCGGTGGCGGCGTCAGCAGGTGTCGTCGGTGAGACCAGGGTCGCGGTGTGGCGTTGCGGCGGTGCCCTCTGAGGTGCCAAGGCGTCGTCGTGCAGCGAGGCGGTGCGGAGTGCGGTGCCCACAGGTCGCGGTGCGAGCAGCGGCTCGGTGGCGGCGTCAGCAGGCGTCGTCGGTGAGACCAGGGTCGCGGTGCGGCATTGCCCTCTGCGGTGCCTTCAGGACACGGAGTCGGCAGCGGCGTCGTAGACGTCGTCGGGTTGCTTTTCTTCTGTTGCAGCACAAAACACACAGTCCCCAGTGCTGAGGGCAGAAAAACTTGAAGTCTTTGCTGTTCCTGAGACTTCTTGAACAGGGGGCAAGCTCTACCTCAAGCCCTTGGAGAAACTCACAAAAGTAGATTGCAGAAAGTCCAGTCCAGGCCTTCCACTGCCCACGACAGAAGCAGCCACTGCAGGCCAACACAGCAAAGCACACAGCAAAGTGGTAGTTCCTCCTCACAGCTTTTCCAGCTCTTCTTCTTGGCAGTCTTCTTGATCCAAAAGAGTTCTAAAGTTCAGGGGTCTGGGCCCCAATATTTATATCCCAAAATCCTTTGATCTCTTAGGCAGAGAGTGTCTGTGCCCAGCCAGAACCAGTTCTGCCTTCTCTGGTGTGACTTGCTGGCAGGAGGTGGAGACGGCATTGTCAGAGGCAGACCAAGCCCCTTTAAGGTGCAATGAAATCTCCTCCCCCTTCCCCAATTGCAGCCCAGGTCTATTCAGCCCTTTCTTGACCCACCTAGACTATCTGGAGCCCCTCCTGCTCCCCAGCCTTCTGTCAACCAAAACCCAGACAGGCAATCCGCATTCCAGCAGAGGCACACGGGATGACTGAGCAAGAAAATACCTACTTTCTAAAAGTGGTATTTTCAAACACAGAATGTAAAAATCACCTTCACTAAAAGATGCATCTTAAGATTCTGAGTTCAGGCATACTAAACTTTATTTTCCTACCTAGTTCCCAGGGCCAGTTATGTTTATAAGATGTTATAAACAAACTTCCCATTCTGTCCTATGGGGAACAGGTAGCCTTGCAATAGTGAAAAACGAAATTTGCAGTAATTCACTATCAGGACATGCCACACACACCAGGGCATGTATTACCTTTCACATACACTGCACCCTGCCCACAGGGGTACCTTGGGCCTACCTTAGGGGTGGCTGACATGTAAGAAAAGGGAAGGTTAGAGACTGGCAAGTGTGTGCACTGGCCAAGTCGACATGGCAGTTGCAAACTGCGCGCAGACTCTGCAATGGCAGGTCTGAGTTACCTTTTCAGGGCTACTCACGTGGATGGCACAATCAGTGCTGCAGGCCCACTAGTAGCATTTGATTTACAGGCCCTGGCACACTCAGTGCACTTTACTAGGGACTAACAAGTAAATCAAATATCCAATCATGGAAACACTAATCCATAACACAATTTACTCAGAGAGCATATGCACTTTAGCACTGATTAGCAGTGGTAAAGTACCCAGAGTCCTAAAACCAACACAAACAGGTCAGAAAAAAAGGAGGAGGAAGAAGCAAAAAGTTTGGGGATAACCCTGCAAAAAGGGCCATTTCCAACAATATATCTTTCTGATTTCTTGCAGGACGTCCAGTATTACTTGCTGCTTGTTTATTCATTATTATTCATGCATTTAACAGTTACATTTGCCAAGTGTGTTAATATTGCTCGCATATAAATATATGTGCAATAATGAACCACATTTGAATGTGGTTCATTTGACATCTGGAAAAGCCTTTCTGTTAGAGAGCATTGCACAAATAAAACCCCAAGCCTTATTCTAAAAAGAGAGTCTTTGATGGGTTTCATTTAATAAAGTAAAACCCCTTTCTAGGTGTTGTTCTGTTATATGTCTCCTGCTTCGTCGTGTTTGGGCCATCGTGTGGGAGTGGTATTTTTTGAGGGCGAAGCAAGACAGGAGCTTATTAGTGTTTCGCCATGCAGCACATTATCCTGGGAGCTGTTCTGCAATTATGGTCACGATTCGATGAAGTGCACATGGTTGTTAACGCCTTTCCAGTGATTTAAGTGCTCCATAAGCTATCCTCCTTTGCCAGATGTGGGTAAAAAGGAGGTTACACCATTCATTTATAGTGCTATTTATTCGTCAGGGTTTTTTTTTTTCACAACTAAGCTGGCAGAGGATTGAATGAGTCTCCATTAACCAAACATTGTACTGTATTCTACTGTACCATGTGTATAGTGCTTGGTGCCATTGGTCTGACGTTAAAGCGATTGGAGTTATAACAAGCATTTGCAATGCAATAGGTCTCGCATTTACACAAGTTTGAGCTAGTGGCATTGTGAATGACAATACCTTTTATTTATGTTTTGTTATTTAAATCATAAATAGAAGGCATGGTCATTTACAATGCCAAGAGCTCAAGCTTGCGTAAATGCGACACCTATTGCATTGCAAATTCTTTTTCTCTGTGCTCTCAATTCACACTGTTACAGACTCACACTCGAGGACACAGCAGTGGAGGAAGGCCTTACCTTGTTATACTCCCAATGACAGCATCAGCTTTGTATCAACGAAGGGCCCAGAGTAGCGCCTGTCTACCCTCTATTAACCTTTCTTGGATGTATTAGGAGTGGGCTCGCAACACTAGGTGAGACAGCCTCAGCAGCGATAAAAAGCGCCCCCTTAGCACTGCAGGAGTGTGTCCTCAGCACAACTGAAGCCCCAATGCAGCCAAGTGCACAAAGTGCTGCTCTCTCGCCGGGCGGGAGGTCTGCTGAGAGAGCGCGCGCCTCGAAGCCCAGGGCCGCAGACGCTGAAGGCCTGGGGGGATGCGCCGCACACGGAGCTCGCTGTGGTCATGGAGACGCCCCATCACCTTCCTGTGGGCTCCTCAGACCGGGACAGCGCCCGACTCGAGCACTTCAGAGCCGGCCGGTGTGTGCCAAGACGCCCGACTCACCGGGAGGGCGCGGCCCTGCCGCGCCTGGACAGGAGATGTGCACGCGTATGGTGCGAGCAGGAGTTGTGATAACGCCGCGAGCCGTACGCGTGCACATCTCCTGTCTGTTAAGCTTCGGTACAGACAGTTGATGTGCACGCGTATGGCTTGCAGCGTTATTACAACTCCTGCTCGCACCATACGCGTGCACATCTCCTGTCCCGCTTCCGACCCAAGTCGGCAACAATAGATCTCGTAAAGCGAGCAGCGCTTTGCGCTGCTTCGCTAGGCGAGACCTAAAAATGGGGCCTAGATATGCTGGTCAGAGAAGGAGTAAAGGAGTATGCATAGCTAAATTTGATGGTTGTGGAAGCGGCAAACGGATTAGGCATGTTGACAGCAACTAAGCAGGCCAGAGTAAACGAATGAGCCTACAAGGCGTTATACTATACGTTTGCTATGCACGTACTCTTGCAGAACACTAACGCACAGTGTACCATACAACAAAGAAGTTAACAGGGATTGAGAAACAAATCATGTGAGGAGCCAAAAGGACCTGGGAAAATCACAGCATGGAATCAGCTCATGCAGCTGGCATGGAGCACCTGCAAATACACTGCATACTATCATGTGAGAAAGCAGCTGTGCCTATGAACCGGGCAGTCTCAGTCCCTGGTGCACCAGGGACTCCGAAAAGAGAAGTGTGGCATCAAGGGATGAGGCAGCAGGCGCTGAGAATTGAAGATGCACAGCATGGCTTCATGCGGGGGTGAGGGGTACTCTGCAAGTGAAACTTACAGTTCTTGTATTGGCCCTGGCAGTGACAGCGGGGGCCGGAATGGGCTGTCGAAACAGGAGAAGGCCAATGGACGAGACAGCCCTGAGCACTCAACTGACAGTCTGCAGCAGTGGCACAGGGCTGAGCCTGAGCCCCGAACCGCGGTTCTGGTTAGGGACTAATGTGTGGGAGGGAACCTCAGGAAGTGACGTTTTAACCGTGTAAAGGCTGGATGGCTTTCAGAGGGGGGCGGCTTTTCAGAAGCTGCTGCCTGGCGGAGTTGAAATTTGGTCACTCAAAGGTCACAACTGGAAAGAGCCTGGTGCTGATTCAAATTTGAAATACAGAAACTTAGCTGTAGCTGCCGGGTCTTTTCGTTTCTTTAAATGGCGTTGCTTGAACTATTAGCCCGTGGCGCCCATCATACCCTCTTGATAATTTATCTTTTCCAGGTTATCAGTTTGCCTGTGTGCAGGGCAAAAGTCCTTAAAGATGGTGTGTCTGGAAAGCTCGAAAAACTCTGGACAACCCAAACAAGTTTGCACATTATAAAAATAAAACCGTAGAATGCATTACACACAAGCTTCACAAAAACACGCATCGCACACAAGCTTAACAAAAAAATGAGTGCGCAAACATAAAGGAAAAAAAGACTACAGAGAAAGGAGACTAGTAATAGGCAATACTCCAGGGGAGAGAACTAGCCACGAGAAGGAGGGACATAAAGTAAAACAAACCACATAGAAGCAAGCTCTTCAGAATGACTCGCACATTAACCAATCAGCAGCAAGGGGCGGAATGAAAGGCCACATAGTGAATAAAGCATGTCTCGAAGACGGCGCATGCGCACTGCCTAGTCTCAAACTAAAAAGGAGGACTTGGAATGGCACTCACGGTGCAAAAATCTCCCCATAACTGGACTGGCAGAAACAATGAAAACTGGCAAAATGGAGACCTTCATGGAACAGCTTCTTGGAGACGTGCGGGGCGGGCAAAACTTTTCAGATTGGTTTGTCGTTGAGATGGCAAATACATCTCTTGGCCCCACTCCACCGCCTGGCACTACACCATGTCAATTATAGCACCTTCCAAACTACAGGCACTTTCATGTGGCTTTGAAGCTTTCTAGGAAGAAGGGACACTTGGGAGTCTCAGGGTACCACATTGTCCATCTATCCAGACTTTACTGTTGCTGTACAAGAAGCCAGGTGGATGTTCACAGATGTTTAAAAAATTCCTTTGATCCCTTAATGTCCACTACGCCAGTGGTTTTGACTTCAGAGGACCCCACTGAATCTTTAAACATTTATCCCATTTAAACAATGTATTTGACATGACCCTCAAAACAATACACTAACAGAGAATCAAGTATACACCAAACAAATACACAAATTACAAAATCTTTTAATTTACATCCCCAAAAATGCAAAAATCAATTTTTAATGGGAAGTTTGGTGCTTTTCAAATGTTTGCTTTATTACAAGAAGACAGAGCAATATGGTAGACTTTAGCATATCACTTTGTCCTTTATTTTCCTATTGCATGCTGTCTTTTCGTCGGTGCATACCAGCGCTTCAGTTGAGACCACCAGCAGTTCATGCTGGATTCTGTCTGCAGTACTTGCACTATTTCAATGATTCATGATAGGGATGCCAACTTAATTTTTAGCCTCCAGTTTTGAATTTCTTAACTTTTTTTAAATTTTCAGTTTTGCTTTTTACGTATATATGCTATCAAATCAATATTTTTAATTTTCTAAACAGTCGTAAACCCCATGAGTAGGCTTCTCGAACCCCATGTTCAGAACGAATGCACAATGCTATACTCTAACCTGCCCCATCTACAACAATGTTCTTCACTTGTCAGTGGGAGACAGGGGAGCGAACAAGTGATGAGGAGTAGACCCTGCATTTCTCTTAAAATACTGGACAGTCTGTATAATTTTCTCTGGGTTGCTTTTCAATACATACACTGAACCATAACTGCAGTGCAAACGCCAGTCTGCCTGTATTGACAATTTTGTACTAATGCACATTTCAATTGTTCTTTGCAGATCCGGGGTGGCTGGTGCGAGACCATCCCCCTTGTGTTATTTACTGGAGAGTTTACTGGGGTTTAGTGGGGAGGTGAGAGAATGAGGGATTTTTCACTGCAAGTTGTTGGATTCCATGTGAGCAATGTGGGCAGCGGGTCTTTTAAAGGCAGTTTCTATTATAAGGGTTGCACCGGTTTGGTACACATTACAAAGTCACACCTTACTTCAACGTCCCACCCTACAGCAATACAATAGCAGCCATATTTTTACATTCCATCACCCTATGTTTGTCTTTGGAATGAGTCATTAAAATGATAACCTAGAACATCAGATGTCTTAGCAACCTCAAAAAGAAGAGCCTAATCTTGGCATATCTCAAAGTTGATGTTGCCTTACTGCAGGAGAATCAAATTAAGCCCTGCCAGAGCCCATCATTTTGCAGACAGCTGGGGCCAGTTTAACGATTTTCCTTCCTACAGTTCTTATTTTCGGGCTGGTGGTCTTGATACGGAAGACATTATGTTTTAGACTTTAGTATATTCACACAGACCCACAGAGAATATATGTGTATGTTTCAGGAACCCTGCAAGATTGCCTTGTTACATTTCTAACTCCGAATACATGGACTCCATGGAATTTTTGAGATCATTATGCACCACCGTTGGTTGCATAACAACCATAATATCATCTGAGGGGGTTAATTTAAACTTGCTCTGGACTCTTCTCTCGACAGGTCAAACTCCTTCAGAACCAGCAACCCTAATATGGTTAGAAAGGAGCATCAGTTTATTTACCCGGATTGGCCGACAGATGTGTGGCAAGAGGTTAGACAGGAAGCATGAGCCTATTCTTTCTGTCCTTTGGCATACAACACGTACTCCTGCAAAGATTTCTGTCTGGAGAGATAATATCATGGGTGCAGGGTCTTGAACTATGTATAGTATGTGCGCCCTTAAAGAGATTAATGATTTGCAGTTCAAAGAGGCTGTTAAGCAAGAAGCAGCTTACCTGGGTAACAGTGTTCAGACTGGCATATATGGTGAGAGTGAGAAACCCAGCAAGACAGTCCCGGCTGTTAAAGAAAGCCCAACCACACACAATTGTCCAATCACTGAGGTTGCGCTCAGATGTGATTATAATTGGTAGTGGTGATATTTTGCAAATTTTCAAGTATTGTTATGCGGAATTGAATGCCTCCAAACACCATACTTTAGAACAGATCAAGAAATACCTGGAAGATATCACGCTGGCTTGCTTCGAGGATGGTATATGAGAATATATGCTTGAGCCAATATCAGTGACAGAAATTAAATGCGCGATACCTAGTTTTGCCAATTGTAAGGTCCTTGGGTCTGGTGGATTAATTGGTTAGTTCTTAAAAGCAACGAAGGTAACTCTGGCCCCACGGCTACTGGATCTTTACCAGGAATCCCTTGAAAGAGGGGGTCCCTTCTCCTACTGCCACTGAGACCTTGATCATTATCCTTTTAAAGCCGGGCACAGACCCCTAAGAAACCCAGTCACGTAGTAGGGCAATATCCTTGTTAAATAAGGATAATAAGATACTGATCTGCATCCTTGTCAACAGATTGAGCCCGTTGCTGGATAAGCTTGTCTGGCCAGACCAGGCAGATTTTATACCTGGCAGGGCCGCCTCCAATACCCTGCATACATTATATGCACTTGTATATCAAATCTGCCCAGAAATACAGGTTGTCTGAGTGTTTCTGAATGCGTAGAAGCATTGGATTCAATTGAATAGCCACTTCTGTTGATCGTGATCCACAGAATGTGCCCAGGTGGCTACTTCCTGCAACTGCTTAAAATTGCTGTCTGCAGATCTCATCTCCAGATTGCATATTAATGGGTACACTTCTACCTCTTTCGGGATAGGAAGGGGCATACGGCAAGGCTTCCCAGTGTCACCTTTACTCTTCGCCATTTCCTGGAAAATCCCTTCTCCGTGAAACACAGAGAATGGCAGTGCATTCTACACATGGTGGTACCTGTTACAGTTATATGCAGAGGACATTATGCTGTATGTTAAGAACAATGACGGAAACCTGCAGCTTACAGTGTGAGAAGTTGTCTGGTTTGATGGTTTTTCAGGGGTCCAAATAAACTGGAGCAAGTCAGAGGTGTTTCCTCTTACGGGCTTGGAGGGACGACTCTATCCGATCTCTCTGTATTGCCTTAAACAGAGACTGAGCTAATAAGGGCCTGCAATTGACAGACCTACTATACAAATAGATGGATTTGACTAGCAAGACACCACTATAAACCCAGAAATTCCCAGCACTGATAATCCTGCCCTGCAACCATCACTTGATAGGTCAGTGAAACTCACACGGAGCCGTTTGCAGAAGCTGGGTCATCGTTTTTCCTGGTGGTACCTACCTTATTTCTGAGCAGTTCAGTGAACATAGGAGTGTCAATGCATTGGACATGTTTGCATACTATCGAAAGCGTCAAGCTGCTATGGAATGCGGAGATACGTTCTCTCAATAGCCCTGGGTCCCCACCTCACCCCCCACTACACATGTTCTTATCTCTGAATACCAGAGTATGGGTTTTAAAGTGTGTATTCCAGAAACGCTCCTGTGCTCCAGAGGGATTTCTTCAAGCCCTTATTTGTATGACATGCAAAGACCATCAACCAAACCATAAGGGCAGCTGGGTCTCAACTGATCAGCTCTTTGAAGATCAAGTGGTTGAAATGTAAACAAGTGATCCGACACATCATCTGTTTACATTTCCAAGGGCTTATGTGAAGACAGCACAAACTGCACAAGTCACAATCAACAAAGGGTCTGCCCATATCACCCCACATAACCTGGGCTACCACATACACTAATAACAAGACCCTTCTGTAGTGGGAATCAATTATAGCCTATGTTAGTTATCCACAATGAAACAATCAATTATCATTGAGAACCTAAACACCTAATATGCTGAATGCTATGGGAGACTAGACGCAGACTAACACTGTATATATATTGCTGCATCTAATGTCTGTATTCTGCTGTCTTATAAGTTAATTTTGTGTTCACGAAATAATGTGTATGTGTGTTAGACCTGACATCCTATACCCCCAAACTTTTCGTCTGCACTACTCCTGTTTTGCTGAATTTGTTTTTGTTGGCATTAGGGCTCTCTGAACTTTACCACCACCAAAGTGCTTGTCCTCTCTCTCTAAAACATGGTAAAATTGGCCTACACCTACTGGCACGCAAGTCCCTTATATATGTACCTAGAGCTTGTTAATTAAATGCTATTAGTGGGATGCAGCATTTATTGCCCCACCCACTAAAGTAACCCTTTAAAACATTTCTCTGGTCTGCCACTACAGCCTATAGTGCAGATGTAAACTGACATTTCTACCTGGCAAAAATAAAAACCTTTTGCCAGGCCTAAGCCTTCAGTTTTAATACATATAAGTCACCCCTAAGTTAGGCCCTAAAGGCTCATCAGGCAGATTGCATTGTACTTAGAAAGTAGGACATGTGGTTTAATATTTACATGTCCTAGCAGTGAACAACTCCTAAAGTCGTTTTTCATTGCTGCAAGGCCTGTCTCTCCCATTGACTAACATTGGGTTACCTCATTACATTTAATAAGTGATAAATTTGGATTGGAAACAGAGAGATATGCTGTTTAGACTCAAATGATTTGTAATTTAAAATCCGCTTTACTGCTAAAGTTAGATTTTAAGTCACTGTTCTGAAACTACCACTTTTAGAAAGTTGGCATGTTCTTGTCAATCATTTGTGCATTCTACCAATATCCTGGGTCACATTACTGTGAATGGCTCTGCTGTTGATGTTTGTGTATTCCTGCCAGACAGTGACACAAAAGGGGCTTAGGTGTGGACAGGATGGTCCATCCTATCAGCATAGCTGGGAGCGAAGTGGTGCCTTGCCGCACTTACACATCAAAGGGCTTGCCTCCAGCACACGCAAATGACCCTGACATCAGCCTTTTGTTACCCCAGACTTCTTGGAGCCTGGACACGAAAAAGGAAGAACTTAATTTCCCACATCGGATATCAGGTAGGACAGGGTGTTCCCGACTAACACAAAGGCTGGCACCAGGTACAAATACTGGACCCCCTAAGTCACTCTTCAGTACACTCCCGGACCTGTGGACATTGAAGAAGGACTGCCTGCACCTCAGCGGACTGCCCTGCTGCTACCAGAGGACTGACTTGCGCTCCAAGAAGGAAGACAGACCTGCTCTCCATCCCAGGCTCACTTGGGTAACTCCAAGAGCCAGTTGGCTGACCTCCTGTCTGTGCTACAGGGACACAGCAAGCTCCAGAGACCTCCCTGCAACTGATCAGCTGACTTGCTGCACTGGACCTATCTGAGAACAGGCCTGTTTGTGCCGAAACTCTGCCGCCTTCAACGACTGCCAACTTGAGGTTTTTGAGAACCCAACTCTTCATGGTACAGCATCTGCCAGAGACAACCGGAAATGCGATATCTGCACTTTGCGCTACAAGGACAGGCCGCAATGCCCAACCGGATCTTCGCACTACAATGACGATCGTCCGCATCGCCGGGCCTGCTCTTTGTGCGACAACGACTATCCGCGCCGCTCTCCCTGCTCCTCGCGGCTTTCTGCAACCATGAATGCAATTCTTTGCGCCAGACTTTGAGAAGGTAACTTTTTCAGCTGGACTAACCTATTCTTTGTATCCGGCCGCGCTCCATTGCGTTCGGCCTGAATTTGTGACTTTCATCCGGTCTCTTACGACCAGATTAGCATGTGTGGCACTTTGTGCATTTAGGCACTATTGCTACCTGAAAATTTTAGATTGGATTTTTTGTCATTCTGGTCTCATTTTATTTATTAAAATACTCTCTATGTTTCTAATATGGTGTGAGGTTTTTGGTTGTGCTTTCACTTTATTACTATTTATGTGCTGCATAAATACTTTACACAGCACCTCTAAGTTAAGCCTGACTGTTTTTGTGCCAAGCTACCACAGGGTTAGGCACAGGCTAATTCATTGACTTTTGCGGTTGTTGCCTTAGTAGGGTTTTCAGCAGGGCCGGACTGGCCATAACAGGCATTTATCTGGGAGGCTGGAAGGGTGGGGGCCAGTTCTGTTACTTGGGGCCGCCCCCCCAGTAACAAAAGCAGCAGTGCTGGGGCTGGTTTTAAGCCGCAGTGCTTCACGCTTGCACCCCCAACCTCCTCCCCCCCTAACTAACATAGGCTATAATTGATCACCACTACATACCGTCTTATTATTGTGTGCGAAGTGCACAAGTCAGCAGCAAAGAGGGCTGGTGCTGAGCTCCATGGATTGCACGTGTGAGGGGTGCTTTTCAAATCAGCCTTCTCACACATTCACCATTTATATGCTGCACATGTTCTGTGAAGCACAGAATGTCCAAATATAGGCGACACATTTTCTGTAAAGTCCGCCCATGCCCTATCAGAGACTAGGACAGAGCAGGGGTGCACAGACGTTGTCCTCAAGCTCTAATGTGACCCCCTGATAGTGCTGGCATAACTCAGGGGCGCAAAGGGGACAATGTAGATATTGGTAACTAGATGCAATCTTTGTATCACGTCCTGTAGGCCGCAGTTCTAGCATTGGTAACTATTGCAGAGTTCATCACCGAGTTGTCCTTCTCGTTTTCAATGTGTTCTCGTAATTTAAGGGGGGTTTATGACATTTTTTCACAATGTTATGCATAAGGTTTTTTTTGTTTTTTTTTACATCTGTACGGTTTGTGGTCTCTGCTTCTGCTAATTGCTGGCTATTGGCATTCTAAGGCATGTCTGTCACCAATGCCAAAAAATATTCTATTCATGTGCAGTGCAGCACCGTGCACTCTCTCCATACCTCTGCAGCACCACATTCATCGTCTAGGATTGGACCTGGCTTTGACTCTGTTCACATCATTCCCCGAGCCCCGGTTCAGGCATTGTTTATTCCCACGACTCATTTGAAGCTCTCACATTAATGAAAGCCCGGTTTATAGTGTCGAGGTAAGTGGAAGTATGATTTAGCAGAGTTAAGGGATGCATCATGTGGTACCTGCAATTGTTTACCAATTGCAATACTAGTAACAAGGCACTGTGTCTGTGTAATGTCACTTCTGTACCTTAATTTTCTTGCACATTTTTTTTTTTTTAATTTAGGTTGTGTTAGGCCGGTTATCTCTTCACAACTGAAGCCTGCTAAATAAATAGGACTATTAAAATATATAAATCACGGCAACCTCCATCCTCCCAGTGTCTTTTGGTTTTCAGGAAAATATGGGGGAGGTACTGTTTTAAAAAATGAATTAATTTATGTTTTTTAATAAGGCTTATTTTACCAATACACTGAACACCCTCCTGCATTTGTTCTTTGCAGTAAGGGATGTAGCCTAGCAGCCAAATCTGCCTACCTTGAAACTGGAGAACCTGGTTCGAATCCTGCTTGGGCTCTGTATCCGGTGATTCTAGACAAATGGCTTAATCTCAGTGTGCCTAAAAAGGTCTGAATCTGTTGTAAAGAACTCTAGTGCCCTCGGGCCATGTTTACACTATAAAAAGCTGTCAAAATATATGTTAGTAGAAAAAAAAGAGCGCCAATGCACATAATTATAAAAGAGACCCCAATGGTCGTTCTCTAAATCATAGGTTTAAAAAGTCAGCTGTAAGCATATCACAGCATGTGGCTGTGCCATAGATCCCTTAGCTAAACAAGCATTGGCATAGCCAGTAGGTCTCGCCTTTGGGACCTTATGTGTTTAGCCAGAACTTTTGGCTATGTTGTAGAGCATTGTGGCTGCTGTGCATTATGTTGAAAAGTTATAATAAAAAGTGTTAAGCATTTTTGTTACCTTTATACAAACGAAGACGACATATACAAGTGAAAAACCTGATTTAAAAAAAGATTTTAACATAAAAAATGTCTTCTAGTTTTTTTGTACTTGCACTGCTGGCATCTTCTTCCTGCCTGTTCTCATACTGGTTTGTTATAATTTTTTTTGTTATGGGGGAGCGGGACATAAATAACGGGGGAGTGGAGGTTGGAAAACAGTAATTTAATTAGAACACGAGCGGCGGACGGACACTAGGGGAGAATCAACAGATGCCAGATTCCAAGGGCAGACTGACGTGATGCTTAGGTGGTGCGCTGATGTAAAATGGTGGTGGTGAATGATATTTGGTGCTCAGATGGTGACACTAAATGGTGTGGATTGGAGGTACGTTGTGGATTGTGGAGTTCTGGAGTTGAAATATGTTGTTGGGTGTGTAATTATGCGGTGTGTATTGGAAATGTGTGTAGTTGGATTGTGTGGCCTGGAACTGTGGTGTTGAGTGAAATTATGCTTAGTGAAATTGTGTCATGGTGTGGAGTGCATTTATGTTGATTGGTGGTATGTGGTATAGAGTGCATTTATGTGGAGTGTATTTATGTTGCATTCAATAGAGTGCAATAATGTGGCGTGTAATTATGTGCCACAGTGGTATTATGTGGAGTGTATTTATGTTGCATTCAATAGAGTGCAATAATGTGACGTGTAATTATGTGGTACTGAGTGGTATTATGTTGAGTCTATTTATGTTGCATTGAGTAGAGTGTAATTATGTGGCTTTTAATTATGTGGTACTGAGTGGTATGTGGGGTGTATTTGTTGCTTTGAGTAGAGTAATTATGTGGCGTGTAACTATGTCACACTGAGTGGTATTATGTGGAGTGTATTTATGTTGCATTGAGTAGAGTGTAATTATGTGGTGTGTAATTATGTGGCACTGAGTGGTATTATGTGGAGTGTATTTATGTTGCATTGAATAGAGTGTAATTGTGACTTGTGATTATGTGGTATTGAGTGGTATTATGTGGAGTGTATTTATGTTGCATTGAGTAGAGTAATTATGTGGCGTGTAATTATGTGGCACTGATTGGTATTATGGGAAGTGTATGTTGTATTCAATAGAGTAATTATGTGGCGTGTAATTATGTGGCACTGAGTGGTATTATTTGGAGTGTATGTTGCATTGAGTGCAGTGTAATTATGTAGCATATAATTATGTGTCACTGAGTGGCATTGTGTGGAGTGTATGTTGCATTCAGTAGAGTGTAATTATGTGGCCTGTAATTATGTGGTACCGAGTGGTATGTGGGGTGTATTTGTTGCTTTGAGTAGAGTGTAATTATGTGGCGTGTAACTATGTCACACTGAGTGGTATTATGTGGAGTGTATTTATGTTGCATTGAGTAGATTGTAATTATGTGGCGTGTAATTATGTGGCACTGATTGGTATTATGGGGAGTGTATGTTGTATTCAGTAGAGTGTAATTATGTGGCCTGTAATTATGTGGCACTGAGTGGTATTATTTGCAGTATATGTTGCATTGTGCAGTGTAATTATGTAGCATATAATTATGTGGCACTGAGTGGTATTGTGTGGAGTGTATGTTGCATTCAGTAGAGTGTAATTATGTGGTGTGTAATTATGTGGCACTGAGTGGTATTTGGAGTGTATGTTGCATTGAGTGCACTGTAATTATGTAGCATATAATTATGTGGCACTGTGTGGTATTATTATTTGCAATAGGTCTCGCATTTATGACAGTTTGAGCTATTGACATTGTAAATGACAATGCCTTTATTCATGTGTTCAGAAAACCTGGAAAGTAAAAAGTGCGTAACAAAACACAACTAAAAGGCAAGACTTATTGCATTGCAAATGCTTCTTTTGGAAGTTTCTCAATTTTTTTGCTTTCTTTGTAAACTGATGCCCTGACTTGGTACTCTTTAATTTTAGCCCTCATTCTAACCCAGCAAAACCAAAGGGGATGATGGACGGAATGTTGAACATTGCAAGCACTCACCCCCAGTCAACTGATCTGGGTTTAATCCATCATCATTCTTTAGCTCACTCCGCCACCCCAGTTCAGACATGGCTATATGCAAATCAGTCTGACCCTGTGCCTCATGGGAACAGTCCAGCCCGAACTGCCAAGCCGGTCCTAGGATGCTTGTTTCCAGTCCAGGGAGGACCTGGCCTGGCAGTTCGGGCTGGACTGTTCCCATTGGGCGCAGGGTCAAGACTGATTTGCATATGGCTGGGTCCAAACTGGAATGGCATGGTGAGCAAAAAAACGATGGATTTAGGCCCAGATCTCTGAACCGGGGTGAATGTACGACATTGTTCTGCATTCTGTCCATCAATTGTTGTTTTTGCTCATTCTAACCCTGCACAGATAGTTGCATGGGCCCTCTTACACCTGTGTCAGGGAGAGAGAGAGCGCTGTACCCTACTGCTGCTGAGTCTGTCACAGAAGGTAGGACAGCAGAGAAACAGTGCAAAGGAGAGTAAGTAACAGGGAGAGACAGGGAGGGAGACATGATGGAGGAATAGGAGAGGGAGACAGAGAGGGGGAGAGGTGCACCGGGTGGGAATGGGAAATGAGAGGTGGGATAAGGGAAAGAGGGCGAAATGCAAAACACACAAGATGATGGACGGAATGCTGCACATTGGCAAACATTCACCCCCAGTCACAGATCTGGGTTTAATCCATCGTTATTTTGCTTCACCAAGCCACCCCAGTTCAGACATAGCCATATGCAAATCAGTCTTGACCCTGTGCCTCATGGGAACAGTCCAGACCGAACTGCCAAGCCATGTCTTCCCTGGACCGGAATCAAGCATCCTAGGACCGGTTTCAGGCTATCAGCCTTCATCAGCCAGGATAGCTTGACTCCAGTGGCGTAGTGAGCACGGGACCCACGTCTGGGCATACCCTTCCCACTTAGGCGAAATGCAAAACACACAAGATGATGGACGGAATGCTGCACATTGGCAAACATTCACCCCCAGTCACAGATCTGGGTTTAATCCATCGTTATTTTGCTTCACCAAGCCACTCCCAGTTCAGACATAGCCATATGCAAATCAGTCTTGACCCTGTGCCTCATGGGAACAGTCCAGACCGAACTGCCAAGCCATGTCTTCCCTGGACCGGAATCAAGCATCCTAGGACCGGTTTCAGGCTATCAGCCTTCATCAGCCAGGATAGCTTGACTCCAGTGGCGTAGTGAGCACGGGACCCACGTCTGGGCATACCCTTCCCACTTAGGCGAAATGCAAAACACACAAGATGATGGACGGAATGCTGCACATTGGCAAACATTCACCCCCAGTCACAGATCTGGGTTTAATCCATCGTTATTTTGCTTCACCAAGCCACCCCAGTTCAGACATAGCCATATGCAAATCAGTCTTGACCCTGTGCCTCATGGGAACAGTCCAGACCGAACTGCCAAGCCATGTCTTCCTGGACCGGAATCAAGCATCCTAGGACCGGTTTCAGGCTATCAGCCTTCATCAGCCAGGATAGCTTGACTCCAGTGGCGTAGTGAGCACGGGACCCACGTCTGGGCATACCCTTCCCACTTAGGGCGAAATGCAAAACACACAAGATGATGGACGGAATGCTGCACATTGGCAAACATTCACCCCCAGTCACAGATCTGGGTTTAATCCATCGTTATTTTGCTTCACCAAGCCACCCCAGTTCAGACATAGCCATATGCAAATCAGTCTTGACCCTGTGCCTCATGGGAACAGTCCAGACCGAACTGCCAAGCCAAGTCTTCCCTGGACCGGAATCAAGCATCCTAGGACCGGTTTCAGGCTATCAGCCTTCATCAGCCAGGATAGCTTGACTCCAGTGGCGTAGTGAGCACGGGACCCACGTCTGGGCATACCCTTCCCACTTAGGGCGAAATGCAAAACACACAAGATGATGGACGGAATGCTGCACATTGGCAAACATTCACCCCCAGTCACAGATCTGGGTTTAATCCATCGTTATTTTGCTTCACCAAGCCACCCCAGTTCAGACATAGCCATATGCAAATCAGTCTTGACTCTGTGCCTCATGGGAACAGTCCAGACCGAACTGCCAAGCCATGTCTTCCTGGACCGGAATCAAGCATCCTAGGACCGGTTTCAGGCTATCAGCCTTCATCAGCCAGGATAGCTTGACTCCAGTGGCGTAGTGAAGCACGGGACCCACGTCTGGGCATACCCTTCCCACTTAGGGCGAAATGCAAAACACACAAGATGATGGACGGAATGCTGCACATTGGCAAACATTCACTCCCAGTCACAGATCTGGGTTTAATCCATCGTTATTTTGCTTCACCAAGCCACCCCAGTTCAGACATAGCCATATGCAAATCAGTCTTGACTCCTGTGCCTCATGGGAACAGTCCAGACCGAACTGCCAAGCCATGTCTTCCCTGGACCGGAATCAGCATCCTAGGACCGGTTTCAGGCTATCAGCCTTCATCAGCCAGTGATAGCTTGACTCCAGTGGCGTAGAGAGCACGGGACTCCACGTCTGGGCATACCCTTCCCACTTAGGGCGAAATGCAAAACACACAAGATGATGGACGGAATGCTGCACATTGGCAAACATTCACCCCCAGTCACAGATCTGTTTAATCCATCGTTATTTTGCTTCACCAAGCCACCCCAGTTCAGACATAGCCATATGCAAATCAGTCTTGACTCTGTGCCTCATGGGAACAGTCCAGACCGAACTGCCAAGCCATGTCTTCCCTGGACCGGAATCAAGCATCCTAGGACCGGTTTCAGGCTATCAGCCTTCATCAGCCAGGATAGCTTGACTCCAGTGGCGTAGTGAGCACGGGACCCACGCCTGGGCATACCCTTCCCACTTAGGGCGAAATGCAAAACACACAAGATGATGGACGGAATGCTGCACATTGGCAAACATTCACCCTCAGTCACAGATCTGGTTTAATCCATCGTTATTTTGCTTCACCAAGCCACCCCAGTTCAAACTGGAATGGCATGGTGAGCAAAAAAACGATGGATTTAGGCCCAGATCTCTGTACTGGGGTGAATGTATGACATTGTTCTACATTCTGTCCATCAATTGTTGTTTTTGCTGTTGTTTTTGCATTTGTCACCCCGAGTGGGACGGGTATGCCCAGACGTGGGTCCCGTGCTCTCCATGCCACTGGAGTCAAGCTATCCTGGCTGATGAGGGCTGAAAGCCCGAAACCGGTCCTAGGATGCTTGTTTCCAGTCCAGGGAGGACCTGGCTTGGCAGTTCGGGCTGGACTGTTCCCATGAGGCACAGGGTCAAGACTGATTTGCATATGGCTGGGTTCAAACTGGAATGGCATGGTGAGCAAAAAACGATGGATTTAGGCCCAGATCTCTGTACTGGGGTGAATGTATGACATTGTTCTACATTCTGTCCATCAATTGTTGTTTTTGCATTTGTCACCCCGAGTGGGACGGGTATGCCCAGACGTGGGTCCCGTGCTCTCCATGCCACTGGAGTCAAGCTATCCTGGCTGATGAGGGCTGAAAGCCCGAAACCGGTCCTAGGATGCTTGTTTCCAGTCCAGGGAGGACCTGGCTTGGCAGTTCGGGCTGGACTGTTCCCATGAGGCACAGGGTCAAGACTGATTTGCATATGGCTGGGTTCAAACTGGAATGGCATGGTGAGCAAAAAACGATGGATTTAGGCCCAGATCTCTGTACTGGGGTGAATGTATGACATTGTTCTACATTCTGTCCATCAATTGTTGTTTTTGCATTTGTCACCCCGAGTGGGACGGGTATGCCCAGACGTGGGTCCCGTGCTCTCCATGCCACTGGAGTCAAGCTATCCTGGCTGATGAGGGCTGAAAGCCCGAAACCGGTCCTAGGATGCTTGTTTCCAGTCCAGGGAGGACCTGGCTTGGCAGTTCGGGCTGGACTGTTCCCATGAGGCACAGGGTCAAGACTGATTTGCATATGGCTGGGTTCAAACTGGAATGGCATGGTGAGCAAAAAAACGATGGATTTAGGCCCAGATCTCTGTACTGGGGTGAATGTATGACATTGTTCTACATTCTGTCCATCAATTGTTGTTTTTGCAAGGGAAAGAGGGGGCATAACAAAATGCAGGGTGTGCAAGACAGGTAGGATGAGGAGGACATGCGGGTGCAACAGTAAGATACGGGAAGGGGATACACATCTGGGAGGGAGGGAAGATGAGGGGGCAGTCAGGTTAAGAGATTAAAGAAACAGTGATGGATAAACATAGGAGAGCGAGTAAGGGAGGGGTCGAGGGAGACATGAGGACCTTAGAGAAGGGAGATGAGGGAGACGGGGAGGAGATTGACTTGCCAAACAAAACTATGAGTTAAAGGACTGGTAATCACCAAAGTTCATGTATACATTCTGTAAAAACTTAAGGAGGTTATTTAAAATGTGGTCTTTGGTCAACAACTGCTGACCCCTTAGGCAAAGGAAGATTAAGCAGGCGTCCCGCAAGTGCTGTGTGGGCCGGCAGCCATTGTAAATTACAAACAAGCGGTCGCAATTACTGAAACAGGTGTTATGTTTTTTAGTGCTCCCAGTCATTTAAGCCGGCAATTGCGGCCCGAGAATCAGTCCTTGCTTCCTGGCTTGACCAAATTGTATGATCCAAGGCAAATACTTATTTCTCCATTTTGAGTCTTCTTCAGGATATGCTCTGTACAAAAATCACCAATGTTTAATTTAATTAAGTATAATGTTACTCTGTGCAGAATAAGAATCTAGGCCACACATAGGGTACACATGACAACGGACTTGCCTCTTAAGACAGGACTGCTATCAGACTGGAGGGAGGAATGTTTCTCAGTGCATCACTAGTAACAAATACTTATCAATGCATTGATATCTGATATTTCACTGTGAAACACTTTCACATGTTAAAGGTTTTAAAGACACGGTATCATATTCTATGGAGATATTTGCTGTATGATTTATATAGACAACAATTTCAAGGCTCGACTTGTGCATGGGTTTTAAGAGCCAGGCCATCTCTTTTCAGCTCTAGCTCGGTTCTCCCTAAATTTGCTGGCTCAACTTCTACCCCTTAATGGCAGTGCCTCATTTAAAAGCCCGTGTGCAGGGTCTTAAACAAAGCCCCCCCATTCACGAAAGCCCGCTAAATTGGAGGTCCTTTACGCACGCCAAAAAAAAGCCACAATTGTTAAACATCACAACAGAGGCGGAGTCCTGCATCTGCCTCTTCCAAATAGTGCAGGGGAATTAAAGAGCAAAAACTGTAAGAACAAGGGGAGAGAAACATCATGAGGACCTTCCTCAGAGATTCCAATTGAAATGTGGACTGGCAAAATGCGTTTTTTTAATGATTTCCACACAAATATTATACCATACAAGCACCACCTCTCCCAAACAAAGCACTACATTTTAGCGATGAATATTAAAGAGTGGCGGGTTCCCGCCTTTGAAACAAAGCACAGGGTTTGCCGGAAACCCCAAAGTGCGAGAAGAGGAGGCAAAACACAAACCCATCGCACACGCTGCCTCTTCTCCCTGCCCGGAAGCCAAAATACCAACGAAACTGAGGAAATCTTTCTTCTTTCCCTCTCTAGTAGATTCTCCCCGAATCGGTCCACTTTCGACGTCATGGAGTGAGGCTATATGTGCATGTATAAGCGTTTCTGTCCCCCGCTCCCCTTTCAGATTCTCTCAGTAGCGACCCCGTCTGGCGCATGCCCTGCCCCCCCCCCCAGAATATGCACTGTAAACATCCTGTCGCCTACATCTCCAGTACTCGCAAGGTGAGCTCAACCTCGATGCACATAATGCAACGCCATTTATGCAATATTTTAAAATAAATCACCTTCAACCTCGCTACCCGCAGCCCCTAATGCTTGCCACGCAATTCACCCCATTCCTCTTCTGAATATTTAAAAGTCTGTTTTCGCACCAGATTTTTAGCTTATGGTATTTGACGTGAACATTTCTGTGCAATAATAGTCCCGATACCATGCCTTTTCATGCCCCCCTCCGCCCCACGTCTGTAGGTAATGCATGGACTACTGGCTGTGTGGGGTCTCCTGGCTGGTGATCTAGCCGACCCTGTAAGTAGTGGGGCAGCTGGAGATAACACCACTTCCGGGTAGCTGACGGTTAATCCACTTCCGGGTATGGGGGTTAGCTAAATCTGGTTGTAAATCAAAGAATGATTTGCAATGCCCATCAGCTATCACACTGATGCCTGGGCCTCGCCATGGTGTCCATGATACTGACACTCTGTCTATGATGACGTCATCACTGTGCCATCTTGGTGCTGGTGCCTACCACTCTCTCCTGTGGTGGTGCGTGCTCTGTGCCAGGCACGTCCCTATGAATGGATGATTGGGTTCTGTCTGCACCAATAGCTGTGCAAGGAGTCTGTAAATCTAAACAATTACACCCTCGCCCCCCCCCCCCACACACACACACATCACATCCCCCATGGGAACGGTTGAAGCCGCACCTTAGCAAACACACCCAAGCGCCAAAAGTTGCCGGACGGAAAGTGAAAACGCGCCCAATCTCGCGGCCCCCCCCCCCTCTAAAATGAAAACCATAAAAAGAAAGAGGGTTTCGTATACTTTTCGCAGAGCCAGGTGGGCTATAAAAATGAGCAGAGCACGTGCCGCGGAGAAGGCATGAAAGAAATCCTTTGGCCGTAAACCCGGGGCGCAGCACGTCGCCCATCAAGCCATTGCAATTAATATGAAATTCTAAATAGAGGCTGTAATGCCACATAAATATCGAAGCCGCCACCTCCCGTCTCCAGAGCCATATATTTTTTGCCATTGTTCAAAACAAGGCGATGACTTGCCGTCACTTAGACTTCTGATTAGCACCGTGATTTATGTCAGAATCACTAGAAATGCCAGGGAGTGGATGAGGAAATGCGCGGTGACTGCAGCAGATGTGTCCAATAAAGCGGCTTCCGTCTGTAATCTGAGCACGGAGGCTCCGGAGACGGCGCAGCCCCTGGCGCGCCTTGCTGCAGCTGTCGAGCGAGCAGCCCAAAGAAATGGGGGCCTTTATGCTGCATGGCAGGCCTACATTGATAAATTAGGGGCCGTTTTGTACCCCGACTTATCAACAAGACAAACCTGGCTAGAATCAGGGGGGATTGATTGCTTGGGAGGTGTGAAACGCAGCTTCCCCATTCATTTCTGCACACTCAGTGCGGAACAGTGATTAATCGCTCTTTAAGTATTCTCTCGAGGACGCGCCGAGATTGCCAAAGCACGATTTAGCATCATAAATCCATCAAAAAGCACAGGTTTAGATGCGCTGCCAGCCCCTGAAAAGAACCTGGAGTGAGAGCCATTTGTTATCAGATTAAAACAATGTCAAGTTTTTAGTAGCACTGCTGGGAGGTGGGAACTTCTGTGCGACCAAGAGCACACAGCTAGAAAGTGAACAGCACGCGTATACTCTGCATGGTCCCCTCCAGTGTGTGCACGGTGCACGTGAATACAAAGACCCACGCACGAAAATGAATAACATTTCTCCTGCCAAACTGGACACCATCTCAGAGCAGGGGCTACAAAAGAGCCGCTCACTGCCCTCCCTCAAGTCCAAGAACTCACCCGCTGTGGTCTGTACGAACAGGTATATTAATTACAAACATAGAACATCCGATCTCAACTATAGAAAATGCTACAAAGAACTGTAAATCACAGCCACGGCTACACAAGTAAGCGAATTCACGGACTTAAAAAAATTAAAACAGGTCTGAAACCTGCAGAAATAAAACACGGACTTTGAAACGGGTCTTTTAACCGGGCCCAGGTTCATGTCTAACTCTAGAGAAAAACAAGCGCGGCGTGACCCGAAACAGATGGCACACTGCGCGCCGCTGCTAATTAAACAAGGAATGCGAGGTATGCAGCTGGCACCCGGCCGCGCTGCTGCTCGCTCCCGAGCTACCTAGGCCAGAGGAGAGAGAAGGCGGGACATGCACCCGCCTTTAGCCAATTGCGTGCTGTCTTTCTTAGAAAGACGCACGCAAAGGCCAATAGCGTGAAAAAGCACATGCACGAGCGTGTGGTCCCAGTTTGAAGTCCTCACTAGAAGTCTCGCAGAGCAGCGCATGCACGCTGGCTCAGGCGAGACCTAAAAATAATAGCCAACTAAAGCTAAAGGAGACGTCCTTTGCAATATACGCCAAACTACTGGCATTGGGCTGCGTACCCCTGAAGTCCATGCGAGTCATTTCACATGACTTGGCTTCTGTTCTCTGGGAAAAACAGTGATGACATTTTAGATTATTACTGACTGGCAATAACGTTTGTATCCACTTTAGCAACAATATCTCAATGCTTTGAATAAAACAAGATCGCCAGTTTACTGCCCAGATATAGAGGCTTTGCCCTTTGCATAAAGGATTGCAGAAGGAAAGGTGAAGCTGTGCCACAACCCAATTTGCTAAAGTTATCATGTTCTCCTGTACCATAAAAGACTCAGATGAGGGGTGGCTCAGACACAACCAGAGCCTTGAAAGTGTAAAATAATAACTATCTACATTTGGCTTTAAAGGCAATTATTGCAGCCCCTGTCTTAGCAATTAGTAGGTATTTTGCTGATTAAAGGAAACCATTCAGTAGCAAACAGAAAGCCTCCTTGGAGGAAAGATGGTTTATGCACTTTGGTCACTAGGGTAGATTTTTCGTATAAACTAGGCATTTACTAGCAGTTGGAATAACTGCAAATTTCTATTATGACCTCAACTTTTACACCATCATACAAAATGAAAAAGTAATGCCAGTGTATGTAATAAAACAATGCAATGATTGAAACAGAATACACCACCAGTACAGCACATACACAGAGGTTTGCAGGGCACAAGTCCTAAAAAAAGAAGTGGGGGGGACTAACCTAGTTAATCAGTATGCAAGTGGCATCACAGTGCTTGACATCACGGCGCGTGACATCACAGGAAGTGGCATCACAAGAAATGACATCAGATCTTAAGCCCTCACATATATGTTTAGCAGGTGTATCTTGAGTACATTTGAGCACATTTCGAGTATACTTGCAAACCCTCCTGATTTAAGCAGACGATTCACACTTTTGTACGCTACACATAAAACTATGTTGCCTTTTGTCAGCGTAAAGCTTCCTCTAGCCATAGTGCTTTAAAAGAAAAAATAGTGATATTTAAATTATTACAACGCCTCCTCAGGGGTAGTAAGCGCTATATAAATGCTATTTATTTTGTGCAAAGATCAACACATCTCACGTTCTTACAGTGCATGCATATCTCCTAAACAGAGACTGAACAAAGTGAAAAGCTGCCTCTCTTAAGTATGTGTGAAGTGCTAACAAGGTGTGAGCCTTTGTTTCCCCTCTGCTGCATTTGCTTCTAGGTGTGAGGCTCCTGACTGCTGCCAGCCAGGAGACTCCAACAAAAGGAGGCCAGATGACCCCTCAGATTTGACCTTTGTTATGGGCCCAGCAGGAGTCAGAAATGAGAGCCCCAATCCTCCCAGCCTGCACGTTGTTGCGGATTGGAAAGCAGATAACGTGCAGCCACTGCTGAAAGTGTCCCGGTGTTTGGAAATTACACCGGGACGAATTCAGCATCTTTTTCAGTGGGGGCCCAACTTCTTGGCAGGGTGGACAGCGTCCACCCTGTGAAAAAAGTGGGTGGACGCCGTCCACCCGCGTGTACCCCCGACTCGTGCCCTGGAGGTTTGTATTGTAATATGCTCAGATGCAGTGTTCTCGTAAGGTGCATAGTCCTTCAAGACACTTTATGGACTGAACTGAGGGGAAGAGAGAAACTTGAGGACTAGCATATATTCCGCTGTGAAGGAATACGGTGTGGCCTGGTTACTATCCCTGCAGCTGTAGTACCAGAAAACTAACAGTTTTGGTTTGAAAGGGGCTAGGATATGCAGTGAAGTCCAGTGCAGGATCTCGAAGTCAGAGGGCTTGTGAACCAAGTATGACCCAGAATGCTAGAGAGCGGCTTCCTCGATAAAGAGGAAATTCTTAGGTAGATGGTATTTTAGGACAAAAAATACTATCACTGCCTGAACCTGTAAGGTTTCCATCACCTGTGAGACAGCACTGCTATACAAGCCTATGAAGTCTGATTAGCTGTATAATTCTACCTACGACCACAAAATTTGCCATATTCTATTTTACAACCCTACCTATTCAATGTAGGTGCTTTGTCATAACATATGACGGAGTTTTGACTTGCTATCGGAAAAAAAAGAAATGTGAAATGTAGACTTTTTAATAAATAACATGGTAGAAGGCAGACAGTTTGAAAGTGCAGTTTCTTAATTGTCTACTTCACAGATTGTCTTTTAATCATTTTAAGAGCAACTGTTAAAAAAAAAAAATGCAGAACCGATCGCTTTTCAGCAAAGCACATTTTGTGAACATTTTCTTGGGGTATAACCTCCCCAAGCTACTTTGCTTGCTGAAATTCAGTACAGGCACTACACCGGACCACTTTCAAAGATCACCAGTCGCCACTGATTCCATCCCTCACCTGGCTGCTCTGCATCTCCACTTTGCGGCGATTGCTAACCTATGCATTGTAGATAGGTTAATTCTTATAGGGCTCTATGTATACCTAACCCCAAGTTTGAATAAACGTTCACAAACTTGTTATTTTAAGTTTCTTTAAAAATCTAAAGTAACAATGTGTTGTATTCCCATTCCCATGGTTACTGGAATGTGGCAGTGGAATGTACTGGGGATTCCAGCGGTGTATTCGAGGTCCGGCAGTTATGCGGAGACCTCTGAAGTAGGCTTGTGTGTGGGACTGTGCTGTGTACTTTGGAGAATAAAGAAGACTTCTACAACCAACATACTTCTTGTTGATTCATTGAAGAACCCTTACAACACTTGGCGACGATTGGGATCTCCTCAGCACACCCTTCAGCACTTCCCGACTTCATCCTAGTATTTCCACGGAGACGTGCAGTGTTTGACGTGCAGTGTTTGGACTGAAGTGCTGAAGCGCACAAAACTTTCTGGCGGCAGGTCGTATGCTTACTTTTCCTCAATAACTTTAATATGGGCCTGTCTCCCTTCCAACTGCCATTTCGCGAGCGCTCAGCCCTACCTGCACGCACCTTTGTTCTTAGACTCTTCCTCAAGATTCTTCTTCTCGCCCTCCATTCTCCTCCTCTCTGGCTCCATCGTCTGCTCACGTCACTTCAAGTACGTCAGGGTGACGCCAGGGTCACGCAACGTGCCGCCATTTTGTCAGGCACCAACATTTCAGCATTTTCTGCGCGGTGTCGCGCACACCCTTTGATGTAATCTCTAATCCAGCTGAGCGCGCACCACTAGCTCGTTAAAGTCGGTGACGCGCACACCTGTTCATCTCTCTCGCGTGTGTCTTTCATTTACAAATCTGCACGCACCGTAGCTTTTCTTCATCATCGGTGATGCGCACACCTGTTGCTTACATAATGTGCATTTACTAAACCAATTCAGCGCACACCTTTATCGTTTCAAGTCGGTGACACGCACACCTGCTTTTCGTGCGTCTCTCCGTTCTACTGCTTCAAGTCTCCGATATAAGTGCTTCTTCAGGTGATGCGCACGTCTATTTAATGAAATTTCATGCACATTTTTACTTCAAGCATGGATATATGATATGAATATGTACATTAAGTGCTACGTCATTTGAAATGTATTACTACTGTGATATATACATTTTAATATTTCGCGATTTATGGTTGTTTTGTCCTTGCTTTTACTCATTACACGTTGGTGTGCACACCATTATACTGTTTGCATATTAATAGTCTATACTGTTCTTTGCTTTAAATATTTACAATGCAAAATATAACATGTCCTCCGCATTTCTTACCAGAACCAGGTATACCCAAAACAAAATGGAAGCAATGGTTTAAAGATTTTGCCAGCTATATAATAGCTTTGGATGGGTCAAAGTTTGAGCCAGTTAGGAAACTTGCTCTTCTTTACAATAATCTTGGTTCAGAAGGCCAGCGCATTTTTAACCATTTGCCAATGGTCACTCAACCTGATTGGGATGTTTACAAAGAAGCAGTTTGCAGACTCGCTAACTATTTTAAGGATGACACCAGCGTTGTAGTTGAGAGACACAAGTTTTACACTAGACGCCAATTTGAATTTGAATCTATTGATACTTTCCTAGCTGAGCTGAGAGTTTTAATTGCCACTTGTGAATTCGACGGCAACATTGATTCTTACCTAAGAGATCAGCTAATTGTTAACTGTTTTAACAAAAAAGTGCAAGAAAGGTTGCTTTGTTGTAGAAATCCTTCTTTAAATGAAACTCTTGAATTAGCCAGAGGCATTGAAAGATCGGTGGTAGCGCAAAGAGAATTGAACAAGGCTAAAGCTGATCCTGTCTCTGAACCTGTTAATGCTATTGGCACTAAACCTAAAGCTACATTCAGCAAGACAAAAGACATTAAAAAGCAAAGTGTTTGTTACAGATGTGGATCCTTTACACATCTAGCCAATGCAAAGAATTGTCCTGCTCTAGGTAAACTTTGCGTAAACTGCAAGAAGTATGGTAATTTCTCGCATGTGTAAGAATCCTCACAAAGTTGCCACACTTGAAAATGTAGATGATTCTTCAGAAAACAACGTTTGCACTGTTAAAAGTTTCAAAAAGATAGTGCTTTCTATTGAGTCTGATGTAAATGATGGTGGTCCCTTGTGCAACGTCACCATTGGTGATGTGGAGGTTCAGGTGACTGTAGACTCTGGTTCCCCTGTTACCTTTGTTACTGATGAATTATTTTACAAACATTGGAATTCTTTTCAATTATCACCACCAGACATTCATACTATTTCCTTTGGGGGTCACAATATTGATATGCTGGGTTTCTTCCTCAACAATATTAAATTTAAAGACAGACTAATCTTCACCAAAGTTTACGTGGCGAAAAAAGATACAATATCCTAGGGTGGAAAGACCAAGGGAAATTTGGGATGGTATTAAGACCAGGTACTTCGTGTCCCATTTCTCTAGTGGATATACCTGAAGTTAATCCTTCTCTGCAACAGCTACTACTTAAGCATGATTCCTTATTTGATGACAAGTTAGGTCTTGTGCATGATTTTGAACATAAAATCATTTTAAAGAAAAATGCTGTTCCCATCATCCACAAAGTTAGGAATGTTCCACTGTGCATCAGAGACCAATTGAAACAACACTTGGAGAATCTATGCTCTGATAAGGTTATTGAACCGATTGATTCGTCAGAGTGGATTTCTCCGATCGTCGTCGCGAAGAAAAAAGGCACAAAAGATATCAGACTTTGTATTGATTTAAGATCTTTGAACAAGAACATCTTAGTCGATTGCTTCCCATTACCCAAAATCCAAGAAATGTTAGCTCATTTGGGAGGTGCCAAAGTTTTTTCGTGCCTTGACTTAAAATCTGCTTACCATCAAGTGGAGCTTACTGAAGATTCCCGCACCCTCACGGCCTTTAACACCCCTTTTGGTGCTTTCAGATTTTTGCGAATGCCTTTCGGCCTGGCATCGGCCGCTTCTGTTTTTCAGAAATTAATGTACAAGTTATTTGGGGAATGCAATAATGTTCTTGCTTACCAGGACGACATCCTTGTTTTTTCTAAAAATACTGAGGAACATTTGGAAATTTTGTCTAATATGTTACAAATTTTAGAGTCAAATGGTTTTACAGTTAAAAAAGAAAAATGCAAATTTCTAGTTAGCGATATTGACTACTTAGGCCATCACATTTCTGAGTCTGGTATTAGGCCCAAGTCTGACCTGGTCCAAGCAATTGTTGATAGCCCTTCTCCGGGGAACAAAGATCAACTGAGATCTTTTCTCGGGCTATGTGAATACTATTCACGGTTCATTGATAGTTTTGCCCTCCAAACTGAACCTTTAAGGAAACTCCTTAGGAAGAGTGAACTGTTTACCTGGGAGGAGGCGGAGTCGGCAGCATTCAGTAATTTAAAAAATCTTATTGTTAAAGCTCCTGCCTTATACCCCTTCAGAGATGATGTCCAATCCATTGTCACAGTAGATGCCAGTGGAGTTGGGTTAGGTGCTGTTCTCACCCAATTAGTAGAAGGTATTGAACGTACAGTGGGTTTTGCCTCCAGATCTCTCTCTCAAACAGAACGTCACTATTGCACCATTGAAAGGGAGGCTTTGGCCTGTGTGTGGGCCACTAAGTGTGAAAGGCAGCGAGTCTTCTAAGACCCTCAATGCTGCCCGGTGCAGGGTTCCACCTCTAATTCACTTTGGGTTCGCTATCAAAATAATGAGGCAAGCGCTGGAAACTGGAAGACAAGAAAAAGGTTTATTTCTCATGAGGAGATCACGTCAACTGCAGACACCGGGATGTCTGAGGGAAGTGTTCTGCTGATACTCCTTTGGCTCTTCCTTTTATACAGGTTTGACACAATGCATTTGTTTTGTCAACATGGTTACACAAGCTTGGGGTCCCGCCCGGGCAGGTTGTCACACAAGCCCAACAGTAATTCTCTTCCCACCCAGGTCAAACAGACAATCTTATCTTGCAGCTGGACCTTGCTTCAGGGTCTAAAACATGTGAGACCGGCCAGATCTAAGAGTCCGTTCTGTTGATAAAAACAGGTCCCATTGTTGGTAACAACAAGTCTTGCTGTTTGCAGTGCAATAAATCATGTTGCAAGAGTCTTTTTGGTGTTTGGAACCTGTTTGTGTAACTAGGTGCAGTGAGGGGTAGAGTGTCCAAAGGTTTGCCTGAAAACAGAGATGAGAGGAAAAACGAGTTTGTGGCAGCAAGCGGCGCTGAGGTTTGTTGTGGCAATAGAGTTTATAGCCCCCAGCACACATACCAGGTCGGTCAGAGGGATGCTAGTAAGGGCAGGGTGAAACAAAGGTGACCAACAGAGTACAAAATGGCTGTGATAGATCAAAATGATTGCAACTTATGTGCACATAGAATTCCACCAGACAAGATGGCGCAGGTAATGTTCATGACTGTTGTTTTGCTTTTAACAGTGGCCCCTTTGAACATAACTAGCCAGCTTGTCAGTCTATTTCGATCTCCATAATGTCCCGTATCTCTTGATCATACATTACTCTCATTTTTGTTAGCTGAGTGTCCATAGTCTTAGGGTGCAAGGTAGTTATGCAAAGAGAACACAAAGGTGGTATACAGTGTATACCCAAACAACAACCACATATTGTCAATACTGGGACCAAGAGAATCATTGATATTTTCCAACCCCACTCCTTCAAGATGCCCCAAAGCCAACTTCCAATTGTCCAAGTCTCTGATCCTTGATGAATTTCTGAAGATAGTCTATGGAGATGTTCGATTGCTTCATAGACAGAAGGTGAATTATCAGGCTGCGTCGAGGAACTGTGATGAGGAAGAGTCTGCTTGATCAATGTCTTTAGAACGCTTTTCTCGATGATGCTCTGCAGGGGCTGTGTAGGTTGGTGGCAAAACAAAGGCGATGTAGCACGTGCCCCCAGTTTCTTGGGAGCGAGGTGTAGGCTTTGGTTCCACAAACAAAGTACATATTGGGTGATGCAACAAGCGCTGGGGGTTGGCAGTGTTCAAAGTCCTTACAATGCTACAGGTGCTGTGACCCACATTCTTAGTCCCACGGCCTTCAATGCATACAAGGCCAGAGACGTTCGCCACAGATAGGGCCACAGTCCGTGTTGCAGCAGTTCTTTTCTTCAGGTAGGAAAATGTGGCTCTGTTAGGATTATTGAACACTTGCATTTCCACTCGTTCTTTGGAGGGGACATTAATCTGGAATGTCGCATTGAAGGTGTGAGGGCAGAAGGGGGCGGCTGTCCTTCCTGTTTTGTTTCGCCAGAACTCGTTGTAGAACTGGGCGATTGTTCCGTCGGAAGTGGCATTGTCTTTGTAACTTTCTTGTAGGAGCATCATCCAGGCAAGGCAAGATGCGTGAATAGAAAAGGGCGAAGGGATGAAAGGGATGGAATGTTCAGTGGCATGTGGTAACAGCCCACAGACCCAACAGTTGGTAGCATTGGTGGCAAGATTGTGCTGGTGCAACATCTGCACGAAAGAATTATTCCAGAATTCTTTGCGTCGTTCTCGGAGATGTGGCGGTAGTGATACCAGGTAGTGTTCTTTCTTGGTGGTTGGTTGCATGGTGGGTGACAATGTTCTGTATGCAGGTGCATTCTCTTCAATGATCCAGAGTGCAACCATTAGCAGGAGACAGGTGAGAAATGCGGCTACAAGTGCAATTGTCTTTGTGCTGTGCAGGTTAGCAGTCTTGGTGTCTTTGCGGTGGTTTTGCAGGTGTTCAGTTTCTTCCATCATCTTCGAGGAGCTCAACAACTGTTAGGACCACAGACTTTGTCTGGCGCTTTCCTGGTAGCGTTGTTTGACTGTGCTACCGATCTGAGACCTTGACTTAGTTGGTGGCCTGGTCGTTGGAGCTCCCTCCTTTCGTAGATCTTAGGTTGTACCCTTTCCTGGATGGCACCGTGGGGTCGGGAAATTCTGATAGTTCGAGGGTGTCTTCTTGTGGGTAGCAACTCAGAGCTGGTCGGTCTCTCGCGAGTACTTCCTCTTGCACCTCCACCCCTTCACAGGTTGCCAGGGTTGGAGGGACTCGCTTGAGCGTGCAGCCAGTTTCGTTTTCCTTCCACTCGGAGGGCAGTTCGGGTGGTGATCAGGACTTGCCAGGGGCCCGTCCACCTAGGCTCCAGATTCTTCGTTCTTTGGAAGTTGCGAATCAATACATGGTCGCCTGGCTTTATTTCATGTCCCGGGCCCTGGATACGTCAGGCAAGGCTTGCTGCACCGGTTGGTGGATAATTGTTAGCTCGTTTGTTAATTTATGCAAGTAATCCGACATTAATATGTTCGGGACATCGTTAATGGAGGTGGGTCTTGGTGCCGCCCAGATGCTCATAGGCCTGCCGAAGACCACCTCATACGGGGTCAGTCGGTGTTTGGCTAAAAGCGCACACAACCACCAGGACATATTTTAGACCAAGGCATCTCTCTAGTTGAATGCAATCCATTTGAAGGATTTCAAAGGGGTGGTCAGGGACTCCAAACCCTCCCCGTGGTACTACTGTCCCCTTCCCTGGGTTGTGTTGTAGGCAGACTATACATTGTTGTACTATGCGTTTTGCAGATTCTGCTATCTTGACGTTATGCCATACTCTGGTGATTAGTTCAATCATGGGGGTGGAGCCTATGTGTGCTGGTAAATGTGCCATGGTCAATATGGGGATGAGGTAGGCATTGGGTAACAGCCATTTATTTCCGTCTTTAGTTCTCCAGCAATCTTCCTCGTCTTTTAGTCCCACCTTTTCCCACTCGGTCAATTCGTCTTGTGTGCCTGTAGTCTGTATGTCCCTTACAGTGGTCCTAGCGTCAGTCCATCGTTCAGCTTGTGACCTGGTCACATACATTCATGTCGTAGTTCTGTCTCCTGCCGTGGCTCGGGCAGTAACGTCTGCTAGTGCATTTCCCTGTCCAATGAGATCAGTCACTTTCCTATGTGCTTGGCATTTTATCACTGCTAACTTCTTGGGGAGGAGGACTGCTTGCGTCAAGGCGGAGACTAGATCTCCATGCAGGATGGGTGTACCGTGTGCAGTCAGGAACCCTCTTAATTTCCATAAGATCCCAAAATGGTGAACCACCCCGAAGGCATATTGGCTGTCGGTGTATATGTTAACTGTCGTGTCAGTCGCTAAGATACATGCTCGTGTGAGGGCAATGAGTTCTGCAGCCTGGGCTGAACGTTGGGGAATACGGGCTGTTTCCAGAACGGTTCGGGCTGTGGTGACAGCGTATGTAGCTGAGGTGGTGCCGTCGGGAGTTTGATGCACGAACCATCCACCCATAGTTCTCCATCTGGTTCTAGAAAGGCGGTGTCTCTGAGATCTATTCTACTCTTTGTTTGTTCATCGGTTAGTGTCACACAGTCGTGTAGTGGAGTCACGCTAGGATCATTTTCCGGTAGGGGTAACAGTGTGGCTGGATTGAGGGTGGTGCATCGCTTTAGGGTAATGTGCGGTGCCAGCAGGGTCAACTCATATCCTGTCAGTCGGGCGCTAGTCAAGTGTTGGGTTTTGGTCTGGTTTAGTAGTGTGTCGACTGCATGGGGTACTAAAACAGTGACTGGATTGGAGAGTACTATTCCTTCGCTCTGGCGTATCGATACTGCTGCAGCTGCCACAGCGCGCAGGCACGCTGGCAGCGCTCTGGCTACTGGATCGAGGGTGGCAGAGAAATATGCACAAGGGCGTTGTTTGTGACCAATTGATTGTGTTAGGACAGACAATGCACATCCTTCCCTCTCGTGCGTGTAGAGGAAGAATGGTTTGGAGTAATCCGGGGTTCCTAGGACAGGCGCTGAACAAAGGGCATTGCGTAGTTCTTTAAAGGCTGACTGGCATTCGGGGGTCCAGGGGAGAGGTGAGGGGATGTCTTTAGCTAGGAGGGAGAGAAGGGGTTTGACAATGAGGCTAAAGTTCGGTAACCACTGTCGGCAAAATGAGGTGAGACCTATCAAAGAGCGGACTTGTTTCTGATCTTTGGGGACAGGGGTGTCTAGAATTGTCTGGATCCTGTCAGGCGTGAGTTTCCTCCCTTCTTTGGATAAAAGGTGACCCAAATAGGTCACTTGTGATTTACAGAACTGCAATTTCTTTCGGGAGACCTTGTGACCATTCTCAGCAAGAAAATGGAGTAGTGTGATGGTGGCTGTGACGGCTATTGGTATGGTGTCCGCTGCTAGAAGGATGTCGTCTACATATCGGTCGGGACAAAGGGTTGGTGGAGGGCGTACCGTCAAATCCTATTGAGGTCACATGTGAGCCTGACAAGGGTGCCCTTGGAATCAGTCGTTTGGATAGTGCACTACGGGTTGCTCCCGTGTCTACCAGAAATGGCGACTTTGTGCCCAGGACCTCAGCGGTAACATAAGGGCCTTGCTGATCAACATAGAGCTCGACTGGATCCCTCCCTTGCCCCTGGCTGTCCTATGCAAAGTCGTACGTATTGTCATAATCTATCTGTTGGTACTGATTCTGTTTGGGATGGTCAAATGTGTTCACTCTTCCTGGCCTTTCCTCGCTTGCTTCACTCGCGTACCCTCTCCCACGTCCTCTTCCTCTCTATCCACTTGCTATTTCCCTCGCCCCTCTGCCCCTACCAGCTCCTAACAAAGCCGGGCATTGGGTTTTTCAGTGTCCATATTCTTTGCAAAATGCACATTGATCCTGTCCTAGGTCTTGGCGTCCTACATATGATGTCGATGAATTGTTTCTAGGTAGCTGTACTCTAGGGGTATTCTGCTGGTATCCTCCCCTATATTGCTCCCTTCCTGTATTCACCCCCTGGAGTTGTGCTACCATTACCCTTTCCTTCAAGTCCTTCTTTTTCCTTTCTGTAGCCCTGTCATTTTCGTTTTTCTGATGCTCATAGTACTGGGCCATTTGGAGAATGGCGCCGGTTTAGATGCTGCCAAACTACTTTCGCTGGCTTGTAATTTCTGGGATACATCTGGCAGTAGTCCTTTGACATAGTTCTGCACAAATAAGTGGTGTCCGGTTGCGGTGGACATGTCTTGTCCACTGTAAATCGGAGAACACCGTTTCAAATCTGGAGAAATACTCTGAGACATCCTCTTGTGGTTTCTGGCGGCACGCGGTTACTATGGACCAGTCTATCTTTTTCCTTGGGATCAGCGTTTTCACTTTCTGCACTATTTTGTCAGGGAGGTCCAATATTGCTTTAACCGGTTTTTGACCAGGGTTCCGCTGCTTATCTAATGTGTTGAGTTGTTCCCAGGTATGACCAAGCAGTTCGGTATGGTCTATTTTCCTAATCCGTTTCCACACATCTGCTGGCAAACATAACCCGAAGAACAAGTCTATGTCGGCAAGTGTCATTATTGTTGATCCCAGAGCGGTACCTAGCTCGGTGTAAAAGGCGGTGGGGTTCTTTCGTAAATCCGGTAAAGATTTACGGAACGTCAAAATGTCCTGTCTGTCCCATGGTTGATACACCCAATTGTAGACCACCCTTCCTCTAGCGTCTTGATGGTTCATATCGTCATGAGTCCCTTGTCCTCTAGGAGGTACCCAATAAGGGGCAGCTTCTTTTATCGGCATCATGCTATCTGGATTTTCCACCGGGGGTCCTGCTATCTTAGATGTCCTGTCCTTATCTATCCGTCCTTGTTCCACGAGGTGACGGAATACCTCCAGTGTGGATGAAAAGAGTTCTGTAACATCGTTGTCGCCTTCATCTCCGGTGTCTACCTTCCTATAGAGAGCCACTAGCCGCTCGGGCCCTACATCTTGGTACTTCTCTTCATATGCAGTAAGAGTGTGGTAACAGAGACGTACAATAAAGTATCGTTTGCGGTTTTCAACACAGGAGTTGCATATGTCAGTTACATACTCTTCTGTCTCCTTCCTATCTATGAGGGATATTTTATCAATGCCTGCTCGCTCATTTTTACTTAATCGCGGGACCCTGGGCGCTCCTTTTTCTTTTGATCCTACCTCTACTACTGTATCCTTTGATGAGGCATTTGGTGTGGGTGACTCGGTGGGAGCAGAGGCGGTGGAGACTGAGGCGATCGTGCCATCTCCGGCTATACTTTGGTGGTCCTGGCGTTGTGCTACGGGATGAGTAGGGGCGTAAGGGGGTGGCATGTATATGATTGGGGGACCTAACAATAAATCATCATCTACCCTTTGTTTTGCTGGTAACTTGGGGTAAAGAGTCGAGGGCGTTCTAACAGGGCATTGACCTGATATTTTTGATTCCTGTTCCTTTTTATCGATTTCCTTTTCTTTTAGTTTTTCTTCTAATCTTTTACAGGCTTGGTAAGCTGATTTTCGCGTTTCTTTATCTTGTCTAGCTTCGTCCCTTTTCTTTCTTTGAGCTGCCTCTTTTCGCCATAAACCAAAACTGTCAAACATGGCTGGTCTAGTTTTCTTTTTGTGGAGAGCTAATTCTAACGTTTCTATTTTAGCGGGATCGAAAGATCCCGTCAGTGGCCACTGATTTACCCGGTCCTTCCTAGTGTATTTATGCCATAGTTTGCTATAAGCTACGGTGGCTAATCCATACTTTACGTACATGTCCTTGTTAGGGGTGCCTTCCGGCGGTGCCAGCTGACTGACCTCTAACGAACGGTCGGGTCCAAAACAATTACAATCAAACAATCTAGAGAAAACAGGCATGACGTATTTATCGGTCAAAAATGAATCTCTCAATCAATCAATTTTGACAAAAGTCTGCACTACCTGTCCTTCGCTGCCTGCAAAGAGAGAGAATATTCCTATTCTTCGTTGTTTGCAAGCAGGGAAATGTCGCAAATAACTCAATATCAAAAAGGAATACTAGTATTTCAATCAAACTATTCAATCAATCAATTTAAGTCGTTTTTTCACGACCTTACCCGGACCGTATGGACAGTTCTTCGTCTTCCCCTTCCAGCGCCTGGTTGTCCTCTCACTCCAACAATCAATGCGGCGTTCCTCTAAGGTCCCAGTCAGGACCGCAGGTCACTCGAGAGAGGTCCGTTCGGAACCGGTGAAGTTCAGCCGATCGGCAGCCAGACAAGGGTCTTCTCAGGCAGGTATACCCCAATCGTTTAGTCGTTCACTCCGTCGTTAGGACCTCTCTACCGGACCCACGCGTCGCTGATGGGCCCCTACGTTTGGGCGCCAATTTGTGAAAGGCAGCGAGTCTTCTAAGACCCTCAATGCTGCCCGGTGCAGGGTTCCACCTCTAATTCACTTTGGGTTCGCTATCAAAATAATGAGGCAAGCGCTGGAAACTGGAAGACAAGAAAAAGGTTTATTTCTCATGAGGAGATCACGTCAACTGCAGACACCGGGATGTCTGAGGGAAGTGTTCTGCTGATACTCCTTTGGCTCTTCCTTTTATACAGGTTTGACACAATGCATTTGTTTTGTCAACATGGTTACACAAGCTTGGGGTCCCGCCCGGGCAGGTTGTCACACAAGCCCAACAGTAATTCTCTTCCCACCCAGGTCAAACAGACAATCTTATCTTGCAGCTGGACCTTGCTTCAGGGTCTAAAACATGTGAGACCGGCCAGATCTAAGAGTCCGTTCTGTTGATAAAAACAGGTCCCATTGTTGGTAACAACAAGTCTTGCTGTTTGCAGTGCAATAAATCATGTTGCAAGAGTCTTTTTGGTGTTTGGAACCTGTTTGTGTAACTAGGTGCAGTGAGGGGTAGAGTGTCCAAAGGTTTGCCTGAAAACAGAGATGAGAGGAAAAACGAGTTTGTGGCAGCAAGTGGCGCTGAGGTTTGTTGTGGCAATAGAGTTTATAGCACCCAGCACACATACCAGGTCGGTCAGATGGATGCTAGTAAGGGCAGGGTGAAACAAAGGTGACCAACAGAGTACAAAATGGCTGTGATAGATCTAAATGACTGCAACTTATGTGCACATAGAATTCCACCAGACAAGATGGCGCAGGTAATGTTCATGACTGTTGTTTTGCTTTTAACATAAGCACTTTGAAACATTTCTTTGGGGCAGAAGGTTTGTTTTGGTCACTGACCATAAGCCTCTTGTTTTCTTGTTGTCCAAAAATGATCATGATAAGGTCAGTCCTAGATTGGTGAGACTACTTTCCAGGATGTTTGAATTCAACTTTATAATTAAGCATATTCCTGGAGGAAAAACGCTTGTGCCGATTTTTTGTCTAGGTATCCTCTACATGAAGAGCACTACAACTCTTAATGATGACCTTGAATGTGTTGTTGGATTGGTTGATGGTTTGGTTGTTTTGGAAGGGGCCATCAGTAACTCAGAATGGTTGGATTGTTCTAAATGTGATGATCTACAGAATTTAATTAAGGGTTGTATCATCAAAGGTTGGCCTGAAGAGAGGAATTTGGAGGAAGGTTTACGCCATTTTTACAAGGTAAAAGATGATCTCACTATTGAAAATTATTTTATTATGAGGGGAGTTTGGTGATTCCTCCGGGAGCGCTCAAGTTAAGATTGATTAATTTTGCTCACCAAGGTCACCTTGGTATGACTGGCACTAAAAAACGCCTGCGTCTCTACTATTGGTGGCCAGGAATGGATGTTGAAGTGGAGAATTTTGTAGGACAGTGGGTTAGTTGTTCTGTGGCTGATAAATCCTTGAAGGTACGCAACACTCCCCTTCATCCTGTTGAGTTTCCCAAGGGCCCTTGGGAATAACTGGGAATAGACTTCATTGGTCCAATGTACAATCTCAAAGCTAATATGAGATTTGCCTTAGTCACTGTTGACTACTTCTCTAAATGGGTGGAATGTAAGTTTTTATCTGAACCTTCTACCACAGCTGTGATTAATATGCTCAGTGATTTGTTTCGACGAGAAGGGGTTCCCAAAAGTCTTGGACCCCATTATCTGAGACAATTTAAGTCTCATTCTATGCAAAAAAAATTAACTAACATGGGAATCAAGGACATGACTGTGGCCCTCTATAGTCCCCAGGGCAATGGCATGGTGGAGAGAGTGAACAGGATGTTAAAAGAAACCATTCAGTTAGCTTCTGGTCAGGGAGAGTCTGTTCAAGAAAGGTTATGGAGTTACCACAATACTCCACACACTGTGACTGGTATCCCTCCTTTTGTTCTCTTAAAAGGACGTTTTGGTTCTTCCCCAAACTCAGTCCTAACTGGGTTTTGGAACAGACAAAGTGTTCTAACAAGATCCCTGATCTTAAACAGATACGCGATTCTGTTGAAAAGGCACAATCTAAAATGAAACAAGTCTATGATACGAACAAGAATGTAAAAGATGTGAAACTTTCAGTTGGACATTTTATCAAGGTAAAAAGGCCAGTTGGAGTCAAAAGCCATAACTCTAAGTTTTATCCTATGACACTTATTGTTAAAGTTTCCAGACATGCAGTTTTAGTAGAGAATGGCAAATGGTGGAGTAAAAGAAATGTTGCGTTAGTGAAAAACAATGTCCATGAAAATTGTGTTATTGAAACCCCTTGTAGTTACTCTGGTCTGTCATTACCGGATAGTTCCTTCTCTAGTCATTCAAATGATTTGTCAACTCACCACACTGGTTGTGGTGATGCCATGTTTTCTCAAGATATTCAAAATGGAAGTTGTTCTTTTTCTGATCCTGCACCTTCTGATTCTTGCAAGACAGTAATGGTGCTGTTGTTGAAGCAACAACTTCTGATCCTACTCCTAGTGGGGTAGCTGTTGTACCTAGGGAGAGCAGAAGAATACGTGCTCCCTATTACCGTAAGGATTATATTCTTCAATAAGTGTATTTTATTCTTTTCGTTGGTTTAAGCATCTCATTTTTATATTTTGTTTTGTATAAGTCATACAATTTATTTTATTTGTTTATTGTGTTAAGGGGGAAGATGTGTTGTATTCCCATTCCCATGGTTACTGGAATGTGGCAGTGGAATGTACTGGGGGATTCCAGCGGTGTATTCGAGGTCCGGCAGTTATGCGGAGACCTCTGAAGTAGGCTGGTGTGTTGGGAGTGTGCTGTGTACTTTGGACAATAAAGAAGACTTCTACAACCAACATACTTCTTGTTGATTCATTGAAGAACCCTTACTACACAATTGCTCAAAAAATGAAGGCGTCTTTGATATTCTAAGTAAAAGCAATTGAGACTCCATAAACCAAAACTGGAGGATAAAAATTCACAGTTGCACAGCACTGCCTCGCAGACACGCAAACGTAGCCGCAATACTGGTATGATGTTATCTCACTTGAGACATTATATTACCACAAAGGGAAACACGCAGTCTAAATGATGTTAGAGCATCAGTACCTTATGAAAACAGATCGTTTACAATGAACTATATAAAAAAATATGGCTACGAAGAATAGACAACATTTTTCCATGCTCACTGAGGTTTCGCCCTAAAGGCATCCTTCAAGGAGAGGCAACATTTACGATTTAGAGTAAAAGGGTATAAAACGTTTCCCCAAAAATAATTAACAAATGCCTCAAACGCTCGTATTCCCGGTATGTTAAAGATAATAAGCAGATCGCCGTGCGTGTATTTTGTCAACCGACTAGCGACTGCCATGCGTTTTTTTTTTTTTTAGTTCTAAACAGTTCAACTGCTGAAGTTGCGACACCCGTACCACCACACCAAGGTGGCAGCTAATCTGTTCGCCATCGAGGTCTGCGGTACATACGGAAGTAAAGGGGATGGGGGCGTGGCAACCTTAGGGAATGAGTGGATGCAGACATCCATATTGGATCGGGAGTATTTCGTAGCTTTGTCATGTTCGCAGCAATCTTAAAACTAGATGGCTAGTCGGCTGAAGCTACCCCGTTAAAAAAAAAAAAAGCGTGGCGGGTCCCTTACCCAAGCCGCATCTCCCCAGTGGGATGGCTTTCAGTTGAATCGGAGACGGTCGCTCGAAACCAGCAGCCGCCAGGCCCTGCAGCACGGTTTGAGACAATAGGAGCGAGCTAAAGTCCACATTCTCCCCTGAGACAAGTACATCCCCGGTGCGCTGCCGTGCACCGAGTTTGTGTGCCGCCTTGTTCCAGGGATCGGCCATCTTGGAATTGGAAGAAGCGTGGATGTGGTGTATTTCTTTCTTTTCATAACAAAGAAAGCTTTATTGATATGTTGCTCACGCACACTCTCGTTGTCGTATATAAATAACGATTACCGGATTTCGCCCAGATAATCCAACGTTAGTTTGAAAATTGTAATGTATTGTAATTGCAATTATCATTAGGCAGTTCGGATTTTCTTTTATTTTCTTGCATAGTGTTAATTTTTAAAAACGCACAGTAAATATCAGTCATTTTACTTTCAGTGTGTGCCTCAAAGAGGTTAAAACATCAGATTTAATTACCGATATTTTTACGTCCCTGCATGAAAATACCGACCACGTTTATTTACTTATTTAGGCGTTTTTATATAGCGCAAACTTTACCCGAAGGAGTCAGAGCGCTTTACAATAGAAGCAGTTACATTAAAATAGGACCTCAGAGCACATGAATAACATAAAAAGATGCAAATAAATAAATAAACTCTAAACTCACATAAGAATGGTAGTAAGTACAAAAATCTACTACAGATACTAGGTTCAGAGTTAAATATGTACAAGTTGCAAATTCAATCAAGATTACATTTTAAGAAGCGATAAGGGTTGGACAATTTTATGGCAAGACCGGAGGCTCCTATTATGCTTTCTTTCTTGCATTTATTATTATAGCAGCCAAGATAAGTAAAACTACAGTTCCCAGAGGGCCAAGCGACCGCTGGCCAATGGGAACAGAGAAAACAAGCATTGGAAATGCAATAGGTCTCGCATTTCCTTGAGTTACAGCTATTGGTGTTGTAAATAACAATGTCTTTTACCTAAGTGTTATGGAGACATGTGTGCACATAGAAGTAACACTCACACGTAAGCATTTAAACAGACACACAAGCTAACATAACACAACAAGACCAAAGCTGAGAAGTCATAGCTGCCAAGGTTTCAGATTGCCATGTGTGACATTTTCATAATTTCAATGTAATTATGAGTGACAATTCAACGATTATGAGTGACACTTTCTCGCGAGCAATATAAATATTTGAAATTACACCGGAGAGTGAGGCTGAGGCACACATAGGTCACAGCCAAGCTGTATGTTATTATTTCAAGACTAGTATAGCAGCCTCAACCCTAATAAAAACCATTAACCCGAGCTGAGCAGTCCTCCCCATTTGGCGAGAGGTGCCTACGTGCCCAGCCCTGCAGCAGGCACCAGATTACACCAGCCGCAGGCAGCCTGTCACAGAGCTAAAGGCTCTGTTGACAGTGATGCTGCGGATCAGTGCTGAAAGTAAAGTAGTTGCTGTTGGACCCGGGCCGACCGGCACATTACTGAAGGGAGAAATGAGGGGGAGGGTTCCAGCCGCTTCTGACAGCTCTATGTATCCATAAGCACTGCTTCTGTGACTGCAGGTTGACAGATCCATGCCCTACAACCCCATCATGTATATAGAGAAGAGATCCCATAATCTAGTTAGAGATGAGAAAACGGGGATCCAATGACAGACATTAGTACAGTGACTAGATAACCCCATGTTACCAAGGATGCCTTGCTCCTGTTGTAGGTTTTCATTCAACAACAAATCTACTACATTCTGGGGATTGCAGTCCTGGCTCGCATCATTTGAACTAACAGAAAATCCCAGGACTAGAGCATTGTGTTCCTACTTACATGGAGTCATCTAATTCCGTTAGGCATCAGAATTAACAGAAAAGTTCTGTTACACAGTAAAGGCCTTAAAACATACCAAGACCCACAAGAGGCAGCATAGAGAAAGTGGTATATCATCACACAGTGGTCTTTTAGGGAGAAAAGCTAATATCACGACCCTAGCAAAAGGAGGATCGAGTGCAGGCAAAGCCCTTCCCACACAAACACAGCTGCAGTGATGTATGTACTGCATGTCTCTTGTTATGTGCAATTTTAATTGAGTCTCTTGGCCCTGTTTAGTAACGCAGTATTTACATGGGAGTCAGGAATCACTAAAAGCAGCATTAGTAGGAGTAAACTACAAAGACTGATGCAGCTCACTTAGTCCTTGATATACTTATCCTATTTCTGAGCGCAGCACAGCTTTTACGTATGCTGTGTACATTTCAGATAAGAGCATTTTTTAACATATTTCTGTGGAATGTACAATTAATTTAAGATAATTAATCAAGTGTGTACATATCACAGCAATATAGAATACTTCCGAGGGTTGCTTGCTTGTGATATGCAATGAAAATATGTCTGCATATCGCAGAAAAAGAAAATAACGTAACAAAGTTAATGTCCTATCAATGAAAACTAAACAGGACAGACAGTCGTGTTTCTTGCAACACGGAGATGTTATTCCTACCACAGCAGACTCTGTGGTAAAGTGCACCTCCTGGTAGGAATTAACCGTCTAGGCAAGCCGAGCAAAGACTTGGTGGCAGACCCTCTTCTCGATTTTTTTAGTAGAATAAATGACGGTCCGCACAGACTCCAGCCACTGCATTACCAGACAAACAAGTGACCGCACAGGTCAAGTAAAGCACAGTCACTGTCAGCGCTTACAAACAATTTTTAAAGGTCCACATGAGCCCTGGAAATGTGTGCACTGTCAAAGCTCTCAATTGCGTGACCTGTCCTTTCAAATTAAACAAACTGTAGTGCTGATTGCAGTGATCTCCTCCTCATCCCTCCAGCTAAGCCCGTCGTGGCACCGTCCCAAGCGCAGCCTCGTCTGAGCAGTCAGCAGAGTTGGAGCAGGCTCAGAGTCAGTCAGCAGTGACATGATGACTTGCTAAAATAATTAACTATATTACAACAAAATACCTGAAACTGAAGCAGAGAGAGCGATCCACGCTACGGGCCAGCCTCATGAGGCTCTGCAGGCACCAAGCTCTCTTCAGCAGCTGGGCCCGGTCCGGACTCGAGCGGCATTACTTGATGAAAGGCTGCAGACTAGACACCAAATGGCTGCGCAACAGATAGCGGTGCGAGCAGCAGCGGCGGGCTCAATGAGCCGCGGCACCGCACGGGGTCGCGGGCGCACTGCTGTGCAGCACTGCGTGCAGTCTCCCCGCAGCGCCCAATGCCGTGATGATGCCACGCGGCCATGACCTTGAGTGAGAGTCACTGTGGTGAGGTCGTCGATGCTGTGCCATCCCGCTGGTCCATTGCCGGTACTATTACATTATTGCCTTCCTGCTGCGCAGGCAGCAGCTCACTCAGTCTCAGACTATGCTGAGAGGGACGCCGCGCGGACCGACACAAGTCCAGTCGAGTCCTCGGCCCCGCGCCGCTTCTACCTCACTTCCTTCTTGTTCCACTGGACGTGAGATCACATCCGATCGGATCATCCCCCACACTGCGCCACAGCCTGTAACGCAACGACTGCAGGCAGATTGTAACATTTGTAGCACTGAGTCTGAAAGCAGATCTTTAACTGCTTACTAACTGTGCTGCTGCTTGCCGCAAGAGAAGTCTGCTGCCTGCGGCCCGGGGCGCACACAGGTGTGTCTGAGCGCCGGCGCGCGCTAGCACAGCGGGCAGCCAGTTTCAGCGCTGTCAGCAGAGAGTGTGGTCAGTGGCAAAAATGCGTGACAATGCATTTCAGTGCGGTGATGCGGGAACACCGCACTGAAATGCGTTAGCGTCACGCATGATGCGTGACACTTGGCAGGCCTGAGAAGTAATTCTATTAAAGCAAAGCAGCATACCGATTTACCTGCACACTCAGTTTTGCAATAGAGAAATAGTGACCATGCGTGTTTTGGGCACACAGGCGCCATTGTACTTTGCATTCTGGAACTTGTAGCTTGACAATTATGATTAAATGTAGGACCTTAAACATCAAACAAGCAAAGTGTAGTTGGGTTTAGAGCTAGGCTTTAAAGAAGGTGTCACAAGAACTAAACTCCTTTTGACAACAATGCTTTTTTTTGTAGTTTTTATAAAGAGCGAACTCGACCTGAAGGTATTAGAGCGCTTTACATGAGCACCAGTTACATTGCACAAGGACACATTCACTTTTTGTAGGCAGGGAGAGATTACATGATTTGCACAGAATCACAGGATGTTGATCCATCGCCGGGATTCAAACCGGGTTCCCCAGTTCCAAAGTTGGAAGCTCTGCCGTAATGCCACCACTATAGCAGTCTTTGTTGCCAATTTCTTTAAGGTCAGTGCGTAAAAGATGATAATAATATTGACCCCACCCAGGGATCCCAAATTATGGGTCACTAAGAGATGTGTTCCCATCACAAGCAGAGCGTCTCCCTCTACCCGGGCCCAGCACTGCACCAGAGGCATTACACAGAAGAGAGGCGGAAACACAGAGCCAGTGGTGAGTGAAGACAGGCACCCCAGGGCTTCCCTTCAGAGGAGGAGGTGGAGAGACAGCAGGTCAGTCCCGCCCCCTCCTGCAGCCCAGACTAAGAGACTGTTTCCCTTTCACGGACTTCCCAGAGCTGGAAAAAGTCCCCAGTGGCCAAAGAACCAGAGAAGGGCGGGGGTGGGGGGAGGGGTGTGGGGTAGTAGCTGTCTGCAGTGGAGTCACAGGATGGGTATGAGAGTTTGAATCATGGCTTCTCCTTGACAGGCTCTGTGATGTTAGGCATGTTGCGTCTCTTGTGTGTTGTCTGCCGAAGTGCACGGATCCAGTAAAGACCCTAACCGCATCCTCTCGAACTTACTGAGGGTAACACTGAACGTCAGTCCGTGCCATGCAGTCGTTCCACCTGAAGGTCGTGGGGCTGTAACATGTTGACACTTCATGCCCCCCACCCCCGCCCACGAGCAGTGAAGGGCAACAAAGCCCAGCTTTGAAGGATGGCATATGTCCCATAAAGAAAGCAACATTATGTCTAATCGAAATACAGTGATTGTGTGCGAACAATTTAATGAAATTTAGTTTATAAAAACAGAGGGCAGCACTCATGAAATAAACGCAGCCCTGACATGAGAATTAATTGGTGCAGGCTGCAAATAAATAAAAAGTTTGCCAAAGCAAAACATGTTCAACAAAAAGCAGCCATAAATGTGGGCTGAAAATAAAGCACCCTTGCGTAGACCAAATCGGAATGTTTTGATTTATGTAGTGAAACGAAGCACCACTTTAAAAGCACTGGTTATTTTCTGCTTATTACACCATATGGAAAAAATAGTCTGAGAAACAGACGTGTTTAAATCCTGATCCTTATCTCAACAGGGCTGTCTCCTTCCTGGAGCACCCATAAAACATCTTGCACGTGGTGTGAACACTTTGAAATGAACTGTAGATAAGGGCAACAAAAGGCTGCAATAAAATAGCATCTGGTATTTTATGTTTTTCCCTTTGATAGGAAACTAGATTCAAAGTTACCATCGCGTAATTACTGCATGTTAAACATGCCTCCAAGTAAATTAATTTTATTTTTTTACTCAAAATATCATGTGCGCTTACTACACACCTCCTTTTCATTTGTAAATGGATCACCTGGAATATTCCACTAGTAATATTTCTTTGTAGAAGTTGCTCAGTGATTAAGTTATTTTACCAGACAAAATCGGAATGTTTTTCTTTGTTTGAAAGAGCAAGCTGACTGACTGACTGACTGACTGAGGTATTTATAGAGCACACTACTGCCGAGGCGTCTTGGCGCTGAGGTAATAGCAGTCCAACCTTTACAACCAACTCAGGTCCTGGAGAATAGCCAAGTTTTTATCAACTTTCTAAAAAGGGACCTACTATTCTGCAGTCTCAGATGTGTTGGTAGGGAGTTCCACAGTTTAGCTGCTTGGTGGGAGAACCCCCTACCGCCCCATCTGGCTCTTCTTATCCTGGGAATAAGAACCAGTCCGGTATTTGCTGACCTAAGGCATCGAGCAGGCAGATATCGCGGAAACAAGTGTTGAATGTCTACCGCCCCTCCTCCATATATGGCTTTATGAACTAAGCAAAGCGTTTTGAAATCTATTCTTCGGCGGACTGGTAGCCAATGGAGGTGTTTTAGGCTCGCGGAGATGGGGTGGTGTTTAGGTAAGTTTAACAATACTCTTGCAGCCGCATTTTGTATGGACTGTAGTTTGGAAAGCTGCCTGACTCCTGCACCTAGATATAACGCATTGCAGTAGTCAATTCTGGAGGACACCAGTGCACCGACCACTGTTTTCCTTAATGAGAGTGGTATAAATGGAAGAATCTTCCGTAGTATTTTCAAAGTGAAAAAACAGGCCGAGGAGACTTGGTTTATCTGGGAAGCATGCGTTAGATCTTTGTCGACCATGAACCCCAGATTTCTGGCCTTCGATACCGGGACAGGATAATTTCCGGCTTCAGACGGCCACCAGAGTTCACTCCAGACCGAGGATTTCTGGCCGAACTCTATTACCTCTGTTTTACCCGTATTTAATTTCAAAAAGTTCGAGTTCATCCAGCCCATTGTTGCCAATAAGCAGTTCCGGAACCTTTCCGCCATCAGGTCGATGTCTTGTGTGACTGACACCACTAACTGAGTGTCGTCAGCATATGACACTAGGGAGAGACCATGACTTTTTATCAGTCTGGCCAATGGGGCGACATACACATTGAACATAGTGGGGGACTAGGCGGACCCCTGGGGTACCCCGCAAGGGAGAGCAAACTTTCCTGACTGAAGACCATTCCAGTGAATTGCCTGTACCCTATTGGCCATGTATGAGGCCAAAAGGGCCAGGGCCTTGCCCTCAATACCGGCCGCTTTCAGTCGTTGTACCAGCACCTGATGGTTTACGGTGTCAAACGCTGCGGCCAGATCTAGTAGTATCAGAATGGCCCTGCCCCCTCCATCCATCGCTTTTCTTATCTCTTCCATCGCCATAATTAAGGCAGATTCTGTAGAGTGCTGGGCTCGAAAACCATGTTGCGTTGAGTCCAGTACATTATTCTTGTCTAAGTGGTCCGTCAACTCTTTGTTTAAGGCTTTCTCAAGTAGCTTGGAAGGAAACGGGAGGCAAGAGATAGGTCGATAGTTCTTAACCTCCAAAGGGTCTAATGTGTTTTTTTTTAGTATGGGTCTAATGCAGACTTTTTTCCAGCATTGTGGAAAGACACCTGAAGTGATAATGGTGTTCAGAGTGGTGGTCAGGCCAGTACTAATAACCTCAGGAGCAAGATGTAAAATAAAGGGGGGACAGGGGTCCAATGGAGATCCGGACTTAGTTTTTAGTAATATATCTATGACATCATTCTGATCTAATGTCCGGAACTGGGTTAAAATTTCTTCTGGGGCTGGTCCTTCTTGACCCTCTATTTCGGTCCCTCCTGGGAATGGTACGGTGCTGAGCTCATTGTATACTGCCTGCACTTTGTTCTGAAAAAAGTCAGCCATTTTATCAACTAATGATTGATTGGGCGAGAAAACCGTGTCCCGTGGGCATTGAGATAGGGTACTGACGGTTTTAAACAATTCTTTAGAGGAATTCGATGCTTCCTGGATTTTAGTAGCAAAGTATTTTGATTTGAATTGTTTTATGGCAGACTTATATTCCTCCAGAACGGAGTTATAGTTGCTCCTATGTTCAATGCTATAATCTGATCTCCAGATTCGTTCATGGCGTCTGCACTTGATTTTTAGCTGTTTGAGCTCAATAGAGTACCACGGTGATGAGACTTGTTTTCTCCTTAGCGGTTTAGACTCTTCCGGCGCCAGCTTGTTAGCTGCCTGATTTAGCCAATTTTCATAGTTTTCGGCTGCCTGGTTGGAGTCCGAAGCCTCTGGTAGGTTTCTAGATAATGCGGAGATCAAATTCTGTTTTTGAATTGATTTCCAGGGACGGGATTTCGCCAACATGGAAATTCTGCGTCCTCTGCCGGTTGCTGCTGTCCGGACACTGAAGTGGACGGTCGCATGATCTGACCATAATACTTGTTGTACTCTCGTCACTACTGTGGCAGAATTATTAGTAAAGAGACCGTCTAGCGTGTGTCCTGCTTGATGCGTGGGCTCTAGGACAAGCTGGCTCATGCCGTATCCAGCCAGCATGTCCATCAGACATGCTGTATCGTTGTCATTATTTAGTTCCAGATGGAAATTAAAATCCCCAAGAACGGTATATGTAGCAGTGTCTAGGCAAGATTCTAGGAAGGTCTGCAATGACGTTATAAAAGCGGCTCTCGTGCCCGGCGGTATGTAAATAAGTAATCCTGAGAAAAGTTTGTGGTTGTTTCTTTTAATGATAAAAGACATTGCCTCAGCTTCTATTATAGATTCGTGCCTCATCATCACAGTATAGTGGGAACGGTAGATCAAGCACATTACAAAATGCAATGAATAGGGTCACAGGGGTCACTGCCCTGACGAAAACAAACAACATGAAAGAATAGTTCGTACAGGCTGCAAGACGGAAACAAAACCGGGTCGAGCAGTAACATGCTCCTAAATAAACAAAATAGAGGAGAACCTGTGCGAGGGGTGAGAGCACAGAATACCTCTCTATCGCAAAGAGTCAAACACTGAAAGAACGAGGAATCCAATGTGAAATAACAATATGGTGCGGCTGCAGAGAGGGGGGTCTCTGTGTGACTGTGGCCCTTACTGTTGAGAGAGCGGGCTCGCTGATGGAGGGTTTGCGGAGCTGCTCCTGTTGCTTGTGTCACTCCCGGGGCTTCTGAGAATGCTGCCATAGCTTCTCCTGCAGCCGCCGGGACAAAGATGGCATATAAATCTGGTTCCTTCAGCCTTTGGAACGTGCGACCGCTGAGGTGCTGCAGCTGCCTCCTTGCACACCCAAAGAGGAAAGGAAGGCAGAGGTGAGGTTGTGGGAGCCCGGTCTGACACAGGAGCTGGGCTGCTGCTGGAAAGCCAAGAAGGGAGGCACCACACGTGCCGCGGCTGCGGAGAAATTACATTTAGGGAAAGTAAAGAAAAGATTTTCCATTTCTTTACTTTTGAAGCAATCACGGCAACCGCGCATCTCAAGGAAACAAAAGGAAAGCCTGGGGCCATTATTAGCAATGAGGCTGCTGGGCTAATTAAATAATAAACTTTGCGGGAGAGCATGGCCTGCCTGCAAAAGTGGAGAAAGTGGAGAAAAGTGGAGAAAGCCCTTCAAGTACAACGAAAAACGAAAGAGTTCCAAGATAAACACTTCATTCCACTAGCAGCATGTTTACAGTAGTTAGGCGGTGCTGCATAGGCGTTCCCAAACAAATAAAGGAGGAACTAAAAACCGCATTAGCCTGGGAAAACTAAGAGATTGAAGCAGAGAAGTAAAAAAACCAATAGAAAGCCACTAGGTGGAGTAGGTGGAGTTTCACCACATATACTAATTACTTGATGTCTCGGAGAGACAGCGCATGTGCTGCCTAGGCGAGACCTAAAAAGTAACACATAACCAATGAGCAGGCAGCCACCAATATTACGTCACAATCTGACTGCGAACAGTCCTCTTTTCTTGCTGCTCGCAGTCAGATAAGTGCCTTCTCTTCGTTGCTCCGTTTAAAAAATATATTTCACTGTATTATTATTCATTTGGCATTGTCATTGTATTGTTTATTGGTATTTAGCCATAATTGTTATTGCCTTACCGCTTTGTGCTGCGCTATCTCCCGTTTCTTTTCACTCGTTGGGCTGCACCGCCCCCCCCCCCCCTGCCGGCTCGTGTGGACGGTTCTGTCCTCCGCGCGCGCAGCGGCGGTTTTTCTCCTGCTCAGCTGTTCTCTTCAGCGCGCATTCTTCTCCTTCCACGGAGCTCCTCTCAGCCTCGTATCTCTCGCTCTTGGTGCCCGCCCCCTGTGGGAGTGGTTTGCTTTGGTTTTGCCCTCCTCCGGCTTCTTTCAGGCTTAGGTTAACCCTTTCCTGGCCAGTCAGCCTGCTTATACTGCTGTTTAGCATGGAAATTAACAGTTCCCAAGGGTCTGACCGACAAAATGAGGAAGGCGATGCCTTCAAATCTGATTTAAATGTGTTTATCAATAATTCTGTTGAAAATGCTGTGGAGGCATCTATGAAACGCTTTTTCAAAGGGCATGGAAAACTCCATGCTCAGTCTGTTGTCCAAAGCTTTGGCCCATTCTGCGGGGGATAGCAGAAAAAGAAAATTGGTACCCTCTACAAATATTTCCAAAAGTGCGTCACGCCTGATTAGCGAGCCTCCCTCGCTCCAGACTGAGGACTCTGTACCTCCCAGGCCTCCTTCTAAGGAGGGGTTGTCAAATCTTGACGGTAAAGGAAAATCTAAATCTAAACATGTAGAGCTACCTAAAAAACTGGTGATTTCCACCATTCTGGACACAGACGACGATATGGGTGACGCTGATGATTCCTTATTTGATGTTTTTGATGTGGCAGACCCGCCTTCTCCTCCTTTTAAGAAAAGCAAATCTGACTCCTTTTCCTTTTCTCTCGTCCTAGATTCAGAGGGTGTCCCCATGTTTGATCCTTCTACTATTCGCCATCCCAATTCCACCGAATGGTTCCCTGCACTCCATGTTGGTGACTATATTTCAGCCCGACTGCGTCTTCCCCTTGACAAGTCTGCCAGGGCTAAATTGAAATCCGAGTGCCCCAAGCCTTCTCTGGCGTCTAATATCACAGTGGCTCCTTCCATAGATCAACCTCTCCTTACCTTTTTCTCTAAGTTTGGTAAAGACCCCCGCAAAGGTGTGGATAAAACTTGGTCCACTTGCCAAGACAAGCTCCTGGATGTTGTGGGTCCTTTGGCTCGCATTTTCGACCTTTCAGAAGCCGCTCGCTTGGAAGGACATGACTTAAGTGCAGAAGATGTTTCTTTGTGGGACCAACGAGCCTTCTGTCTCCTAGGTAATGCCAATGCGGCTATTACCCATGAACGCCGTAAAGGGTTGCTCGTTAAACTTGATCCTAAGTTGGCTAACCTGGCTCCTCTAGATCCCGGCATTAAGGCGGACGGTCTTTTATTTGGTGACTCTCTGGTTAAGGACCTAAGCAGGTTCGTCACTACCTTGCCTCGGTTAAAGCTCAGCAATCCATCAAGAAAGTTTTTTCCCCTCAGGTTTTTGGACGGGCCAGCAGAGGCAGGTGCCGCTCTTCCGGCCGTTCATACCCCAATCAAGGCTCCAGAGGATCCTTCAATTCAGGTTATCAAAATGATGGAGCAAGGACTCACAAATGAGACTTGCTCGGATGCAATCTCCTCACAGTATTAATTTATTAATTTTGTATTGTGTATATTAACTTTGCATACACTACATGAATAGCAAGGAAGCTTGCCTATGTGTTCTAACTAACAAGTAACGCTTGTCTTTTCCTAAAATGGCCGCTAAAGCGCGGGAACCTTACTGCGCATGTCTCATCCATATCACATGGTGTGACGTCTTTCTTTGCTTGGTGGGAAATTTCTGCTTCTGCGCAGTGTGCTTTAAAATGGCTGCTTGATGTTTTCACATGCTTCAGCTTGCTCTTGTGTTATTATTAATTTGTCGTTTTCTTAACGCTACTAATGCGGGATAGATTTATAAGTAAATGGGGATAGAGTAGAAAGAGTGGGTATACAGTGAAACATATTATTTGTGATTTTAATATTTTCTTCTTTGACTTTTATTAGTTCGTAAACTTGGGCCTGGGGTTGGTGATCTGAAACTCGAGAGACAATGATTCTGCGCATGTGTCCTGTTTGGCTGCCAAAGAATAAAAATGAAGTCAACCTGGACGTCGTCCAAGGCCATGACCTGATGGCCGAAGCTGCTGTGCTCTTGCCTTTCCTGTTGAAAATTGAAACTTTGTATATGAAGAATATATAACATTTGTCGTGAGACGGGTGGGAAATAAAGCAAATGTATTAAATTGGATGGGCGGTAGTTTAAAGACAATGGGCTTCAGAATTCAAACCAAATCAATATGGTGTGAGGATCAACCCCCTGTCCCTGTCCAATCAGAAGTAGTGGTCCCATATTTTAGCAACATTAAGGGGAGGTACATGGGCGTAGAAGGGTATAATAGATATAGAATTAGCTAATTAGTTTAGAAGGAGATGCTGCAACGGAACAGGCGTTCATGCTGTCAGGCAGAAGAGCTCCAGACCGCCAAGCTGATCGATTGCAGACTGAATCCCTGTCCAGAGAGGTCCTGAGGAGGGGGCGGCGGAGTCCATTAGAAGGAAGGCACGGGAGAATCGAGGAGAAGCCGAGTATCAGAGAGGGGAACGACGCAGGCGTCGTTGTAGAGAGGTCACCGGTCCTGTCCTGATCCTGGAGGAGGTCTTTGCTCTTCATCCTTCCTGGGTCCTATTCTTTTCCAACTCCTTGGCCAAGGGGTTTGGTTCTCGCACTTAGGTAAATATAAATGCAACCTTTAGTTGCGCTGCTGTCTCTATCTTCTCCTTTCTGAGGGACCGTCATTAATCAATAATTATTATTCTATGCTTCATCCGTGATATGCGATTAAGTACCATGTGGTTCTGTAATTTACTCTGCTAAATCTTTAGATAAACATTTTTAAAAAAACTTCCTGACTCAGTGGTTATTTCAGGATTATGTACTATAATGAATGTCACTCATTTTAAACTTCCCAATTAGCAAAGGATTCATTGGTAAGTCATTACTCTTCAATCTGAAGGTAATTGGTAGCAGGGATTTTGATAAAGAGTAACAACTGACAACCCCAGCGTAAGTATTAGCATAGTATGAATGTATGGGCCCAAGAGAGTATCTAGTGTATGAATGTGGTTTGCTAATATCGCGCTGGATCAGTTTTCTGGTAATCAGAGGATGGTTACTCTTTGTTAATTGGGTAATGAGAATTTTATTTTGATGAACTAACATCCGTGTATTCAAAGTTTGTTTTATGTTGTCTAGAATCCCCGGGGAAAATTGAATAGCGGTTGGTAAGTGGAAGCCATACTGCAGTGAGGTTATCTGTCAGGCAGAAATAGCACTGAAAAGTTAAGCAGGACTATCAGTACTGGTTAGGGAATCTATGTGTGTGATTAATAGCAAAAGAGTACGCTGGTAAAAATTTGATGTTATATCACCTAGAAAGGGTAACATTGAAGAAGTAACAGGTACTTCTGGAGCTTGTGTGAAGAGTAAACGGAAGGGTTTTACTCGTAGTGTATGTTTAGTAAACGGAAAGGTTTTACTAAGTGTGGGAGGAAACTATCTTTTCTATTTTTAGAGAAACTGGCACGATAGCGAATGTTTTATGTTGTTACTGAAATTTAATTAAGATTTATAGAGAAAATAAGTTTGCGTAAGATTTTGTAAAGGGAGGGTCAGCTGCCGGAGAGGGAGCTGACGTCAGAAAACGCCGCGCTGGGATTGGTTGAATCAGCGGGTGTGGAAAGACCTTGTAAAGGAGGGGTCAGTAGTCAGGAGCAGTACTGACGTCACAGGTGCCGCGCTGGGATTGGTTGAAACAGCAAGGGACAGAGAAGAGCAGATTGTAAAGGAGGGGTTGACAGACTAACGTCACAGAAAGGCCGCGCTAGGATTGGTTCAGAAATAGAAGAAAGCAGACACTTGATTGGTTGATATTCTAGAAGCTAAAATCTTAGTGGATAGAGATTGCATGTTAAAACGCGATCCGACTTTAACAGGAACTCGTCCGGATAGGAGATTCCTAGGTTTTGCAGAATATAATTTTATACACCGAAGATTAGATAGAATGTACGGAGAGAAGAGAAAAATGTCCTTTCTGCAAAAGATTAAGAACTATTTTAAAAAGGATAAACCAATCAAAACTAGGGAAGGAATTATCATTCCACCAGCTAAAACGCCCGCTTCATTCATGATGATGGAGAGAGGTTATCATACTTGTGTATGGATAGAGAATTGGATAGAATATACCAAAAATGATGGAATATTAGCATTTCCCGAGAATGGTACCTTCAATGGAAGAATTCTTCAAAATTTGAGATTGAGGATGAATGACCTAGAACCCAGACCTAGATTAACTCAATATGAAGCCTTAGAGGAATGGGAAACCGAGGCATTTGAGCGTGACCGATCCAGGAGTAATAGGGGTTATCGAGGATTTTTCCCAAGAAACCAACATGAGTCTAGGGACGGTCAGATGAAACAATGGAGGAGGGCAATGCTTACAGAAGGATTGTATCCATTGTTAACAGCAGAAGAAAAATTAGGAAGCAAATGCACAGAAAAGACAAAACATTTAATGAGAAATGGAGATTCCGAAGATGAATTTATAGAAGAAATATTAAGGAACCCCCCACCATATCAGGAAGGGACAAGTGGATGCACCCCAAGTGCACCCCTGTTAAAAACTCCATTAGTACCACAGGTAATGCATGATTTCACCCCCAGTAGGATACTTCACGATAAAGAAAAAGAAGCCCTAGAGAAGACCAGAGCAGAATTAATACAGAAAATAACACAGATAAAAGTGCATCCTGACTCTTTGACCATACCTGTAACAATTGGTCCAGTAGTTCCATTATATGGTAGTCAGGGAAACTGTCCTCCACCGTTAGTTATGCCTACTCCTGTGAATATTCCTAAACCTGAAGCAACAGTAATGGTGGAAGATCACTTTAGTGATTGTGAATCTACGATATCTCTAATGGATTTACCAATTCGAGATTCTGTCAATAGTACTCCCAGAAGAACTACACCTGGGTGCTCGAAAGAGATAAACTTGATAACTTCATCAGGAGCAAAAAGTGTCACTGTAGTTAGTCCAGAAGACTTAGAAAGGTGGGCACAAGGATCAGAACAGCAGTGTACACCTCCAAAAATTTTGGATATTTATAAATTAAAAGTCGAATTAGAAGAAATAATAGCAGGAAATGTGGGGCTAGATCGCCTAAATGCTTACAATGAAGAAGAATTATTGTTCGTATGCAGAAGTATTACCAGAAATGTAAAAATATTCCATGAGAAATTATCAGATTTGGCTCTGCAGATGGGAATTGAAATAGGGAGATCAAAGGTGTTGCAGAAACCCTATAGAGCAGATTTCTCAGACAAAGATTTAGAAAATATGAATGCCTCTGGAAGAAAGTTACAAGTAAAAGAATTAATGATAGTCTTACAGAAATGGGGAGACCTAGATAAATGGAGAGTTCGATGGGCAAAGAAAAAGGAAGAGGCACGATCCAGTAGAACAGCCTCTGAATATGTGATGAAAGAAACAGGGAAGACAGATCAAATGTATCCGATGCGAGAAGTTCCAGGAGGGGGCTATGTACATGTCCCATGGAGTAGACAGGATATTTTGTCATTTACGAATGATTTTCCAAAGTTGAGAGAAAAACCAATTGAATGGTACAAGCAGGTTGAGAGGTTTGTGAAGGTGTCAAAGGTATTGTTGAAAGATTTAGATGGTTTGTTTGACATAGTGGTACCTGCCGATTTGTGGACAGATTGTAAAATTACAGTTGATTGGCCAAGTGACGAGTATCCTAGAGATCCGAAAACAGGTGCCCCGTCAAATGATGTAATGAAAAAGTATCAGCAGGTGATAACTTACCTGAAAGGCAAAATACCACCGAAAGAAACAGATTGGGTGAAAATAGACCGAACCACCCAAGAAGCTAGTGAATCGGTACACGCCTATTATGAGCGTTTATTGCAGGTATTTAAGCAGTATAGTGGATTTGAGGACATTGGAGATAAGAACATGAGTCAGTTTGTTTATCGATTTGTTTATGGTCTGAAGCCAGAAATTTGTCAGATGATTAAGCAGCACATGTTGTGTTGGCAGGGCAAGCCCATAGATGAGATTCTGAAATATGCGAAATACTGTGGAGATGATATTGAGGATAGGCACAAGAAATTGCAGGAAAAAGTGATGTGGGCACAGGTGAAAATGGCTGAGAAACAGGGAATTAATTTGGATAATCCAAGTGAAAATCAAGGAAAGGATTCGGGAACGAATGGCGATACTGGGAATGGTGGAAAAGTGAGAGGACGAATGAGTAGAGAAGAAGCTAAAAAGAAATTTCCTTGTCATGGATGCGGAAAATTGGGGCATTGGAAGGATGAATGTAAAAAGATTCGGAATAATAATGGCCCAAATCAAAATTTAAATCCACAGACGCAGAATGACTCACAGCAGGGTGTAAATCCTCAGAGTCAGTTGCCACCTGCACCTATTCAGGGTAATGTAAGCAGAGCAAACCACGGTACAGACGTCGGATATCAAGGAGGAAGTGGTAAGAATGATTATGTAACATCACAGTTTCTTTTACAGGACGATTTCTGTCAATACAGTTCATGACGGTGCCTAGGAGAGGGGGAGAAGGAGTGCGTACTTGGCGCATCCTTATCGGTAGATCAGTCAGGTCCATATGTTGAAGGGAAGGTGAAAGGTAATGATATTACCTTCCTTTTGGACACTGGTGCTACCAGGTCAACTGTGAGAACAGCAGACATTCCAGACCTTCCTCTCTCTGGAGAAGCTATCCAAGTAGTGGGAGTAGCTAATAGAAAGATTAGAACACCTCTTACCGAACCAATGGAAGTTAAAATTGGAAATTTCAGAGAAATGCACCAATTTGTGGTGTGTGATTCTAGTCCAGTAAATTTATTAGGTCGCGATTTGTTATGCAAGATGAATTGCACAATTTTCTGCACCCCGGATGGTGTGGCAGTTCAGACCCCAGATGAAGATCATGTATATAAGTTTATGATTGCAAAACAAGGTACAGAGGTAGATGAGATGTTTTCTTTGATAACAAAAGATGAGCTGCCAGAAGAATTAAAATCTGCAGTAAACCCCATAGTATGGGATTTCACAGGAAAGGAAGTAGGACTTATGGCCAAAATAGACCCAGTTAAAATTACCGTAAAGGAAGGTGCGATTTTCCCAAATACTAGACAGTACAAAATGAGTGCAGAAGTAAAGACAGGAGTCATTGAAGAAATAAATCGAATGGTAGAACAAAACATACTAAGAGAAGTAATGAGTAGCCCATGTAATTCACCAATAATGGGTTTAAAGAAACCTAGCGGAAAATATAGGATTGTTCAGGACCTACGGAAAATAAATAAGATTGTGGAACCTTGTTGTCCTATAGTACCCAATCCTGCAGTAATCCTATACCAGATTCCTTGGAGTGCAGGATGGTTCACAGTGATTGATTTATGCCAAGCGTTCTTTTCAATACCATTGCACCCAGACAGCCAGTATCTTTTTTCATTTAAATTTGAGAACAAAGTCTATGTATGGAATCGTGTTCCTCAGGGGTACACGGAAAGTCCTTCCATCTTTAATCAGATATTGAAAAAGTGCCTTGAGAAACTAGTGATGCCAGGTAGCTCAGTCCTAGTGCAATATATTGACGACTTACTGGTGGCATCGAACACCAGAGAGGACTGTGTTGTTGATTCCATAGCACTATTGAATCATTTGGCTGAAGAAGGGCATAAAGTCTCACCAGAAAAATTGCAGTTCTGTACAACAGCTGTTAAATATCTGGGACACCAAATTGAGAGGGGAAAAAGAAGAATAACCTCGGAAAGAGTACAATTGATTAAGAAAATGCAAATGCCTGTAACCCAAAGAGAAGTGAGAATGTTCTTAGGAATAGTAGGTTACTGTCGACAATGGATACTAGGATTTTCCTTGTTAGCGAAGCCCCTAATTCAAATGACAAAAAAGAAAGCAAAGGACCCAGTTGAATGGGATGATGAGAGTGTAGGAGCTTTTGTAAAATTGAGAAATGCTCTGTGCTCAGCACCAGCCCTAGGCATGCCCGACTATAAAAGAAGCTTCGCATTGTTCTGTCATGAGAGAGAAAATTGTGCACTTTCAGTCTTAACACAAAGACATGGTCTAGACAGACGTCCTATAGCATATTTTTCTGCTACATTGGATCCAGTGGCAGCCGCGTTGCCAGGCTGCTTAAAAGCAGTAGCGGCTACCTGTTTAAGTATTGAACAAAGTGAGTCAATTGTGATGGGACACCCAGTGAAGGTGTATGTTCCACATGCGGTTGTAATTCTGTTGACAAGAACACGAACTCAGCATCTTACTCCTAGTCGGCTGACTAAATATGAGAGAATAATAATGGGTGCTGAAAATGTGAACATAGTGAGGTGTACAATAGTAAATCCCGCAACCTTACTACCAGACCCATATCATGAGGAAATTAAAAATGACGAAGAAGAAGAACATGATTGTTTACAAGTCACAGAATTATGCACGAAACCACGTCCGGACATTGAAGAACAGCCCCTTAGAAAGCCAGACAGGGAGCTGTTTGTTGATGGTTCATGCCAGAGACATGAAGACGGTAAACTAACTGCTGCATATGCAGTATGTGAATTAACTGGAATAGTGGAAGCATCCTATTTACCAGGAGTAAAATCTGCACAAGTAGCTGAATTGATTGCTTTGATAAAAGCGTGCAAAATTGGGAGGAATCAAAAAGTAACTATATTTACAGATAGCCAATATGGTTACGGGGTTGTGCATGATTTTGGCCAACTATGGATGCAGAGGGATTTCATGACTTCTTCAGGATCCCCCATTAAAAATGGACAGTTTGTAAGGGAATTGCTGGAAGCAATACAATCACCAAAAGAATTGGCTGTGGTGAAATGTGCCGCACACCAGTCAGGAGATGACTGGGTGGTAATTGGCAATCGATATGCAGATCTTGTGGCTCAACATTGTGCCAGAAATAGATTATCAGTCAATAAAAGGGTGGAAAGAATGGGAATCAGCTGCCAACTTATGCTGTATATGCCACCTGAAACATGGAATGAGGTTAGAAGATTGCAAGATGGTGCTGATGAAAATGAGAAGAAAACATGGGTCAAAGTGGGTTGTTCCCAAAGGGGAGATGATGAAGTGTGGATTTGTGCTGATGGCAGACCAGTCATGCCTGACTGTCTGCTCTCTCAAATGGCCAGGATGTATCATGGAGACACACACATAGGGAGAGATGCAATGATTAGGCTTTTCAGACAGAACTGGTACAATCCCAAGTTCAGGGCTGTAGCAGAGAGCCTTTGCCAGAGATGTTTGACTTGCCAGATGCATAATCCAGGGAGAAAGACAATAATCGGGTTTGGGAAGATTGGAAAAGCAGAGGGTCCATTTATAAGACTCCAGTTCGACTTTATACAGTTACCACCATGCAGAGGGTTGAAATATGTACTAGTCATAGTATGTCTGTTTTCAAAGTGGGTGGAGGCTTACCCTACCAGGAGGAGTGACAGCATTACAGTCGCAAAGCTGTTACTACGAGAACTCATTCCTAGGTTTGGTTTCCCAGTAACTTTGGAATCAGATAGAGGAAAACATTTTAACAGTGAAGTGATTCAAATAATTTGCGGAGCATTCCAAATTGAACAAAAATTGCACTGTGCATATCGTCCAGAGGCTTCTGGAGTGGTTGAACAATTGAATGGCACTATAAAATCCAGACTGGGAAAAATGTGTGCATCAACATCATTGGAGTGGCCAGATGCATTGCCACTTGTCTTAATGGGCCTAAGAAGCATTCCTGATAGAAATACGGGACTGAGTCCACACGAGATAATGATGGGAAGAGCAATGAGACAAGCACATGTTCCCATAAACAAACTGCTGAATATATCTGATGATATGGTTCTGGATTATTGCAAAGGATTGGCTGACCTAGTGCGTTCTGTCTCTCATCAGGTCGGAGAAGACGCAGTTTCGAGGCAGCCTGAACAAGAACATGATCTGAATCCTGGTGACTGGGTGGTAGTGAAGAATCACACCAGAGAGACGTGTCTATCACCTAGATGGGGAAAACCTTGTCAAGTCATACTGACTACCAACACAGCAGTGAAGTGTGCAGGATTTCCTAATTGGATTCATGTAAGCCACACCAAAAGAGTACCAGACCCTGAAGAAGAAAATCCTCAGTCAGCATCAATCACTGAGGAAGCTGAAGGTTGCCCAGCTGAAGAATCTCAGGCTCGAGATTCAAGAGAAGCTGCAGAAGAACAACCGAGCACAAGTCAGGACTGGATACCGGTGGTAGAAATTCCTGAAGTCTACTACAGAACAAGAAGTCAAACAAAATTGGAAGAAATTGAAGAAGATCAGATAGGCGAAGAAGAAGCAGCTCAGGGAAAAGAAGAACATACAATAAAAGAACCTGAGCAGGACCAGATAGGGAAAGGAAACTGGGCTCAAAATAACGAAGAACCAACAAGTTTTGAGCAGGAACAGACAGGTTTAGAAGAATCCGGTCAGGCTGCAGAAGTACAAAGTGCAATAAGCCCTGATCAGAACCAGTTAGATCAAGAAAATCACACAGAAGAAAAAGATCTCGAGAAAAATGAACATGAAGAAATAAATCAAGCACAAGGTCAATTATTGGAAACTCACAGTGGAGCTGCTGAAGAAAAACAAATCAGACCTGAAAAAGAGCAAGAAAGAAAAACAGTAATTGCAGAAAACGAAAAGGTGTCAGAAAGTGAAAATAAAGAGATTGCTGAAGACAAAAATAAAGAAACAGTGCAAACAAAGAAAACAAGAAAAGGTGATCATTGGCCTAGTGTCATTAAAAGAGTAAAATACCACATAACAACCAGAAGTGAAGATCCAGATCAAGTAAATGAAGTAACAAGTCAAACCGAACAAGAAAACAGAACTAAGAAAAGAAGAAGCAAGAGACTGAAACTTGTGAATAACAAATTCAAGGGTCCTGATTGGACTTACATTATTCTTGAAGATTACGAAAGTTCAGAGTCAAGTGAAAGTGGTGACGAAGGAACGAGTGCAGAACTGACGTACGAGAAAGAAACAAGACCACCTTGACTACGAAAAAGAGTCACATAAAGAAAAGCGAAAAATAGATAAGAAGAGCAATCTTCCTTGTCGAAATGCCTGATGATAGAGTTGCTGGGAGACCAAAACAGAGATGTTGTAGAAGATGCTGTGCAATATGCATATGTAGTCTAGTAATGGTGCTTATAGTTTGGTTAGTCCTGATCGTAGCAGTTCCTTACCTTATGATAATGGATAAAAAGATTAATAACGAAACTAAAGGAAGGACAGCACACATGAAGGGAAATAGAGTAGAACTAATGGCAGAAAATGAACCAGAATTTCATCATGAAATAACTGATAACGACACTAGTTTAAATGTTTTCACAAAGTTATTATTTCAATATGTAGATACCATGGAAGTTAGTAATTGTTATGTCTGTATGAAGTTACCCGAATCAGTAGCAGAAGGATTAACATATCATCACTTACCATTGACATATGGCATATCATGTAGTGTTTTATCTAGTTTATTTTATAGAACAGGGAGACTTCAATATTATTATTCAAACATAGATGTGATATTTTCAGAGGTTCCGATTCGAAAGAGTATGAACCCAGTGCTTAGTAGTCAAGACGCACAGTTTATGGGAGAATTTTTCTTAACAATGAAATCAATAGACATAACACATGCACATAGACACAATCTAACATGTTCTTTACACGAAGAAGAAAAGATATTTTTGAATTTAGTAGAAGATAGAAGACAAGATTTTCAAAGGAAAGCTTCTGAGCATAAGGCTCATTTGCCACCTTGGGCTGAGAAAGAAGGGAGTTACACACCTGGCAAGGCTCAAGCTGCTATGGCTCTGGATTTTGTAAAGACGGGGAAAATTTGTTTACATAGGTTAAGGACTGATTATAACAATGTTTTCATCGGTACCAGTGAATGTGAACACAATTTCTTAATTCTTGGAGGTTGGGGAATCAAAGGAGGAACAGATTCAGTTTTTCCTGGAATCTATTATGTATGCGGGAATAAGGCTTACTTTAGGCTTCCTGCACGGTGGTATGGAAGTTGTTATTTTGGAATAGTATTTCCAAAAATATACCACGTAAAAAGAAACACTGGGAGCAATGAAAACAATGGCGAATTAACACGTAGTAAAAGAGCTAGTTTTTCTGAAATTGTAGGTGATATATTTGGTGCATTGATACCTTCGGTGGGAATAATTCTGAACTCAAGGAAAATATGTAAATTGTCTACAGTGGTTGATCGTTTATCAACGGATACTGCTGGAGGATTTCTAATGATTAATGCGGAAATGGTTGCGATTAGATCTATGGTTATGCAAAATCGACTTGCTCTTGATATTATATTAGCAAAAGAGGGCGGAGTCTGTAAATTACTGAAGACGAAACATTGTTGCACTTACATTCCTGATAAAAGTGCAGAAATTGGAACGTATATACAGAATATAACTAAACTTGAGAAGGAACTTAAACCACTGGAAGTTGATAGTGTATGGGAAAGATTGACAAATAGTATCTCGTCAATTGGTACCTGGTTTGCTAATGTAGGAAAAGGACTTATAGGTCAAATATTAGTACCCCTAGCAGGGTTAGCAATAATAGTACTGACAATAATAATATGGTGCAAATGTTGTAGGAAGAATGGAACATATAATGTGAAGAAGAGAAAGATTGACGAAATAGAACTTGAAGAATGGAGAAGTGAATTATACAAGAAATTGAAAGGGGATGTTAAAAATAGAAAATGTAAAAATGAGAATGAAACTATTTGCTGAGAAGTTGGCATCTGATTGAGGGTAGTATTTTGATGGCTCTTAAACGCCATCAGAGAGGGGATTGATGGAGCAAGGACTCACAAATGAGACTTGCTCGGATGCAATCTCCTCACAGTATTAATTTATTAATCTTGTATTGTGTATATTAACTTTGCATACACTACATGAATAGCAAGGAAGCTTGCCTATGTGTTCTAACTAACAAGTAACGCTTGTCTTTTCCTAAAATGGCCGCTAAAGCGCGGGAACCTTACTGCGCATGTCTCATCCATATCACATGGTGTGACGTCTTTCTTTGCTTGGTGGGAAATTTCTGCTTCTGCGCAGTGTGCTTTAAAATGGCTGCTTGATGTTTTCACATGCTTCAGCTTGCTCTTGTGTTATTATTAATTTGTCGTTTTCTTAACGCTACTAATGCGGGATAGATTTATAAGTAAATGGGGATAGAGTAGAAAGAGTGGGTATACAGTGAAACATATTATTTGTGATTTTAATATTTTCTTCTTTGACTTTTATTAGTTCGTAAACTTGGGCCTGGGGTTGGTGATCTGAAACTCGAGAGACAATGATTCTGCGCATGTGTCCTGTTTGGCTGCCAAAGAATAAAAATGAAGTCAACCTGGACGTCGTCCAAGGCCATGACCTGATGGCCGAAGCTGCTGTGCTCTTGCCTTTCCTGTTGAAAATTGAAACTTTGTATATGAAGAATATATAACATTTGTCGTGAGACGGGTGGGAAATAAAGCAAATGTATTAAATTGGATGGGCGGTAGTTTAAAGACAATGGGCTTCAGAATTCGAACCAAATCAATATGGTGTGAGGATCAACCCCCTGTCCCTGTCCAATCAGAAGTAGTGGTCCCATATTTTAGCAACATTAAGGGGAGGTACATGGGCGTAGAAGGGTATAATAGATATAGAATTAGCTAATTAGTTTAGAAGGAGATGCTGCAACGGAACAGGCGTTCATGCTGTCAGGCAGAAGAGCTCCAGACCGCCAAGCTGATCGATTGCAGACTGAATCCCTGTCCAGAGAGGTCCTGAGGAGGGGGCGGCGGAGTCCATTAGAAGGAAGGCACGGGAGAATCGAGGAGAAGCCGAGTATCAGAGAGGGGAACGACGCAGGCGTCGTTGTAGAGAGGTCACCGGTCCTGTCCTGATCCTGGAGGAGGTCTTTGCTCTTCATCCTTCCTGGGTCCTATTCTTTTCCAACTCCTTGGCCAAGGGGTTTGGTTCTCGCACTTAGGTAAATATAAATGCAACCTTTAGTTGCGCTGCTGTCTCTATCTTCTCCTTTCTGAGGGACCGTCATTAATCAATAATTATTATTCTATGCTTCATCCGTGATATGCGATTAAGTACCATGTGGTTCTGTAATTTACTCTGCTAAATCTTTAGATAAACATTTTTAAAACTTCCTGACTCAGTGGTTATTTCAGGATTATGTACTATAATGAATGTCACTCATTTTAAACTTCCCAATTAGCAAAGGATTCATTGGTAAGTCATTACTCTTCAATCTGAAGGTAATTGGTAGCAGGGATTTTGATAAAGAGTAACAACTGACAACCCCAGCGTAAGTATTAGCATAGTATGAATGTATGGGCCCAAGAGAGTATCTAGTGTATGAATGTGGTTTGCTAATATCGCGCTGGATCAAAGAGTACAAGCCTCAGTTCTACCCCCAAAGAGGTCGTGGGTTCCGAGGTCGAGGACAGAAGAATTTCCGCAACAACAACAACCAGCAAGGTAGGTCCTACTTTGCCTCCCCCAGTCGGGGGTCGTCTAAAACTTTTCTTTAAAAAATGGCGCACTCTCACTGCAGATCCCTGGGTTCTCAACTCAGTCCAAGGTTATCTTATAGGGCTTTACGCGCCTCCTTTCCAGACAGTGTTTCCTCCTCCTCTAGTTTTCTCAGCAGACATGTCTCATCTCATTTCCGTAGAGATCCAAAACCTACTCTCAAAGCAAGCCATTCAGATAGCTCCTCTAGACCCCTCCGGGTTCCTCAGCTCCATTTTCCTTGTCCGAAAAAAGAACAAAAAGATGCGTCCAGTCATCAATCTGAAATGGTTCAACCAGTTCGTGGTATATCGCCACTTCAAAATGGAGACTATCATTCATCTGCGAGTTACCCTTCGTCCAAACGATTGGATGGTACGGAAAGATTTGCAAGACGCTTATCTAACCATCCCCATTCACGCTTCTCACTCCAAGTTTCTTCAGTTCCAATGGTTAGGCGTGACCTATCGCTTTTGCTCCCTTCCTTTCGGCCTATCATCAGCACCATGGTGTTTCACAAAGATCATGAAACCGGTGGTGTCATTCCTCCGATCCCTAGGGATCCGGCTCATCATCTACTTAGACGACATTCTTCTCATGAATATGGACAAGCTTTGTCTCCTGTCAGACCTAAACACCACTCGTTCTTTACTTCTCGATCTAGGGTTCCTTCTCAACATAGAAAAATCGATGCTCATTCCATCTCAGCGCATCGAGTTCTTGGGCTTTCTCGTGGACTCTTCCACTGCATCTCTTCTTCCACAGGCAAAAATCTCAACCATAAAATCAGAAATCTCTCAGGTCCTTCATTCCTCTCTAATCTCTCTCCGATCTCTGGCCCGGATAGTCGGCCTTCTCTCTGCTTCCATCCAAGCCATCTTTCCAGGGCCTCTTCACTATCGTGCCCTCCAGCGTCTAACGATTCGACATCTCCGCCAAGGGCTGGCCTACTCCGACTTCATCGATCTCGATCAAGAATCTCAAGTCGAGCTTCAGTGGTGGATCGACCATTTAGAGGTTTGGAACGGGCAAACTATCTTCGCTTCGGCCCCAGATCTTGTATCAGAATCCGATGCAAGCCTATCGGGTTGGGGCGCCCATTGTGGTCCAATATCAACTGGCGGTACATGGTCTCGCGAGGAGTCGAAATTGCACATCAATTGTTTACAGATGCTGGCAGGCTCCTTTGCGATCCAAAGCCTCACAAAACACAAAGTCCGTTGTTCCATTCTTCTTCGCATGGACAATGTTTCTGCGGTCCGCTACATCAACCATCTCAGTGGCACCAAGTCCAAACCTCTGGCGGAGTTAGCAAAAGTCTTTGGGAGTATTGTCTATTAAACAAACTTTCACTGAAAGCGGAATATCTGCCGGGAGATCTCAACTCTGTCGCAGATTGGCACTCCCGTTATCTTCGAGATTCCAGCGACTGGAAGCTTCTGCCATCTGTTTTCCTATCTCTTTCTCAAAAATGGGGCCCTTTCTCGGTAGATCTCTTTGCCTCTCGCCTCAACGCCCAGTTGCCTCGCTTTTTCAGCTGGCGCCCGGACCCCCTGGCATTAGCAACGGTTGCTTTTCTGCAGGACTGGTCTCGGCATTTCAACTATGCCTTTCCTCCTTTTCTTATGATCAACAGAGTCCTTTCTCAAGTTCGACGTCAGTCGACTTCCCTGGTGATAGTAGTCCCCTTCTGGCAATCACAGATTTGGTTTCCATCTCTTCTGGAGATGGCAGTGGACTTTCCGGTTCTCCTCCCCTCTTGCAACGACCTCCTGCTCAGTCCGCTAGGTCATCCGCACAGTCTCATCCTGGACAACTCCTTGGTTCTGTCTGCATGGAAAGTCTCCAGTCTATCCCTTCTGACCTCCTCATTTCACAAGAGGCTTCTCTTTTTATCAGTAAGGCCTGGGCCCCAGGTACCTCCAAGGCATACAAGTCCGCCTGGTCTTTATGGTCAAGCTGGTGTCTGGAGAAACGTATCGATCCCTTTTCAGCCTCTCTAAATTTTGTGGTTAATTTTCTGGCTTCCGAAGCCAGTGCAGGTAAGTCCTATAGAACGGTAAACTTGTATAGATCTGCCATTTCCCTCAATCATTGCCCCATTGATGGCAAGCCGGTCGGGGTCCATCTCCTCATTTGCCGTCTTCTTCGAGGAGTAAGATTTTCCAAACCTCCGTTGGCTAAGTATTCTAATTTATGGGACGTTAATTTGGTTCTTAAGCTGTTTTCTGATTGGCCAGATAACTCTGCTCTTTCTCTAAAAATGCTCTCTGCTAAACTTAACATGTTACTGTGTCTTATTTCTATCAAACGTGTCTCTGATGTCAAAGCTTTGGATATTTCCTCTTGTCAGTTTTCTCCTACAGGGGTATTGTTTCAGGTTAACAAACGTACAAAAACGAATTTGAACACTGCTTCCTTCCCATCCTAAGTTATGTGTAGGCCAATGTCTCAAAGTATATGAACAAAGAACCTCTGATCTCAGAAAGTCCTCTCATTCTCAACTTCTCATTTCCTTTCGTAAACCCTATCTCCCTGTTACCTCTGCTACCCTGGCCCGTTGGGTTCGTTGGGTCATGTCCTCGCGGGCATAGATGTCTCCGCGTTCGGAGCCCATTCCACCAGGGGAGCCATGGCCTCCAAAGCTTTTTGGGCAGGCTCTCGTTTAGAGGACATTCTGAGATCTGCGGATTGGTCAAATGATAATGTTTTTCGAATGTTTTATTGCAAACCGATTGTTACTGCTGTTTCTATGGTTGTTGATATGCTTTGAACAAGCATAATAGGAGCCTCCGGTCTTGCCATAAAATGTAGATTCGCCTAGTACATTATGACGGAAAGTCTTAATTTTATTAAAGACACGGCGGCGAGTATTATCCCGCCTCAACACTTCCAATCTGTGTGTTTCTCCCTCCCTACAGCGACTCCAGCGTTGCCTCCCGCATCTTCCTGAGGGGATTCAAGTTTTTCAACGGTATTCATCCCTTCCTGGTGATGATCCTTCTGCTAATTCGGATTCTGCCACAGTGATTCCTGATCTTCGAGTATTCTGGTTGGATTTTGGTCGAGACATCTTTTCCTGGACTTTGACTGTTTCTATTATTTTATCTATTGTTCCTCTGTTTTTGGACTCTATCTGAGCTGCTCGTCAGCGAAAAGAGGACTGTTCGCAGTCAGATTGTGACGTAATATTGGTGGCTGCCTGCTCATTGGTTATGTGTTACGTTTTTTCTCTGTTCCCATTGGCCAGCGGTCGCTTGGCCCTCTGGGAACTGTAGTTTTACTTATCTTGACTGCTATAATAATAAATGCAAGAAAGAAAGCATAATACTTGCCTCCGTGTCTTTAATAAAATTAAGACTTTCCGTCATAATGTACTAGGAAAATCTACATTATATATTACATATTTACAGAGCATGATCTTCTCGTCGTCGTTCAGCCAGGCCTTCAGGGTGCTGGCGGTAATCTTGGGCCTGGAGGGATCCCTGAGCTGGTGATGGGCGTAGGGGTAGAAGGCCGGTTTGTGGGCGGAGGCGGCATGTAGGATCTCAGGGCTGATCTTGAGCTCGTGCTTGTTGAGTCTGCGCCTGTGCTTTCAGCGCAGGGGCCTCTCAGTGTGGACAAATAATGAGGCATACACGCTCTGTAGTCAGGTTGCGGGCTGAGGAACCTCCTGACCATGGTCCCGGCCTTCTTTATTATCTACCACTTAGCATCACAGGTCAGACCACCCGATGCACGTCTACGGAGTCAAGGAAAACAAACACCCCTACACCGGTGAGGCATAATAGAGGGGTCAACCCCAAACATAACATTCCTCCTTTACCCAGACATTAAAAAAACCCAAACATAAACAGTTGAGTCGCACTTAATACAAATGCACAATGAGAAAAATAGAGCATGGCATTGCAACAATTAACAACTTGGTGAAATGGGTGAAACAAGAGAATGAGAGAGAGAGAGAAGAAAAAAAACATTATTAGCTGTATTCTAGTATTGGCACATTACATCAGTTTACTACAAAGTCCGTCATACGGGAGGACCTCATTGGACGCGGCCTGAGGTGGTACCTGTCAGTCCTGTGCCGCCTGGGAGTCTCACCACCAGCCCCAGATCGTTCTAGGGGTTGACAAACCTCAGGATCATAGTTAAGACTTGAACTGTCCTCTCGCCCTGTCACTGGACACGGACAGGGTTGCTGGCACGGAATGTTCATCATCCTCTGGAGAGGGTGTCAGCATGGGCGAGAAACTTGGCTCCTTGGACATCTGGCCCTTGGGTAATCCTCCTCAGGTATTAGGACACCTCGATTGGGTTATGGTGGTGGATCAGCGACACTGGCAGCTGGTCACCGGAAGAGCTTGAAGAAAGACACATTTCTCGTGACAGACTCACCTTGCTTTTGAGCAGTTACTATAGTTCCTTTGACAGAGGTCACTTTTCACGGGTCAACCTCAAAAGGCAGCAAAAACGTACTCCGGGGATGCCGGTTCTTAACTAGCACCATGTCACCAACGCAAATGACTCTCCTCTTGGCACATCGTGTTCTTGGTTGTGTAAAACTGAGGGTTTCTCCACATGGGGAATGGTATTGTTTACGTCCTGATTCATGCAGAGGGCACTGGGGCTCATCTTGTATGTGGCGTGAGACTGTATTCCCTCAGAAAAGCCTATAGGGCACACTCCATATTCTGTCCATTCGCCAGGGCAATTCTCAGAGTCATGTTCAGAGTCCACATATATCTTTCAGCCTCTCCGTTGGCTTGAGGCCAACGTGGTGCAATTCATCTGTGACGGATGCCACGAGATTGTAAGTACTCCGTGAACTCCTGACTGGAGAACGGGGGACCATTGTCTGTTCGGATCTTAATCAACAACCCATGAGTGGCCATGACTTTTTCCAAACAGGGGACGGTGTGTCTGGCTGTCGTTAACTCAATGTCCTCAACTTCAGGGTATTTTGAAAAATCATCTACGACAACTAGCATGTGTCTGCCATTGGGTAGACGTCCGAAATCAGCACTGGCTCTGTGCCACGGAATGGGTGGAATTGTCTCCGTGATGATGGGTGCCGATGACTCCACCGGTCCAGCAGCTTGACACAACGGGCATTGCCGGACGGTACGCTTCAGTAAAGCATCCAAGTTCGGGAACTATATCTTGCATCACAGTCTTGATTTGGTTCTGACGATCCCCTGGTGAGCTGAGTGAGCGAGGTCAACCACCTGTGCCTGCATGGTTCTCAGGATTACCAATCGGGGACCCCTCATTAAACACCCTTCCGAACAGACAGCTAGCTCCAGACGAACATTGTGGAGTAACGTCTGAGTTATCCTCGCTTCCTCAGTACGATGGGAGACTTTGTGAGTAAGGGTTCCCCAATTTCCAGAAGTTACCACGGAGATGGCCAACTGAAGACATTCATCAGTAGTAGTGACTTTATTAAAGTCCGCAAGCGAGGTGGACAGTGGCCTGGACCATTCTACCACCAGTCAAACGTATTCCTCGACTTCCTCAGTATCTGACCGTCCCTAAAAAACTGCGCACTCCATTGACAGTTCTGGGCACGGGTGCTGATTGGATGTCATGAACTTTCGCGGGATCCCATTAAAGTTAATGGGGTGACCCTATGTCCCTCAGGACCTGGGTATTAACGATACAAAAAACAATTGGTCCTGTTGGGTAATACAATTGCTGTGATAAATTTATATTATTGTTAAAAGAAAAAACAGTAGCTCAATTGATATTTCAACAATTGTAAATTTTCAAATGAGAAAAGAAATTGAAGCTTTGCGATGAGAACACACCAAAGAAAGAAGTTTTTCCAAAACTAAAGTCTTATTTACTTTTTGTTTTTTCAAAGAAAGGCTGTCACAGATACAACTCAATCATGGACGAAAGGATTGTGACAATAGTGAAAATAAGTGACGTGTGGTGATCAGTGAGATAGTGGTGCACTATATACAAAACGTACATAAGTGACATAGATAAGTTAGATTCAAAACAATTTCTTCTACACATGTACTGTCTCCTGTTTTATACATGAATCCTAGACACACTGGCGACTCTGTATTGGGGTCAATGAGGCTGTATGGACAGGTAAGATGTTAACGTCGACGTTTCGACCCTAGTAACAGCGCGAATGTGGTGCGTCAAGAGCGGGTCTTCCTCAGGACTGTGAAGGGCGAAATGGACAGCCTATGACATTAATGAAAGAGGAGTCAGGGTGTTTTCTCATTGTTTATAAGGCTAACCAAGCATATAGGTTTACCCTAAAGTTAATTAAACAAAATAGAGGGGACTAATTCCACTCCGAGTCATTAAATTAATTTAATTTATTCACAGGGGACTAATTCCACTCATGGTCATTAAAACTATAATGTGGAAGGGAGCCTTACCAAAAATCCTGTAATTGATCAGGAAGTGATGGAAATGAATGAATCAATTGCTTAGTTAAGGACATCCACCATCCGGTTGGAGTCTAGGGAATAATTTGAGAGTGTGTGATTTAGAGGAGGAAGGACCCTTTGAACTAATATTTGAATGGCTCGAGATGAAAACATACCTCATCGTGAAATTACGCAGAATTACGAGCGACCTCCACCGGCAGGTTGGGGTCTAAACAAAAAAGCAAAAAAACGCTTTCAGAAGGGCTACGTGAGTTAATTTAACTGCCACTCTTAAAATGAGTAAGAGCTTCAAGACGGTGCATACCTTGGAGAGGAGCCGTAGCTCACACAGTTTATTTTCATCAGCAGGTCAAAGTCCGGTATGCGATTATTAGGTACTACGGAGTTAAAAAGAAAACTCTGTCAAACCCCGGTTAATGGGGTGCAATGAAGTGTAACTAGACACAAACGTGTCTGTCATCGACCCGTCTTGCCTTCAGAATGAATCTCGTGTCAGGCGTACATCAAGCGATTTCACACAAGCGAGGTGGAATTCGCTGGCTAATGACAGTTAGCTGACGTGAGAATCAGCTGGTTGGGCTAACGTGCACGCTCAGGTGCAGCAGCTCAGTGGGGCTGTAGTAGGACTGTGCCGTCATCGCTGGTGCCTCAGTTTGTTAAGTGTATTGTGGTCTCCCTTTTTCCTTATCTTATTTGAATATTGTATGGTATGATTGGTGTCTGTGTGTGTTGTGGTGTCATATTGTCTTTGCATATGGTGTTATGCTTTGGTGGGGCTGTTCTATTTGTATTGTGTATAGTAAAAGAATTTTTAGACAAATGAATTTGATAAAAACTAGAAAAAAGAGATTTTTTGATAAAATAAAATTGATTTTTTTTTTATTACTTGTGGGACAATGATGTTATTCCTATTGTAGGATGCACCACGAATGTATTAATTAACTCATAGGGAGAGGTTTGTTGTTTAAATGCCTCAGTTTGAATAACCCATCAGTGGATGTGGCATTTTGGAGCACTGTGGTGTGCGATAAATTTGAAAAAAGGGGGGGAAAGCCTGTACAACTCATACCCACTCAACGCATATAAGTGAAATAAGAAGATTTGGGTTACGTTTCTAGTTGACTTCCTGACACGGTGTATATTACCACATACGTTTTAAAAGCACATAACGTTTAGAATGTGTTCATAATATGCATTTTTGCGGCCGCATGAAACGTGACATATTATAAACAAGGGGGAATGTCTGCATGACTCATACCAACTTAGCGCATATAAGTGAAATGTGACACATTTATGTTGTGTTTCTAGTTGACCTCTTAACACAGTATACATTACAAAGTACGTTTAGAGGCACATAACGATTAGATTGTATCCATAATGTGCACTTTTCGGCCGTATGAAACGTGACATATTATATATTGTAATTCTTGTACATGATTACGGCAAAAATCCGCTTGTATGTCAATTTGCACATAGCAGTGGCCTATCAGCCATTATTTCAAACAGAATATATTCATGGTGTCACATGAAAAGTGATATATTACATATTGTAATTCTCGTATTTGTTTAGGGCAAGAGCCGCTTATATGTCAGGTTACTATCAGCCATTGTTTCAAATATTACCAAGATCACTGCAAAGTACGCATTTAAGAGTTGTGCGTGTTGTGTGTCATTGAAACGTAGTTACACGTACAATTAATTACATTCGTGCACAGAGTTGAATTGGCCACGAACTTACAATACATTAAGTATAACTGTTAAAAAGTAAATACATGTTTATGTACAAAGTTATGGATCAACAATACACCAGAATTCTAAATGCGTATTACAGAGTAACGGGCTTTAGTTAACATTTTCCAAATGTCATACACAGCATAGTTGAGAGTTTGATAACAGGGATGCTAACGTTCATCAAGGGGTAAGACTCCAAGTGAGCTACAGCCTGGCCATCTGTCGGTATGTCTCTTCCTGTTCGTTGAGTCCCTGATTTACAGAGTCCAGAGTATGGATCCACTTGCACTCCTTAAAATTGAGGGCCGAGAGTATGTCACCGCCTCTGGGGTGTAGACAGATTTTCTCCAACACCCACCATTGTAGATTATCTGCTGTGTGACCAGTGGCAGAGTAGTGATCCACAAGGGGTGCCCCTTGAACTTTGCACCGGATCCTACTGCAATGTTGCAGTATTCTGGTTTTGACTTTTTGTGTAGTCTGGCCCACATATATCTTCTCACAAGCGCATCTTATGGCGTAGATTACGTTACAGCTGTTGCAGTTGGTGTGATGTGTTAGGGAATATGTTTGGCCATGATGGATAAATGATGAGCCAACCAGGGTGAGATTGCAAGCTTTGCAATTATGGCATTTGAAATGACCTACTAACGGTGGCAAACTCAGTTGTTGTCTAATGTCCGGAGTTTTTGGTGTTTCTAGATATGAGCTGACCACATAGTCTTTGATGTTCTTAGCTCGTTTGAAGGCAAACAAAGGTTGATCTTTTATGTTGATTTCTGTGCCTACCAGATTCCAATACTTCTTGATTACTTTTTTTATTTCGTGACTCCTTGTGTTAAACGTTGTGACACAGACAAGTTTAGTCATTTTATTGTCTTTTGGTTGGACTTCAAGGAGGGTTTCTCGAGGACGATACCAGGCTCTCTTTTTCGCTCGTTTGAGCAATCCCTTTGGATACCCACGATCCAATAGTTTGGTTATCAGGATGTCTGCTTCTTTGAAAAGGTCAGCCCTCCGTGAGCAATTGCGTCGGAGTCTTAAAAACTGGCCGTATGGCAGGTTGTCTCTTAGATTCCTCGGGTGATGAGAATCATACTTCAAGAGGATGTTTCGTTCAGATGTCTTTCTGTAGAGAGTCGTGATAAATTTGGCTTCTTCAACTTCCAGTGTGAGGTCCAAAAAGTAGATCATCTCGTTGCTGTGTCATCGTAAACTGGATGTCAGAAGAACGTCCATTAAGCCAAGTCTTGAAATCTATAAGGGTTTGTTCAGTGCCAGTCCAAATCATCAACACATCATCAATATATCGTTTCCAAACGTTGATATTGTCAAGGAAGGGGTTTGCAAGATCGTATATATTGATGTCTTCATAGTGGTCCATGAACAAATTCGCTAGGCTGGGAGCGAACCCAGCCCCCATAGCCACCCCTTTGCATTGGTAATAGTAGTTGTCTTGGAAGATGAAATAATTCCTTGTCATGGCGATTCTTAGGAGTTCCAATAGAAAGTCAGTTGGGATCCAACAGGGAGTAGGGCGTTTGTCAAGTACACCGTGGATAACTTCAATCGCCTGATCCTGTGGTATACTGGTATATAACGATGAAACGTCCAGTGTTACCAGGAATTGAATCATTTTGTCAAACGGTTGGTTCTCCACTAGTTGAATGGTGTGCATGGTGTCACGAAGATATGAACGAGTATCCATGACAGAGGGCTGTAGAAAGCTGTCTATGAACTGATTTAATGGTACCAAGACAGATCCACAACCCGAGACGATGGGTCTCCCTGGCGGATGTTCCAGATTTTTATGAATCTTGGGAAGGGTATATATTGGGGTATTCTGGGATTTGTTTTGTTTAGGAAATTATATTCTGGTTCCGTGAGGTAACCTTCCATTAGACCTTTGTCAGTAATTTCCCGGATACAATACAGAGTCGCCAGTGTGTCTAGGATTCATGTATAAAACAGGAGACTGTACATGTGTAGAAGAAATTGTTTTGAATCTAACTTATCTATGTCACTTATGTACGTTTTGTATATAGTGCACCACTATCTCCCTGATCACCACACGTCACTTATTTTCACTATTGTCACAATCCTTTCATTCATAATTGAGTTGTATCTGTGACAGCCTTTCTTTGAAAAAACAAAAAGTAAATAAGACTTTATTTTTGGAAAAACTTCTTTCTTTGTTGTGTTCTCATCGCAAAGCTTCAATTTCGTTTCTCATTTGAAAATTTACAATTGTTGAAATATCAATTGAGCTACTGTTTTTTCTTTTAACAATAATATAAATTTATCACAGCAATTGTATTACCCGACAGGACCAATTGTTTTTTGTAGCGGGAGCAGGCATGACCCCTCCTCTGAGAAACGGTACCCAAAGAATGCTATCTCCTTTTGAAGAAAAGCGCATTTTTCTTTGTGGAGCATGAGACCGTTATGCTTAAGTCTTTGAAAAGTGGCTCTCAGGCGGTTGAGATGTTCCTCCAGGGTCGGGGCATGGACTAGAATGTCATCACTGACATTAATTGCTCCTGTGAGGCTAGCCAAGAACACCTAATCGTGTCTTGAAATATTTCTGCCGCACTCAACACACCGAAACTGAGGCATTTCTACCTTCTCAGACCTACATGGATGGAAAATGTGGTGATCGCTCTAGACTCCGGGGCAAGCATGAGCTAGTGGTACCCTGCATGGAGGTCCATTTTGGAAAACCACCTGGAGCCGGTGACTTCAGCCACAATGTCATTGACCGTGGGTGTGAGACCGTGGGTCTTTCACGGTGGATGGCCAGATTGCGCAGGCACATGTCAACACAAATTCTGACTTCCCCTGGCTGCTTGGGTTTTCTTGCCACCACTATTGGGGATACCCAGGGCATAGGGCCGTCAACCTTCTCAATGATATCTGCTTGCTTCAGTTTCCCGCAGTTTAGCTTTCTCTTTGGGTCGTAGGTGAAAGGCTACCCTGCGATGCTTCAGCTCAGCAGGTTGGATAGAGTCATCAATGTCGAGGTGTATCAGACGGTCCTTGAGGCACCCTATCGTTTTGAACAGAGATGCAAACTCAGCCAGTCCACGCTTCCTAAGTGGATGCTGAAGGCAAACGCAACGAGTTGAAGACACTCTGCTGTCCGGCAACTTAATAGCCTCCTTGAACCACCTTTGGTTACATACATCTTGACCTTAGTCGAATGAGACTCGTGTGATTTTTGTCGCGAAGACGCTGGCTAGAGGGAGCGGCGTGCATGATCCATATGCAAAAACCTGGGTGGTGGTGGCACGTAAGCCCGATTGAAAAGGGAATGTCTTGAGGACATCTTGGGCCAAAATATGGATCGAAGCTCCAGTGTTGATTAATGCCGGTATCTGATGGCCTCCCAGGAGAACATTGCACTTAAGAATGCACCTCTGCAGATATCCACCAGGTTGTAGTGTATGGATAATATGAACATTTCCTTCTGGGTCATCATCGTCATCTATATCTTCGTCATCTTCTGGCATAGTGGGGGATTGCATCGAGTTGATTGTTTTGGGTCTCTGCCCCTTTTTGGTTGTGGAAGAACGACAGACCTTGGCAAAATGGTTAAGCTTTATTGCATGCCGAACATCGTTTTCCGTGAGCAGGGCAGGGTCCTTGGTGTGGATATGACCCTCCACAGCCGTAACACATCTAAGGAGCTGAGTTGGATTTGGGGTGGGGTTACTTTTTATCTGTACTCACTACTTTAATGGGTTCTATTTTCACCTGGTGTTGCAGAGCCGCTTCCATGTGTGCAGTGCGCACTTTGGAGAGTTCTTTGGAGCGACCCATAGTCAGTATGTCGGCTTTGGCCATCCATGGAACTTGGAGAATGTTCTCTCTGAGCTTGACGGAAGAGCAGTGCTGTATGAATTGTGCACAAATTTCGGCATCGGGCAAAGTACAGGTGTTGGCAAGATCTCTCAGGCGGGCATAAAAATTGTCCACGGATTCTTCAGGTAGCTGACTGGCTTGGCGCAACAAGAACCTCTCATAGTCAGGATTTGCGAGGGGTTCGAAGTGAGCAGTCAAAGCCTGTTTTAGCTTAGCGTAAGTGAATGGAAGGCCAGCCTCAACAACAGATTTTCCCAGTTTGTGAATTGCAGCCCCTCCCAAATGTGTTAGCATGGCCCTCGTCGATCCTTTTCCAGGCACACTGCGGCAAAATAGGTCTCTAGTTGCTCAACCCGGTCCTTCCATCTTGCCGCTTGAGCGGGTGGGGCCATCCATTACAAACGGTTCCAGAGCGGGTACGGAGGCCATGATGATGGCAGTAGCACAAATTGGAAGAGGTAGCACAGGGGTCAACAGACTGACCTTGGGTAAAGATGACCTACACTAGCGATGGAGCAGTTTAGGAGAAGCAGTCGTGGGATGGCGGGAAATGGCACCAAGCTTGCCGTGGTACAGTTTTAGAGTGTTATGCACATGTCCCAGGAGCGCTGGAGCCTGGATGGCTGATGGTCTGCGCAGGGCTGGGGTCTCGTGTTCCATATGTTTTTCAGGCGTGCCTGAGGTGGGAACATGAGGCAAGGATGCTACAGGTGCAGGCAGGAGGTGGCAGGTGCACATTTCATGACTCACCAGGCAGCCAAATGATGTGCAGAGAGGCAGGTCAAACAGCGTTCCAACAGAATCAGTGAGTGGACCAGTACTATGGCCGGTCTGCAGGCACTCCTACAACAAGGCCCTAAAAATCCCAGGGAAAACAGAGCTGTAGTTGAGGATCAGGTATCCTTGACAGGCATCTCTCCCAGGAAAATAGCAGGGCTGGAAAAGCAGCAACGTGGTCCCTGGTGCAGGAAGAAAAAAAACCCAGGGTAAGACAGGCTCGTGGGCACCACAGCACGCAGGAGGCCAGGCAAGTGAGGCAGGATATACTACCCCTTCCTTCCAGGAGACCGGAGCGCGCACACGCCCACAGCGCGGTGCAGCGCATGGTAACATCAGAGGCAGGAGCAGGGCCTCGGCGCGGACAGCAGGAGTAGCAGGGGATGCTCTGCACTCCCCACCAGAAGGCCCAGCAGGAGAAGGCCTCGGCACGGGCAGCAGAGCAGCAGGGGATACTCTGGTCCGCGGCTGGAAACAAGCTTCACGACGGCAGCAACACAGCCACAAACGCTCCACGGGTCACCAGCGGAAACAGCGGGTACGGTGCTGGGTTCAGGAGCACGAAGATGGATGGGGGAAACCCACTCGTCGCCAATTTGTTGAGTGTGCACTTGTGCTATCGGCGTAGGGACCTTTCAGTGTGGAAGGAACAAATGATGGACGGAATGCTGAACAATGCAAACATTCACCCCCATTCTCAAAGATCTGGGTTTAATCCATTGTTCTTTTGCTCACCATGCCACCCCAGTTTGGACTCAGCCATATGCAAATCTGTCTTGACCCTGTTCCTTATAGGAACAGTCCAGTCCGAACTGCCAAGCCAGTTCCTCCCTGGGCCGGAAACAAGCATCCTGGGACCGGTTTCAGGGCATCACCCCTCATCAGCCAGGCTAGCTTGAATCCAGTGGCGCAGTGAGCACAGGTCCCTCGTCTGGGCATACCCTCCCCACTTGGGTCGACAAATGCAAAAGGAACAAATGACGGACGGGATGCTGAACAATGCAAACTTTCACCCCCAGTCACAAAGATCTAGGTTTAATCCATAGTTCTTTTGCTCACCACGCCACCCCAGTTTGGACCCAGCCATATGCAAATCAGTCTTGATCCTGTTACTTACGGGAACAGTCCAGCCCGAACTGCCAAGCCAGGTCCTCCCTGGACCGGAAACAAGCATCCTGGGACTGGTTTCGGGACATCACCCCTCATCAGCCAGGATAGCTTGAATCCAGTGGCGCAGTGAGCACGGGACCCACGTCTGGGCATACCCTTCTCACTTAGGGCGACAAATGCAAAAGGAACAAATGATGGACGGATTGCTGAACAATGCAAACATTCACGCGCAGTCACAAAGATCTGGGTTTAATTCAGCGGTCTTTTGCTCACCACACCACCCTAGTTTGGACCCAGCCATATGCAAATCAGTCTTGACCCTGTTTCTTATGGGAACAGTCCAGCCCGAACTGCCAAGCCAGGTCCTCCCTGGACCGAAAAAAAGCATCCGTGGACCGGTTTCGGAGCATCACCCCTCATCAGCCAGGCTAGCTTGAATCCAGTGGCGCAGTGAGCATGGGACCCACCTCTGGGCATATCTTTCCCACTTAGGGCGACAAATGCAAAAGGAACAAATGATGGGCAGAATGCTGAATAATGCAAACGTTCATCCCCAGTCACAAAGATCTGGGTTTAATCCATCGTTCTTTTGCTCACCACACCTCCCCAGTTTGGACCCATCCATATGCAAATCAGTCTTGACCCTGTTCCTTATGGGAACAGTCCAGCCCAAACTGCCAAGCCAGGTCCTCCCTGGAACAGAAACACGCATCCTGGTGTGGGCAAATAATGAGGCATACACAGAGAGGTGCTGGCTGAGAAACCTTTTGACCACGGTCCTGTCCTTCTTTATTATCTACCACTGGAAGTCACGGGTCAGACCACCTGACGCACGTCCACGGGGTCCAGGAAAATGAACACCCCTACACCGGTGATGCATAATAGAGGGGTTGACCCCAAACATAACAGTGCTGGTCTCCAGCGGATCCGTGCCACGTAGTCAGGTCTTCCGCCGGACTCAAGCAGCCACAGCGCCATTGGGTCCCGAACTCCACGCCGCAGGGGCTGTCCTCGAGGCACCCCTGGGGTGGCACTCTCGCTACTCCTTCGCTCCTGCCGCTAGTCTCAGGCTCTCGTCCTTTCATGGCAGCAGGCCTCCGGTTCCAATGGGTCTCGCTTGGCCGCTAGTCACAGCTCTCCTCCGCCATCTTGAGGGCCACTTACGTTTTCGTGGCCATCGGCCGCTGACTGCCAAAATCAGCGCTGTTCGTTGCTCCGGACACGGCACTCAGCACTGGGGGGTCCAGAGGGGTTTCATCGGTGCTCCCCGGGCCCTTCTCATCTGCAGGTAGCATTGGAAGGGGGACTCTGGCGGGACCTCACCCTGTGAACCTCCCACTTGATTAGCACCAGGTTAGGCTAATGCATTCTGGGAATTTCCCCGCATTACCACGAGGTCTGTAAATGCTCACATCAGCTGCGCTGTGGCATATTTCCCGTCCTCTGATTCAGCCTTTTCCAGTTTGCGTTGTTCCCATCCCTTTTTGCCACCAGGTTGATAAAATGCGAGTTCGGTGGCCTCCCAAATCATGTCGCTCACCTCACACCCTCATCTGGAGGGAGTTAGCCTCCTTGGACTCGTCATAACTAGGGGTTTGCGAAATCTGAGTAATTTCCATTTGTGTAATTATGCAAAATTTTGGGAAAATTACTTGTAAATATGTGAAATGGAAGACCAGCATTTAATAATATAATTTAGCGTCAAACGCATACAGACATTTATTTTGGACGCGAGGACTAATTTCACATAAAAAAAAATTGAGCCAAAAAACACCAATGATGCAAACAGCAGCCACTCACTTTCTGGGTATTTGTGTTGTTCTCGTGCGCTTATGCTACATTTTTTCCCCAATTGACGCATAATTGCGTGATGTAGAGTAATAGCATCAATTTAGGAATTTAAAGTAACAGGCATACTGCAAAATTACCAAAAATCCGTGCGTTTGTGCCAGCGTAATGGAAACTTCGCCCGAGCCCAACCTTCGAGACAAGCAAAACCTTTCCCACCTCTCCCTTTAGTGTGATCATCTAGCTGAAAACATTCCACGCCCTCCAAAAAATGTTACCTCCAATGATTTCAATAGCATCACCTTGCAAACCCTCTCCATCTTCTGTGGAGAATCAATAAGTTCAAAGTGCACTGTATACATGCAGGGTAAGGCTCTCTGCAATTGTAAGAGGTGCAGCACTAAGGATGGCATCACATTTAGTGCAGTGTGTGCATGCACATTCAAAACATTTTCGAAGAGGTTGACAGGTGTTTGTCTGACCTTTGTATAGTTACTTAGGGAAGAGGATTGCCTGCTTTCCAAACAACCTCATAGGTTTGCAGCTTTATAGGAAACACAGTTAAATAAACCATAAACTAAGTGATCACAACGTCCAGGGGGTTCTAAATAACCTCCCAACTTAATTTTATTATCTTGCTCATTCACAAGTAATTGTCGCTGAAGACTAACATTTCAACTTGAAACAATCAGTGCACTGATTTAAGTCCGGATATCATGACACAATTTACTATACGAATAATACCAGTTGGGCCTCAAAGTCGATATTATTGTTTTGTAAAACACAACTATGTTTTAACCACTTCAAGTTTGAGAACTGATTGATCCACACTTGTAATCAGTAGCCTAAGAATCATAGTTAGCGCTGGCATGAAAGTTTGTCTGCGAGAGGAAGTGAGAATAACATCTTTTTGAACATAGGAGGTCAGAAAGAGTAGACTAAAGAGTAATTAGAATGTGTGGGAGAGGAGGGAGTAAGAGCTTGTATGAAAGAAGACTATGTAAGGAGGGTGTCAGAGATGAAAAGATGCATTAGGGGAGAGCTTTAGTGAGACAGGCACATCTCATGGTTCAGTAGATGGGGGAGGTAAAAGAAGAACGCAGGAGATAGAGTGGGGTGCTTAGTTAGAGAAGAGTGTAAAAAGAAGGTAGAACTAGAAGGTTAAGGGGTGTGTGGAAGACTAATGCGTCTAACAGATGAGATAGAAGAAAGCGACAGCAAGAGAAGTAGTCAGAGCAGGGTGAGATCGGAGGGTGTGAAACACTGAGGAAGAGGATGAGCAGGTGCGAAAGAGAAGGGTATGGTGCAGCAAGAAAGGAAGCAATAAAAAAAAGTGAAAGAGAGAGAGACATAGTAGGGAAGGTCTGTCCATACAAAGATGGTGCTCCAGCCTGTCATATCAAAGGTCTCTTGGTTAATGTGCACAAATATCAACATTGTAATAGCATGTCAAGACTGAGGTGCATTGACTTGGCATGGCTATATCTGTGGGTCCTGGTACTCAGCCAGCTCTAACAATGTACCTTCCATAATAGTTCTTGGTCGAGGCACACTGGCAGAGTTCTATGAGGACTTTGATACTGACACCTCAGACTACAGGAGTGAATGAATATAGCTCTTGTTATGATCTGCACTATGCACAGCGAAGCCAGTACTGAGACGTTTACCGGTCTTGATGTGCATCATGCATCATGCATCATGCATGCATGCACTGATGTCTTAAGAGCACTGAAATTACACTCCAATTCTGACCTGTAATACCCTGCTAAACAATTATGACACGTTCACAAACCTCTTACAGTGCAGCTGATCTGAATATCTCTGTGTCCGGTCATCAAGCCAGGAAACATCCACCAGGCTGCCATAATGCACCTCCTTGTGTGTCGAAATTCTTGTACTGGGACATCTGCAGAGGTCTCACAAAATATCTGTAAGAGATGGCACTTCATATTGACAGCAATACCTGACCTAGGGAGAGAGAGAGAGAGAGAGACTGTCGCAGCACCATATGGCAACAGAAGCCAGTGGATGATTGGAAATATTCTTTATTCTTCCACAGGGAGTCGTGCCAGCCGCATGGCCAAGCACCATGAACCAACTGCCACAAAATCCAAACTAAAAACTCTTAGGTGAAGCACAGTTCCACCAAAGCATCTAATTCTACATTCTGGCCTGAGCATGACAGGATCCAAGTCCAGGCCAGAAACATATATACCACATCTCCTTTCTTCCAGACAACATCAAAACAGAAACCAAATGGTAGTCTGCTGTACGCACATGAATCTACAAGAAGACATAACATCACAACACCACACCAATAACACAGAGACACACAACAACTAACAAAGAATATTGACTCAACTTTGGCAACTAACCCCTAGAGACAAAACATATACAAACGTTAATATATTGAAGAAAACGCAATGTACTAATTCTAACACAGCAACAGTTTATCTACTAACAAAATCACCTATGCATTAGGGAGGATGTTTGTGCCTACCATGTGATACTTTAAAAAGAGAATACACATCAGTTGCATTTAAGTCACCACTCGAACCAGACACACTTGAGTGTTCTCCTTTTTCGTGCATATTATTCTCTAATCGTTCTGACGTGGATGTACACAACAATTCAGAGTCGGCCATCAAAGACTAACCTGCAAATCTTTTATCACTCTTCTTCAAAAACACCTCCTTTCTGATAAAAAGACAACGCGCCGCAAATTCTAACATTGCCCATTCTCAATTTGGATAAATTCCCACACACCAATTGCACTCTAAAAGGACTTTTGAATTTCGACTGACTTGCACACACTTCACCAGACTTCACCTTCACCCAATCTCCTTTTTGAATCCTTCTCTGACCATTTTCTCTCCTAGGCAAATCACCTTTACCCTTACTTCTACAACATTTCAGCAACCTGGGTTTCAACCTGGAGACCCACCTCTCACCAGCTGAAAGGGACTCTTGCCTGATGCACTGGCAAAACTGGTGCGATGAGTCCACAACTAATCCCTCAACGGTTCTTCCACATTGTGGTTCAACTTTAATGCTAATTCCATGGTTCCTTTTATCATTCTATTCACTCTCTTGACTTGTCTATTTCCTTTAGGATTGTACAGAGTGGTGTGAATGTGTGTTATCCCACAACTTCCAAGGAAACTCATTTCATCTGCTGTAAACTGTGTATAGTTGTCAGTAACCAGACAGCTCGGCATCTCATCTTTACCAACGATCTCTTTCAACATCTTCACGATTGACTAAGTGGTACTATTTATCATGAACGTTATCTCTATCCTCTTCAAATATGCATCAATGCAAAGAGCGAGACATCTTTGTTGTTAAGAAAAAAAGTTAAAACAATCAAGACAAACCTTATTGAAGGGTACATCATTATTCATGAAGTATTGTTCCTCATTGTTGGACTTGGCCCATTCTGCAAGGTCATCCTCAAACTTTTTGCTCTCACCCTCCTGTTTCCTGAACCGGTTTTTGCTAGCCTTTGGTACCCTGCATACCTTACCACTGCTTACCAGTGCTAAAGTGCTTGCACTCTCTCCTGAAAACATTGTAGAATTGCCTTACACCAATTTGGTTTATTTACTTGTCAGTCACTAGTAAATTGGTACTATATGTGCCCAGGGCCTGTAAATTAAATGCTACTAATAGTCCTGCAGCACTGATTGTGCCACCAATTTTATTAGCTCTTTAAACATGTCTCAGGCCTGCCATTGCAACCTGTGTGCACAGTTTTAACCAGCTATGTCGACCTGGCAAAATGAACCTTTCGCCAGGCCCAAACCTTCCTTTTTAATACATATAAGTCACTCTTAGCGTAGGCCCTGAACAGCCCAGAGTGCAGGGTGCAGTCTATTTAAAATGTTGGACGTGTACGTTTAAGTTTTACATGTCCCGGTAGAGAAAAATTAGTTTTTCACTCCTGCAAGACCTACCTCTCCCATGGAATAACTTTGGGTTACCTTATTACATTTAATAAGTGATAACATAACTTTAAGTTGGGAGCAGGTATACAGCTTAAGTTTGGTGTCTAAAGATTTGTAATTACAAGCCCTCTTTAATGGTTAAGTCGATTTTTTAATCACAATTCTGAAATTCCACTTTTAGAAAGTTCACATTTTCTTTCCTTACCCTTTGGTGCCTGCAGCCTGAGCCTGGGTCACATGGCTAGGTGTAGCTGACAATTGATTTTTGTGTATTGCTACCAGACTGTGAGGCAAAGGGAAGATAGGTGTTGACAGGATGGACCACTCCGAGTTAACGAGGGGGAGGAGCTGTCACCTACCACACTTGCATATCACATAGGCTCTTCCTGAGCATTCCCATAAAGTGTTTGTCACTAGTGTTTTGTGACCCCAGTCAAGCCAGGGCCAGGACAGGGAGGAAGGGGATGTCTGACACCTAGAAGCTTCCTAAACTTCAAAGTGAGTACCGGGTATAAATATTGGACCTCATTCCCTAAATCTTCAGTACACTTCTGAACTTGTGGACTCTTCCAGGGAGGACTGCTGTGCTGCTGAAAGGGCTGCCACTTTGCTGGACTGCTGCTCTGAAGGACTGCTGCCCTGCTATGCTGACCTGCTGCCTGTGTGAGAAGGACCGGACCTACATCTCTAAACCCAGGTTCCCAGAGTAACTCCAAGGGCTAGTTGGCTGGCCTCCTGATCAGAAGCCTCAGGGACATAACAGGCTTCCAACAACGAACCTACTCTTCCAGATAGATTCGAATGGACTTGGTATTATGCCCGTAATTATGACAAGATAGTACAGGACCGATCTATACAGACGACTTTACCGATTATTCTTGCATTACGCCCTGAGGAAGCCCCAGGCCGGATGGCCATGTAAAGGGGTGAAACACGTGTTGGCTGTCTCTCACTCACTCTCACGGATAGAGTGACCACACCTTAAAAAACAACCTACAAAATGATTTTTTGTCTGACTGGAATTTTTTCCTGAAGGAGTTCGAAAACTAGTCTTGCCCTTACAACCACTTTGCACCTTGTCTACATATTAGGGGGTTAGGGGTTTCCCCCTTTTAAGGGCAAGTATCACAACGAAATCTTCGCTCAATATACGGCCAGTAAGGGATCGGGACTTTTTCACCCCCTATCTCACAGAACTAACATTGAACCTAGCACCTGCACTCTGCCATCTGTGAGTCCTGCCCTCCCAAGTGGTGTCACCCCCCTGTCTGGAACCTTGGAAGTGGGCCTGAAGGCTCTCTGCCAGCCATCTGTGGATTCAGCTGAAACAACGCATCTCCTTCGTGGTGCGGGGCATCTCCAGCCAAACTGGCGAATCACCTCTGCTGCTCGAGGCATCGTCCTTGGGACCAACATTTCACCTCTACTGTTTGGACTTCTCCGACACAAGTACTACACGTTGTCCATTGCAGCCCATCGGAACCGCTGCGGCGCAATGCATCTCCACGCCAGGACATCACATCGCCACTGCTGCATGATGCATCCTTGATGCAGGACGCCGGCTCTCTTTGCAACCAGGATTAAGGTACTGTGTTCAGCGGACCTAAGTGAGTCCCTGTAGCCGGCCCACGCTCCATAGCGGCCAGCCTGAACTTTGTCCCGGTCTGGCATGACCAGATGACCACAGTTGGCGCTTTGTGGTTTTTGGCCCTGTATTGACTGAAATCTTTAAAATTGCATATCTGTGGTTCTACTGATTGCATTTTTGTTGTTTTGGTCTTGATTTATGTATTAAAATATACTCCATGTTTCTAAATTGTTGGGGGATTTCTTGTGTCATGTTTTCACTTTATTACTGTTTGAGGTGCTGCATAAATAATTTACACATTGCCTCTAAGTTAATCCTGACTGCTCTGTGCCTAGCTACCAGAGGGTTGAACACAGGTTAATCTAGGGTTTACTTGTGACTTCACCCTGAGAAGAATTGTGGTTGCTGCTTGAGAAGGGTTTCACCCCCTCAGCCAGTAACCCAATTTCTTACACAGGTGTTCAGCGGTGAGGATTTGGACTTGGTTGTGCAGTGCCGTATAGTAATTGTTTGTTACACTACCTTCCCAGATAAATAACTTAAAACCATTTCAAGTTGCAAACTTTCGCCTTGATTGGCCTTTTTGTTTTTCCCCAAATTCACTCTCATCTTACTTGACTGTACATGACTACAGGTCAGATGTGCGACCAAATTTAATCATCGCTAATGGGAAATCAGCTCGTTTGGGACCACTAAAAAGGGTTGTAGCATGTACCAAACCTACTTTGCGAGTCGGTAACCTGTTACCTACTTGAAAAATAGGTTTTGCAAGTCGCTATTAGGAAGGGGCATGCCAAAGGCATCCCTTCCTAATAGTGAGTCGCAGGGGGATGTAAGATTGTTTTACGACTGCAAATTCGGTCGCAAAACAATTGCATTTACCACCAATTTCAAACTGGTGGTTAGCCAGTTCCAAACAGGAAGGGGTCCCCAGGGGACCCCTTCCCCTTTGTAATTGGCAGCAAAAATGTTTTTTAAGAGCAGGCAGTGGACCCACGGACCACTGCCTGCTTTTAAAAAAAAAACCTGAAACGTTTAATTTTTATTTTTTAAATGCACCCAGTTTTCCTTTAAGGAAAACGGGCTGTATTTTAAAAAGCGGTCCCAGACATGGTGGTCTGCTGACCTCAGCAGTCCACCATCCCTGTGAGTGCCGGCCATTTCCAATGGGTCGCAAAATTTGACTTGCCTCATGAATTATAATGAGGCAGGGTCTTTGAAACCCATTTGGGAATCGCAAACAGTGTCTCAAACACTGTTGGACATCAGTGTTTGTGACTCGCAATTTGTGAGTCACAAAAAAATGCAAATTGTGAGTCGCAAGCACTGAGGGCTGTACATCTGGCCCTATATCTGAAGGAATGGATTTGGAGCTTCCTAACTGAAGAACTACACTGGCTGAACCCAATGAGTTCTATAAGGAATGGGGACTTCCAATTAAAAAGGGCATCAACAATTTGGAGCTTCAGCAAGCTTCGAGGGCCTTGGGGGAGGTTCACCAGCTATTGGCATCAATAGAGGACCAGGATGAGGAAGAAGATGTGGAGGAGCAAGGAGAGGATCCAGAAGCAGGTTCTGAGATGCAACACACAAAGGAGGGGGATGTCTTGCCTCCAGAATTGCAGAACCCTCCCAGAGCAGAAAGAGGTATGTCCTCCCAAGGTGTACCCCCAGAGGAGCTGGAGGACAGGAAAGCTGATCAAGAGTTTAGGCTGCAGATGCGCAAACTTGGGATAGAACAAAAAAAAACTGTCAATAAAGGCTGAGACAGACAGAGAGAGGGAGCCTTGGAGGAGAGAAAAATGTTGTTGGCTCATGAACTGAATATGAAGGAGCTGGAGCTGAAGGCCAAACAGCTGTACAAATTCAGCAGACATGGTGGCAGTGAAAACAGTGTCCAGTGGAGGAGGAAGGGTCCACATACCAAGGAACTTGGTGCCTAACTTTGAGGTAGGGGGTGACATAGACAGGTGGTTTGAGGTATATGAAGTAGCTCTAGAGATGCATAGAATCCCTGAGGAGGATCTGTTAGTTAGCCTCTGGATGCATATACCTAATGAGGGGAGGGACGCCCGACCGGCCCCCACAGAAGGGGGGCAGACTGAGGTATCCCCCCATGAAGGAAACTCTTGTCAGGAAATATGGTCTCACCCCTGAAAAGTACAGGTTGAGGTTCATAGACAGTTAGAAACTGTCTCACCAGTTCTGGGGGGATTTTGTAAATTACTTGTGTAAGGCACTGGATGGTTGGGTGAAGGGTAGTGATTAAACACCTATGAGGGGCTGTACACTTTGATCGCGAGAGAGCAAAGGTTCAGTCATTGTTTTCCAGAGCTACACCAACACGATTGCAAACTTACTGACCCCAGAGAGCTTGCAAAGTAGGCAGACCTCTGGGTTAGTACCAGAGTGCCGGGAAGGTACCTAAGAGTGATCCTAAGGAGGGTGGTTCAGTTTCCTCCCAACAGATTGAGGGGATGCACACAGTGACCTAGACAGGTCCCAGTATGGTGTGGGAAAATGTTTCCCATGACCCTTCTAAGGCTAGGAGGGTTCTGGTGTGCATTTCCAACCCTGGTGCTTAGGTTGCTCCCAGTTGGTGCTAAATGCAAAGGGGCCTGGTCTCTACCTACAAACCATCCCCTGGTGGTAGCTCCACAGTGTCAGGAGAACTTGGCAGGCGGCCGGCCAGGGTTCCCTGATAGTTCAGTTTTCTGGGAGTACCACTCCCAGAGGGAGGGTACAGAGGCCCAGATGGAGAGGCCAAAGGGGGGACCAGTGGATCAGGGGTTGCCAGCTCTCAGAACGGAGCACCCCAAGACTGCCCCCGTGAGGCCACTTCTGAGGGTGCTCCCTGCGCTGTTGCAGATACAGAGGGCTGGAGACCTGCACCAGGCAGGCTCCTGCATGACACAGAAAGAGTGCGTCACCCTTGAGGTGAGTGGTGGTTCCCCCCTGGAAGTCCTGGATCGCCAGGCACCTGTTCAGCCTCAGGGTACAGACTCTAAACTGAGAAAATAGTCTCAGGTTACCACCCCTGGACTGGTGGGAGGTAGAGTTGAAGTAGGGTGCCTAACACCCAGGTCTGTTGCCCCCCACTATGTGAAACTTCAGCAGTCCGCGAACCCTCAGGAGTTCATTGGGAACTCTTTGCCAGCCCCAAGGCTGGAAGACAAGTCTACCCAATGTCCCTTCTTGGAGCTTCTACATGGCAGTGGATAGCCTGGCTCTTGACACTGACAGCTGTCAGTGACTCTGTAGGTTGCTGTCCTTGTGGGTAGAGTTTTCCTTGGGTGGGGGGCAGAATTCTGATCCAAGGGGTGAAATGGGCCACATCACTTTGTTGGTCATGGCGTTACTGCTGTATACTGGGATGCATCTGTGAGCAAGTTAAAGTTAGGTGCTCCACGAGTGGGGTTCACACATGAGGAGAAGGGTTTCAGATTGGACAGTTCAGTGGCTCACACGAGTGTAGACAGAGGGATCCAAATGAGTTCAGCGAGTCATAGAACTGACAAGTGTCCATACATAACAGGGCCTTCATCCATGTTCTATTGCCTAAGCAGGGAAGCCCCTCAAGGTTTGATTAATCTACCCTGGCTTTTGCCTGGAGGGGGTCTTGTTGGGCCCTTTCTGCAAGGTCATCCCCAAACTCTTTGCCTTCACCCTCCTGTTTTCTGAACCTTTGTTGTTGGCCTTTAGGACTCAGCAAACACAAGGAGATGATGGACGGAGTGCTGAAACTTTTCAGCCACACCCCCAGTCACAGATCTGGGTTGAATCCATCATTGTTCTTTAGCTCACTTCGCCACTCCAGTTCAGACCCAGCCATCTGCAAATCAGTCTTGACCGTTTGCCTCATGGGAACAGTCCAGCCCGAACTGCCAAGCCAGGTCTTCCCTGGACCGGAAACAAGCTTCCTGGGACTGGTTTTGGGGTAACACGCCTCACCAGCCAGGCTAGCTTGAATCCAGTGGCAAAGTGAGCAAGGGACCCACGTCTGGGCATGCCCTGCCAACTTAGGGTGAACAAAGCACACTTTAGGACTCTGCACACTTTTACACTGCTAACCAGTGCTAAAGTGCTTGTGCTCTCTCCATAAAACTAAGCCTGGGCGGAGTTCACGGAGTTCAGCTACGCGGAACTCCACAAAGTGACAAAAAAACTTCGCCTCGCTACACGGACTTCCGTGAGCGGCAGAGTGCGTTAGGGTTATGCCGTTCGCAGTGATTTTGAGCACCTGTTGTCTGTACCGCTCTGTAAAATCATCGCGAATGGCACCATGCGCAGCGCAACAGGGCGCAGCTTCTTTTCTGCTCCCGAGTAGATTTTCTACTCGAGCGGCAGCTTTCTCAACGCGAACGGAATGTTTCTCAACATGAATGGTTGCGACCTGCCGTGACCACCCGCATCGAGAAATCTCACCAGGAGGTTGATTTTCTTCGCTCGCACTCGCCAACTAGACCTTAGCGAGTGCATGCAAGGAAAAATATCGCAGGGAGGTGGATTTCCCTCGCTCGCACACGCCAACTTGACGTTGACGAGCCCGAGCGAGGAAACAAATTGTGATACATTCTGGAACTTTGAGTAAGGGTAATCTCCCTACTGGACCCTTCATTAAAAAATACCATAAGTTTCAACAACGTTTCATCTTTCTTTATCACATCTCGTCAATCTTCTTCTGAAGTAACATCTTTGCACCCATCACCGCATCCACAACACTCGCTACCACTTCATCTGTTTCCAGCTCACTATTAACACCTTGCACATCTGGCAACCTAGATAGACAATTTACACCTTTATTTTTCCACCCAGGAACATACTATACTATGTAGTTAAAAGGTCACATTTTGGCAGACAATCTGTACAGTCTAACTGAACAATTTTTTATTTTATTTTTTATTTTGTTTATTTATCAGACTTTTAAAATAACATACAAGAAGCAAGTTGTATCATCCTGGCCATTATAAAAGTCTAGCTGAACAATTAATAGCATCATCAGTTTTTAACACATTGGTGAAATGTTTATGATCTGTTTGTAATCTTATTTTGAGTCCTCAAACATACATTTGGAAATAACTGCTAGCCCATGCAGCATCCAATGCCTGCCATTCAGTCTCTGAATAGTCCCTCTTGGAACTCAAGAACAAGAAGCAAAGGCCATTGTCCATTCCACACGGCCAGGTATCTGTGAAAGAACTACATCCAAGCCCACCCTACTTCCATCCACCTTGATTGTGGTCTTCAAGCCCATTTGAATCTGAGTCAGTGCACTCGCTCTGGCAATCTCATTTTTTTAACCTTATCAAAAGCCTTCTGTTCTTTTACACCCCACTCTAACACTTTGCCCTTCCTCAAAAGTAGTCTTAAAGCCTCAGGCTTGTCAGCAAACCACTCACAAACTTGGGATAAAATTCAATTAGCTCCATAAACGACCTTAACTTGTCCCTGTTATCTGGAATTGCAGCATTGGTTATGGCACTAACCAGATCTGATTTTGGTCAAACTCCATCCTCAGCGATGGAATATCCCAGATACACCACCTCCGTCTCCAAAGATATGGATTTTTGTATCTTGAGAGTGAGACCAGAAGTGGCCAATCGACTCAATACTTGTTGCAGCACTGCATTGTACTGATCAGCAGTTTCCCAAATAGCAAGAAGTCGTCTCGCATGAATATTATGTTTTTGAGGCCAGCAAATATATCTGTAATTAACCTCTGAAAAAATGCTAGTCGCAGACGACCACCCGAAAGGCAGCCAAGTAAATTGAAACCCCTTCAGTCGTGATAAAAACTGACAGTGCTTTTGATTCAAGACATAATCTTGTCTGTAGGTAAGCACTTCCCATGTCTAAGTTCGACAACTACTTACCACCTGACAACACATGACCATCTCATTTATGTAGGATAAAAGGAAACAATCTGCAATCACATTCTCATAAGGCTGCGAAGGTCCACGCAAAACCTACAATTTCCATCTGCCTGTTTTGTGATCACCATTGGCGACAACCATTCAGTTCCTTGAGCAGTTTCTATAATCCTTTCTCCTTCCATTTATTGCAATATGTATTTGACTTCCTCCCAGATGGCCAAAGGCACTTTGCTGGGAGCATGCCTTACTGGTACTCCTTTATTTAACACTATCTTTTGGACATAATGTTGTGTCTGTCTTCAAAGACTTTGGCAAACATCTTTAAAATGTCATGAAGTCCTTCATCAGTGCTTCAAATGTGGTTCTACCTATATGGGCTAAGGTGTCCAGAGCTTTGAGTTGGCATGAAAAGCTGACAAAACAGATACCTCGGTGGGCAGAAATTACCCTTAAAGAAGAAGATCAAATAAAAGGATGTAAAACATGGGATCTTATAGGTATCGCAAAATTCAGATTAGCCATCTCAAAATATTTTGGGTGTTTACAAATCGTGTATATGCTAGAAAGTCATGAAACTGACTGGGAAGAGATCAAAGCTCACTCTCTTCTGAAGGCAACAGACTGTCACACCATTTGCTTACACTTGTGACAGTGAAGAATGTCTACACCAAGACTGCTTACTCTTAAAGATTAATCTTTCATCTATGACAAGAACAGGCTGGATTTTCTATAATCTCAGAAGTTGTTTAAGTAGCTGTAAATGACTCCTAGTTACATACACCACGTTCAAGCTGCTGAGAATCGATCAGGTGACACTATCTGAATTGGCTCTGAAGAAGTTCAACGAGGAGGAAAGAAATGCGTTTGCTGTTTCTTTTTATACATAACAATCTTTAAATAAATTGAAATAATGATGATCTGATGAAAACCACATGTTTATGAAGTAACTGAATAAAGACTTTTTGATTTGAAATAACAACCAGGATTGTACAATGAAAGAAGATTTTCTTGGAATCTAGATAAGAGCAATATATAGGTTTCATAAATTACACTCTATTGAAGTATTACCTCTTCCATTGAAGGTATAAGGCTACTAATGGGTGAAATGGAAAAAGAGCTGGTTTCAAACATATACAGAAGTATAATGAATAATCTACCCGATTCCATTCCTGAGCTACATGAGAGACGGACAAAGGATCCGGGTCAACTTGATGATGGGTGTTAGACCTGTCAGCCTTAGGGAGGTCTTCCCCCCAAACTATTTTCCTGCTCCCCTCCTGTTTGGCTGAGTTCGTTTTTGTTGGCTTTAGGACTTTTTGCACTTTGCCACTGCTAACCAGTGCTAAAGTGCTTGTGCTCACTCCCTAAAACATGGTAAAATTGGTTAACATCTGATTGGCATATTTAGTTTACTAGTAAGACTCTAGTAAAGTGGTATACCATATACCCAGGACTGGTAAATCAAATGCTATTTGTGAGCCTACAGCACTTATTGTGCCACTTACCCCCTGGCCCCTTAAAACATGTTCGTACACAAATAACCTGGCTATGCGGAACACATTATAGTCTTTATAATTTATATATAACGGGTAAATTATATACTCCAAGGTATGGCTATGCTAAATTGTCTAGTCATGCCTACCTCTAAGTGTTCCTCATTTAAAAATTATCAACCATCCACAACTAATCTCACCCCACCAAAGAAGAAAAAAGTGTGAGAAAAGTCAGAAAGTGCCTCTATTCACCTCTTTTTATTACGTGGCTTAGATGTATAATAGTTGACACTATTATTTACATGTTATTTTTATTTCTTCACCACTTCACATGAGCCTAAGGATTAGGTCACACACTTTTTCTTTCTGTCAAGAAAGTTGCCAATGATGACAGAATGAGCAAACTGGTGAGTACCAACCAGTAGCTCCATGGATGGTGCTTAGGTGAGGCACTTTCTGACTTTTCTCACGCTTTTTTCTTCTTTGGTGGGGTGAGAATAGTTGTGGATGGTTGATAATTTTTAAATGAAGAACACTTAGAGGTAGGCATGACTAGACAATTTAGCATAGCCATACCTTGGAGTATATAATTTACCCGTTATATATAAATTATAAAGACTATAATGTGTTCCGCATAACCAGGTTATTTGTGTACGAATTCTATGAGTGGAGGGCAATCTGGTTACATTCCCTCTTTTGCTCCTTATTTTTTACCCCCTCCACCCCCTTAAAACATGTCCCAGGCCTGCAATTGCAGCCTGTGAGCAGTTTTAAACTGCCAATTTGACTTGGCAAAATAAACCCCTCACCAGGCCTGAAATTCCCTTTTAAAAACATGTCACCCCTAAGTTAGGCCCTAAACAGCCCATAGGGCAGGGAGCATTGTACTTAAAATGTTGGACAAGTATTTTAATGTTTTACATGTCCTGGTAGTGAAAAGCTTTTAGATTGTTTTTTCACTACTGTGAGACCTACCTCTCCCATAGGATAACATTGGGTTACCATTTAATAAGTGATAACGCTTGTTTGGGAGCAAGTAGAAATGTCTTGTTTGGTGGCTAAGGAATTATAATTTAAAATCCACTTTAATGGTAAAGTCACAATCCTGAAAAAAACACTTTTAGAAAGTTGACAACGTTCTTGCCCTAACCATTTGGTGCCTGCAGCCTGTTTCCTGGGTCACATGACTAGGCATAGTTGTCACTTGGCCTTTGTGTAATCCTCCCAGACAGCCACACAATAGAGGGACTGAGTGTTGGCAGGATGGGTCATCCAATCTACATGGGGGTGGAGCTGTGCACATCCCCACTTGCACTTTCAAGACACTGCCTCCGTTCACACACAAAGAAATTCACACTAGCCTATTGTGACTGCAGATAGACTGGGAGGGAGGAAATTCCAGACACTTCTGTGGGAGGACACTCCAAGTGTTTCTTCCACTTCAAAGCTGGCACCAGGTAAAAAACTAGGACCATCAGACCCACTTTTCAGTTCACTTCTGGACCTGCCGAAGGACTCCCAGGTGACTACCCTGCTGCCTGTGGCCTGCTGTGTACTTTAGAGGACTGCCCTCCCTGCTGCACCAAGATGACTGCCCTGCTGCCTGAAGCCTGTCTTGTGCCCTCAGAGTACTGCCCTGCTGCTTGAGACCTGCTTTCCTGCTTGAAACCAAGACTTCCAGAGTGACTCCGAGGGCTAGTTGGCTAGCCTCCTGATCAGAGTCTCAGGGACAGAAAAGGCTTCAATCATCTTGAACCTGCACCTGGACCCAGCCTGTGTGAGTGTTTACCCTCCAAGTGGTGCCCCTCCAGTCTTGGACACTTGGAAGTGATGCCAAAGGTGCCCAGATAGCCCAAATACAAAACTTGGTACATAAAAAAGTTTCTGCCAAAAAGTGCTAATAGAACCCAGAGGTAATGGGGACCTACCTGATCGCCAATCTGCCCAAGGTGCATCGCCGGTTGGCCTGACTTCATGGCAGCTCCTGCTATGTTCTTCTCTGCAAGCAGCAAATCCTGTTCGCTGGCTTCTCGCAGCAGGGGTATCCAGCCAAGTGGAGCCCTCATCGGCTACAGCCAGAAGCTTTGTCCCGCTGGAGATTTTTGACATCTATAAAAGAAAAAAAGTACTAATGTAGAAATCTTTACCTTGACTTCGTCCACAGGCTCCCCGACGACAATGCCTCCTCCTCGGATATTTCCGGCTGCTTTGCCCTGCTGAACTTTACGTTCTGAGAAATTTTTATAAAAAAATTCTTGTAAGTCCAAAGGTAAGCATAGATCGGATCCAATCCACTTCATGTATCTGTACTGCGCTCCATCGCAGTTGGTCATAACATTTGACTTTGCCCCGGTCTGGGCGTGACTAGTTGTCCGCAGTTAGCTCTTTTAGGTCCTAGTTTTCACTTTTCATAACTCTAGTTCTACTGATTGGATTTTTGTACTTTTGTTGTCAAATAATTTATCACAATTTACTTTCGTTTTCTGCATTTTCGGGGTATTTTTCTTGTGTTGTGTTTTTACTTTATTGCTGTTTGAGTGCTGCATAAATACTTTACGCATGGCCTTTAAGTTTAGCCTTACTACTTTTGTGCAAGCTACCAGAGGGTTAAACACCGATTAATTTAGTGACTTTTTATGGTTGACCCTGAGAAGGATTGTGGCTGTTGCTTGAGAAGGTCTCACACCCCGTCAACCAACAACACAATTTCTTACAATGGGGAATGGGAAGAGGTCTTAATGCAACCACGAGTAGTTGCCATAAAATCCACTTTCTGACACATTCAGCTGAAAGTGCTACACACAGTATATTGCCACCAATCATGACTGTGTGAGATGCTAAAATGAGACAGGCACGCTGACATACTTAGCAGGATTGTGTCCAAATCCAACTTTTCTGTTAAGTTGTGCAGTAGGAACTGATAGGTTAAATAGAACGCCAACTATCACTGACATCATAGTGCTGGGCTAAAAAGGGCAAACTCATCTTAGTTGTACCTCTTCTAGAAAAGTTATTTGTGAAGAATGGGGTTTTGATGCATTTAGCCCCCTTAGATTTTTGCTTTTGTACATCCCAGTTTTTGTATATTTTATCAAAAGACTGAGTTTCACTTACTGCAGCCACTGGTAAATTGGACATGAGTACTAACCACCAGTTACCACCTTCCAAAGTAAGGTCTGCTGATGTACAGCTGGTGTAAGAGGCTTTGTCCTGGTTGCACATGGTCACATGTGTGGGCTGAGTGATGGGACTGTCCAAGTCAGCCCTGTATCTGCTCACAGGAAGCCTGTTGCTGAGGGGTCCTCTACTAAATTGTTAATGGCTTGTGCAGGCCTTATAATGTAATTGGGCATTCAAAAAGAAGTGTTCCAATCACTTTTTGACAATATTGGGAATCGAATCTGGAGTGCTTCACTGAAAATCTGTAGTGTTAGGCAGCAGCTGTACCAAAGTAACAACTTGGCATAGGCTGAACCTAGAGAGACGTTTATCCTCTGCTTTCCTAGTTAAACAATCCTCCCAACTGCAAATATGACATTATTTTGGTCATATTTGCACTCTCACATACTTTGAGTTTGGTCATATTTCTTTGAGTCAGTCTTTAATTAGATTTGGACTTTGAACTACCCTAATAGGCCAAGTTAATTAGTATGCTGGCCAGCAGGTAGATCAGAGGATTCCTAAAATAATTTGCCCATCTGTAGAGTATTTACCCTGTTCCATGGAGGGGAGGAGTGTTGAGGCAGAATCTACATAAGTTAATTACGTTCCCTATGCCTTACAATCCTGAACATGCCCATTCCCATAGAAACAAAGGAAGGCAGCCACAACTGTGGCACCACTCACAGGAGTGACCCTCCTTTGAAGTTTTAGAGTGAAGAGACCAGGCAGCTCTGTCAGTTAAGAATGAGCTTAAGTCTCTCAGAAAGCTCTGTCCACTTGAAATTGCCATCACTAAAAGTCCCAAGATGCTGTACAGAATCTTGGGACTTTTAGTGATGGCAATTTCAAGTGGTCAGATCTTTCTGAGAGCAGGGTTAAAGTGATGATGTGATCTTTGTATTGGGCAAAGATGTTCACATTATGGACCTTTTGACACTACTTAGAAAACCCCTATACTTGGGAAGACCTTCGAGAACATTCTTGGACTTGGGAGGAACTGCACCATAAAAGAAGTCCTACCTAGAAGAGAGAAGACTGCTGACTACTGCCGAAGAGAGGAGCTCCAGGACTCCTGAGTCCTGCTGAAGAGAGGGAATCAAGGACTTTTGACTCCTAATAGAAAAGAGTACTGACTGATGTTTGACTCCACTTTCAAGAACTAGAATTTGTCTCCAGGGCCTGTGGTATTGGCCTCCCTACTCATTTTGAGCGGCAGTAGAGGGGTTGATGTGCTGTGGGACCATTGAGGAAAGGGTTCCTCTTGAAAGTCTTTGGACTGCTCCCATGGATGGACAACCTCAAAGGAGGACCCCTGATGCATTCTGAACATGCATGCACCCTGCAAATGGCCAGGAGGCAATGGGGCATGGGGAGTGCGGGTAGGGAGGCTAATCTGCCTTATGGGCTGCGGGTTGCTGCTGAGGAAGATTCCAGCCATGGAATTGTCCCAGGAACACAAACAGAGAAGCAGGCCTTGTGTATGAGGATTTAAAGGGCAGGAGTGCAGGTCCTTAGCTCTGCCTCGTTGAAGGGAGAGCAGTTACAAGTCAAGCTCCTAACACAAACATTTTAGAGGCCATGAGGCCAAAAATGAATTCTAGTGGGTATAACAAGCTACCAAGAGCAAAAGAAGGTAGACCCCACTGAAATTGATCAAATGGGGCCAGTGGAAACAACACTGATTGGTTCCCCATGCAGGGGAAGATGCCCAGAAGGCCCCCAGGCCTCCATTCTTGCAGTTCTCAAAGTGAGCTTTGTGAATACCAACCAGCCGCCAGGAAGGCCAGCAGTTTGGGGTAATTATTACCAGGTGGAGAGTGCATTTATCACTTTTAACCCTTGTAAGTGATGCCCTCCTAGAGAGAGCCAGAATCATGGGGGCAAGATTGCCTAGGGCGCATGTAGTGGTCTCCCACCATCTGCAGTTTCACCCCTGGATCTTTGACAGCTGCTGCCTTTGGGGTTAGTGTAGACGGAAGGTCAGCTTCGGCAATGGCATTCTTGGAGGCTGATGCAGGAAAGAACTTGTCAGCAGTTGTGATTTGCATGATGCGAAGGCCAAAATAAAACTCAGGACACCAATTACATTTTGTCTGGCACTCAGGACAGAGCAACACCCCTGTTTCCCATGCAAGGGACATTCCCGTTCCAACAATGGACTAGTGGTGCAGATCTTCCTAGTATTTTCAGATGTCCTGGCCTCTTCTGGGGTAAACCTATGACACAGAATCCTTCCTGCAGATATCTTGCTGAGTCGCCTGGTGTGCACTCTGGTCCATCTGAATTTCGAGCCATATGTAGCTCTGGACATCTGTTGAGGATGCCCTGGCCAACAATTTCTACTTCCTTAACAATGAGCTTGTCGGCCCTTTTGGTCTTCATCTCAGCCATTTTTGATGCCATTGTGACCTATGGATGGTTCAGGAATGGCCAACTTTGCACTTTTTCTCTTCTGGTTATGTGTGGTTGGTAGAATATCCCCCCTACACTGCATTCACATATGCAGTTTAGAACACGGGACATTGAAAAATGGCATATATTGATTACTAAGATGCCATATACACTTGTGCCATCATGACATACTGCACATCCACTGAATAACATTGCTTGGAATATCACCCCTAATAGATGTACGCTTACACACACTAGGTGAAAGATTTTGCGTATGGAAAAGAAGCAATTACACCCAATTTTATTAGGAGGGGGCAGAATTGGCAGAATCTGGCGACTCTGAGCCTGATTTAGATTTGGTGGATCGAGGCCCGCCGTGACTTTTTCATAGGTCTTCCCGCCCGCTACCTTGGTGGTCCGCACACCCTATTTAGATGTTAGCAGGTCCATAGATGAACGATCACCGCGGTTCCGCCGCCACCGCCAGGAAATCTAGACCGAGTCAATGGCGGGATAGGCAAAAGCAACTGTAGAAGGGAGGACCACCAGCTTCAAAGCTGGGCCAATCACCATGTGCCTTCCTGCCAACGTGACTGTGGCGGTAAATCCTCCACACCTGAGTTGGTGGAATGGAAGGGATATAAGGCCGAAACTCACCTTTTCTCACTCACTTCCTGTTCCGCCATGAATCCAGTCTTCCAAGACCTGCTGCTGCTGCTTGCTGACGAACAAAAACAACAGTCATGGACGCAATCGACAGTAAGCTACCCTCTTACCTGTTACCTTTTGACTTGTCTGTTAACATATGCAAAGGACACGTGCATTTATAAATCTCTCTTACAAGCAATATCATATCAACGTGCAATGCATATGTCTGTAATGACGTTTAAGAAATTTAAAGAAACACACCTGTATGGTCATATTGTATATATAAATTTGGTGCAAGCTGCCTTCAAAAAATGGGCACTGGCTCAAAAAAGCATATCCAAATAAAAATCAAAAAGTCACCATACAGGTGTCTGATGTGCATGTGTCTGTTGAGGGTGTGCAGGGGCCTGCGGGTCTGGTATATGTTGTGCATGTTTGGGTGTGTCTTGCATCATAGGTGTCTGTTGTTTGGATGAGTGTGGGCGTTTGAGTTTTGTGGCTGGTAATTATAATGTGTGTGTAGGTGTGGATGGGTGTGCTGTGGATGTGCTAGGTGTGGTTGTGGTGCCGGATGCTGTGTCTGTGGAGGTGCTCAGTGTGAGTGTGGTGTGGCTTCAGTGTCTGTGGAGGGGCTGGTGGTGGGGGTGGTGCATGTGGATATGGTGGTGGTTGCGGTGTCTGGAGGGGCTGGGTATGGGTGTGATGCATGTGGGTGTGGTGGTGGCTGTGGGTGTGCTGGTCGTGGAGAGGTGCATGTGTGTGTCTGGTAGTGGCTGCCGTGTCTGTGGTTGAGTTAGTGGTGGGGGTGATGTCTGTCTGTTTGGATGTGTGCCTGCGTTTTTTGTGATGTTTGTGTTTCTGTATCTGTGTGAGTGAATGCGTGCAAAGGTCTGAGTGTGCTTCGGGCAAGTCTGGGAATAGGGAATTTGGATGGGGAAGGGGTGGGAGGTGGGGTACAAAGTTGGGATGGTTGGGAGGCGACAGTCAGTGAGTAGGCTAGTCCTTGAAAAGACTTCTGTAGGCCAGACATAGCACTGTGAATGCTTTCAGGTAGGATACCATTTGTTGCAGTTGGCAGCCAAGCCCCTGGATGGCATTCAGTAGTTTAGTCTGGCCTACAGAGATGTTCCTGAGGAGGTCAATAGCCTCCTCACTCAGCGCAGCTGGGGGTACATGGGTAGTGGGTGAGGTTGCTAGAGCGAAGGAGACACCACCTCTTTTAGGGGGTGGGTATGTCCAACTGGGGGGGAGCAAAAGGGAGGATGAACATGGTACTATGGGTGGTGGACAGTGATGCAGTTGGTAGACTTCCTGTTGGGTCCACCACCACTAGGGAGTCCTCGTCCGAGAAGGCCTCCAAAGAAGATGTTGAGGAGCTGGTCGCCTTTGTTGCACTCCCCTCACACTCTGTGCCACTGGGTCCCTCTGTGTCAGTGGTGTCTGCACCTAAACCACAGTGGCCAGCTGCTTCCCCACCTACTTTGCTTCTACATTAGCATAAGCTCCTGCATGGACACAATATTTTCAGAAACCATTTGATCATTCCCCATGATAGCTCCTATATAATGTATGATCTATCTATTATCATGTCTCTCCAGGAATTGTTTCACACCTCTGAATGGTTGACCTTTGTAGTTAAGAATAGTGAACTGATATCTCCAAAAATAATATAAACCAATAAAACATTGATACAGTGTGCAAGGCCTTAAAAGCTGCATACTTTTCATTTTCAATAACTAAAATATGAATAAATGTGTGTCAACTAATACTGCAATGTTGTACCAATATTAACATAAACTGAAAGTAGTTTACCTTTGTTTGGGCATTTCACGATGCTAACACTTACTTCAAGTCACTAAAGTATATGTCAATTGTCAAAAATTATAAATGGATTATGTACTGAAGTAGCTTAGCAATGTATCACATATTATTTAGCCACCTATTCTGTTAAAGACAGTCAGAAACAAATATTTGGGTGAATTGACAAATGTCTTCTACAGCATAAGTAAGTACATAGCCCTTGAAATATTTCTAATACACTTCAGTACAGATCAAACACATTTTCACGTTTCATTCCTAAATACCTCTAGTTATTTGAAGTTTGTTGTGTCTTTGTGAAATTGTTTTACTAAAAATGCTGGCTTTCACTGTAGTCAAAAAGTTGTAGAAAATCACAGTAATCATCACATACAATGATTTATATATAATAATTACTTCAAAGATTCAAATGTAATTCATAATATGCAACATATTACAACTTGATTCATTTCAACATTTACCTAAGGGGTCATGAGTTGGGCCTGAATCTGAGTTTTCCTAATAAGATTCTCCTACATATATGTGATGGAACATTCCATCTGCCAAAAATCCCTCAAAGTTTGTACATTTTTCTCCATCATTGATTTTTCATCTGGAAAAAGGCAAAGGGCATTGAGAAATGGTTTAGGGTATGTGTCACTCTGTCACCAGTGTGTGCACATTCCTGTCTGTGTTCCATCAAAAACTGTATGCCTATCGCAATTGTTTGTCCAAAAACAGACTGGCTTACGCACACATTTGTGAAGGAGTAAGACATCATGCCAATCTGTCACTTTTAACAAGTATGAAATGGTATTTCTGATGCTAAACACAATTTGGATATGTTTTGATTCCAAAATGTAGTTATCAATTCTGATGTCACTAGTCATTTAGGATCACATGCTCACTCTTGTTTGTGTAGAACCCAAACTTACCAATGTGAAGCTCAGAACATCCACTGTATCCTAAATGCCTAGTATGCTATGTCACACGCAATAGGGCTACCATTACATCATCCACAATAGCGAAGGAGCATCAATCCTGACACAATAAAGACTATTGGTCTGTTTGGTACAACCGTCCCTCATGACATCAAATAACGTGATGTACATGTGGAGTTTAGGCAGCCATTTGTCTGCTCAGAACAGTTTTTTGGTTGTGAACATGAATCAGGTGGGATCATTTTCAATAAATTAATAGACAAAGCACATCATCATACACATTGTGCAAAACGTACACCTTCAAGAACTCTTCTTGTGAGTTGGACATGGGTCATCCTTAATGTTGATGGGAAAAATCCAGCATGTAACAAAAATTAGTCATGTAACATGTAAAACTGTTATAAGAACCTAGCCCCATGTTGCAGCTGTTGGGCCCTCAACTGCACATCAAGCTCCAGATAAGCCACTGCAAGAATGCGGGCCATTAGCAGTGTCAAGGTGCAGCGTGCGTGCTTCCCACATTGGGAGGACTACGTCAGCTGGACTTCGGTTGACTTTCTGGTCCAGTGTCATAGGCCGTCCCACCTCTTGTGACAATGGACTCTGCGCCGCTTGTAGACAGCCAGGGACCGCACCTTCCTGGCAATGGCCTTCAAAATGTCCTGCTTCTGATGAGCGTTGACCTGTATCGAAAGAAAATGAAAGAAAAAACAATGGTTTTGTGAATTTTTGTTTGTCTGGATTGATGTAACAAACTTTTTCTACATCTGACACTAGCATGACTCATAAGTTAGCATACAACATGTGTAATTTTACATGCTGACCAAAACCAATATCTTAATACACAATTTTGTAGTGACCTGTTGACCACCCTCATCATATGTCATGGTCTAAACTCACCAATCCAGGCCTGTGACATCATCTAGCCCAGGGGACTCATATTTTGTGATGTGACCTACTTCTGATCAGTGCATAAGATTATGAACTACTGAAAGCTAAACATAGATACTTGTGGCACAGTGAGTAGTGGCCTCTGTGAGTAAGGGGCCTGCAGTTTGAACATGACACACTTTGAAATGGGAGTAAAATGAAATGTAGTGTTAGCTCAAGAAGTTAGGTGACTCTCCTTTCAACTGTCGTCTATTTAAAATATTTTTAAGCACACCTCAAAATTTGACCTGGCAAGGATATATGTTTATAACAGATGTACCTCAGTGCTTCAGTTATTTGTCCCTGTGACTCAGCTCCAGTCTGGTCCATTATTCTGACTGAGCACTGCTCATTGTCAGGCCTTGTTATCTGCAGCCTGATAATCATGATGTCACATGAACACAGCCTTCCCTTAACTTTCACATTCAAAAAGTACCTTGTGCTCATCTAATAAATGACCTCAAGGCTGTGAGTTACTCTGAAGGAGTCTGGGAGTTACTGGTAGCTCCCATAGCGCTCTTTGGAGAGCCCTGATCTAGGATGAGTGATCTGTGGGACGATACACATAGCTAACATAATTTTCATTTGGTTTGTACAGAAAACATTTTTATGGACAGTTGTAAAGAGTATATCTCATTTCCATGATGTGAGTTTTCAATGTAGCACGTGTAATTCAAACATATACATAGATATATCTCTACATACACACCAGTTAAAATCTAGGGGTGTAAATACACAGCACATACTAATGTTGCTGTTTTTAACATTGTAAAGTGCTTAGAAATCCCCAACATAATTGTCCTCTGTAAGGAACAAAGTATATGACACTTCACATCACTAACTACACTTCACTCAGGAACTCAAATGGACATTGTAGCCTGTGTTAATGGAAAAAACAGTTAGACAGATTCCCATATACATTTCAGACATGTACCTGCTCCTCTGTGGGCCATAGAGCTGGCCCGAGAGGGAGAGGAACTCCTGTGTCAGCAACTCAAGCTCCTCTGGCGAGAAGGCAGAGGCCCTCTTGCCTGCTCGACCTGGCATTGTTGCTCCGAGAGCTGACAAACATCAGCAAAAGGGGAGGAGGTCTTGATGGCAGCAGTGTTAGGAGGTAAGTGAGCTTTTATTCCAGCCACCGTGTACATGTACGCGACGTACGCGATTGTCAGCATAGATGGACACAACCATTGGCCTTCATACGTTACTTTCACCAACGTTGGCCTATGGCTGTGTCTGTCGTGGAGTTTACCGCCCACTACGCAGTCAATTTCCGCCGTGCCCGTCTTTTTCCAAATGTCCTGTAGGCAAGGTCAGGCCCCCGCTATTTTCGAAGTTAAAAATTGTGTGTTTGTGACTGTTAAGTGCGTCACCACCACTCAAAATGGGGGGTAGTTTGTTTACATATTCAAACTTCGATGGACACTCATTCTTTTACAAAAACATTTATTTGTAGTGCGTTATTGTGCTGAAAAGCAACATTAGTTTGGTGTTGTTTACACCTCAGCTGATGGTATTTTTAGAGGAAAAATGTGTAAATAATACATTTGAAATGTATTATTTGCAACTTTTTCTAAAAATTATTTTTAGGCTATAAATGTAATTTGTGAAGAAAAAGGACAAAAAGCAAATGTTTTTTAAAATATGTAGTAAAACCATACATATTTTATACAACTACATGACTTTAGAGTTAAATATCAATGATGTTGCTGTGGAAAATGTGAAAAATGCTCAGATGTTTTACCAATGCAGACATATGAACCCTGGGAGGTTGAGGCAACGACAGACTCAGGTGTACCGCCAATTTACAGACCTTGCCACCATCAAAGAAAGGGATGTAATCAAGAAGTTCAGTTCAGATTGAATATGCAAACTACACTGGATTTATGTCATCAGGTGGAGCCAGATCTTCAGCCTCACAACAAAAATCCCATATCTATTACACCAATTGTCAAACTCATGGCAGTATTTCATTTTGTGGCCACAGGATCCTTCCAGGACACTGTGGCAGAATCTGGTGGAATGTCACAACCAACTTTCAGTGATGTGCTACAAGAAGTTATAGCTTCAGTGATGAGACACATCAACAGCTTCATCCAGGCTCCACTCCTACCACACGTTATTAGAGCAATTGATGGCACACATATTGCCTTAGTGCCACCACATGCCAGAGAACAGGTCTACCAGAATCGGAAACACTTCCATTCAATCAACGTGAAAGCTACCTGCTTACCGGATTTGTACATCATAAGCATCTCTGCCCATGATTCCTTTGTACTATGGAACAGCTCGATACCCTTGTAAATGTCACAACTTGGACCTGAGAGGGTCTGACTTGTTGGTCAGTACATTCTGTTATAATATTGTTTGGGAGATTTCTAGATGAATAATCTGAAATTGTGGTACATTTTTGGCACTTTTTTTGGTCTTCCATCTAAGAGACTCGGCTTATCGCAACTGACCATGGTTGTTGTCACTGCTGAGGAATCCAACAATGCCAGGGGAAGTCCGCTTCAGTGAGGCCCATGGAAGAACACAGCAGCCAGTAGAGCGGGCTTTCTGGCTTCAAATGCAAGATTTCATTGTCTGGACAAAACTGGTCACAGTGGCCTGCTGCATGCTTCACAACATCGCCCTGTGATGAAACATTCCTTACATCACAGAGGATGGAGACCATGAAGAGCTGAGGATTTCGAAATGCCAAATGAAGATGATAGTGGTGAAGAGGAAGGAGATGACTTATGTCAAGATGCCATTGACAACTTCTTGTCATGAGTTTAAGTATATCTTTACTTGTTATCACTTTCACCGTTACACCAACCATTGATGTAATGATGAGAGAAGTATGTGGTGGTAATTTGTTTGGAAGGGCAAGTTCTGGAAAAATCAGGCCAAAGGTGATTGTTGATCAAAGTTTTGACACATTGACTACTGTGTTCAGTTACATTATTTATCTCTGATTGTTTTGTGAAACTGTGTCATACAAAAGTTGACTTTGTAATGTGTCTACTATGTTATGTTTGATCTGTAATCTTTTTGTTTTAATCTATTTTAGGTTCCTTTGCCATGTCATCTTCAATTGGACATTTCAGAGTTGTGACATTTGCAGGTATATGGTGCTGTTTTGAAGTACAGAGGGAACATGAGTCGATCCTGGGAAAGACAAATACAGACTTTGGGTATACAAATCTTGTACCAAGACAACTTGCACTGTGATTGAATGAAAAATTTTAAGATTACATTGGACTTGTTCTCTGTCGTGTGTTGGCGCTAAGGCAATGTATGTGTCCTTATTAGCTCAAACCACATGTGATAGTGGAGCCAAATCATGCTAATATCCTTTCACATTTGCAAAATCCTCATTGTGTGTAAAGTGTATTTAGCTGTTGATGTGCCTCATCATTGTAGGACATACGTCTTGTGACACACCACTGAAACTTGGTTGTGACATTGGAACAGTGGATTGGAATGATCCTGTGTCTACAAAATGTAGTACTGCCATGTTTTTGTCTACTGGTGTTATTGATGTGGGAAGATCTGGCTCCAGTTGATGACATGAGTCAATGACAATTTGCCTATTCAGTCTTATTCTTTTAGATATATATCACCTTCTTCCGTGTTGTCAAGGAATGGAACTGGAAAAGTGAAAACTGGCACTGAGTATTAGTGTCATGTATGAATTGTTATGTTAGCGAAAATATTGACAGACAGTTATTGGTCAAATTGAATAAATTTAGTAGTAGATTATTTAATGGTATATGTTTTTGTGATGCATGGTTGGGAACTTGAAAAAACCTTACCTATTTGCTAATTCTCTATGTTTACACAATACTTTGATTTTTGTCATTGTAAAGTTATGATGGAAGGAAACAAATGCAATGATAGAGTTAAGATATACAACACCAGTGTATGACTTTTTGAGTTGGCTCATTTCAGTTTCTGCTTCGGTGCTCGTGGGGCTATCTCATTCCCCGAGCACCGAAACACACGGGAGAGGTATCGTTGGAAAGGAGAGAATCTCCCCTTTCCAATGGTACCCTTCCCCAGTGGATACCTGCTTGGGAATCGTCGCAGGAGGGTGAACCCTAAGCACGGATCCACCACTAGACACCAGGGAGGGGGAGCAGCCCGTTGGGCAAAGGCCTTTGCTCCCCCTGTGTTACTTAGGGCATAGTCAGTCTTTCTGCCCCCTTGAGGGACATATGGGGGCAACAGCCCCTGATCTGCCCTCCCCAGGGGGGCAGAAAGCACACTAGGCAACAGGGATCATTTTCTTTAAAAAATATAGGGGTGGGGGCTACCCAAAATGGGCATGCCAATGTCACCAACTCCCCTATCACAAAAGGGACAGTCTTTCTGAACCCCCTAGGGGGCAGAAAGCCCACAAGGACACAAGGGACTATTTGTTTTTAGTAGAGCAGGGGTGGGGGCTGCCTAGAATGGGCATGCCAATGCCCCTGACCCCTCCAAAAGATATAGCCAGTTTGTCTGCCCCCTCTGTGGGGCAGATGGGGCAATAGCCCCTGATCTGCCCCCCCCTGGGGGGCCAGAAAGCCCACTAGGACTCCCAATACTATTGTTTTTAGTAGAGCAGGGTTGGGGACTGCCCAGAATGGGCATGCCAATGCTCCCACCCCCTCCCAAAAAAATAGCCAGGCTTTCTGCCCCCCCCCCGGGGGACAGATGGGACAATAGCCCCCGATCTGCCACCCTGGGGGGGCAGAAAGCCCACTAGGATGCCAGGGACTATTTTATTTAGTAGAGCAGGGGTGGGGTCTGCCCATAATGAACATGCCAATGCCCCCACCCCTACAAAAGAAAGGGCCAGTTTTTCGGGGCGGATGGGGCAATAGCCTCCGATCTGCCCCCGAGGGGCATATGGGGCAATAGCTCCCGATCTGCACCCCCGAGAGGGCAGAAAGCCCACTAGGCACCAGGGACTTTTTTGTTTGTATGTTTGCATGCTATTGCCCCCTCCAAAAAAAACAAAAGTCTTTCTACCCTCCTGGGGGGCAGATGGGGCAAAAGCCCCCGATCAGCCCCTCTGAGGAGGCAGAATGCCCCCTAGGCACCAGAGATATGTTTATGGGCATGTCAGGGAGCGGCCCCTTATGCAAGGGTTGCTCCCCCTTTTTTTATGAACACATTTTGGCCATTTCTGCCTCCCTTCAGGGCAGATCAGATATATTTTTAGGCTCATATGCCCCCAAAGGGGGCAGAAAACAAGTAGACACAAGCGAAAGTTGCTGTGTGTGTGTATGAACTGACGTTTGGCTGGCTGTGTGAGACCCTGCATTTTGTTGGTGGTTTGTGTTGACTTGCGCTTAGCTGGCGGTATGTATGGCTAAGCGCTTGGCTGACAGTGTGCGTGGACTGTCGTTTGGCTAGCGATCTGCGTGGATGGCACTTGGCTGGCAGTACGCATGGACTTTCGCTTGGCTGGCGTGTGCGTGGAATGTTGCTTGGCAGGTGGTGTGCATGGTTGGGGTTTGGCTGGCGGTGTGCATGGATGGCGATTGGCTTGTGGTGTGCATGGATGGCACTTGGCTGGCGGTGTGCAAGGATGGCACTTGGCTGGCGATGTGCGTGTATGCCGCTTGGCTGGCAGTGTGTATGGACTGTCGCTTGCCTGGTGGTGTGCTGATGTCGTGCGTGGATGGCGCTTGGCGGGTGGTGTGCATAGATGGCACTTGGTTGGCGGTGTGGCTTGCATGGATCTGCCAGTGTTTTATTACCCAGAATCCCCTGCAAACCTCAAATTTAACTAAAAAGTCACGCTTTCCTCACATTTCTGTGTGGTAAAGTTGTGGGATCACAGTGCCTGCACAAATTTCCTACCACCCAGTGTTCCCCTCGGTCTTCTGATAAAAATTATACCTCACTTGTGTGGGTGCCCAAAGCAGAGAACCTAAAAACTGAGAAAATAAAAAACTGAGGAGGAACCAAAGTGGGTCCAAAGGGCAGTTTTTTTTAATACGTTTTTAGGCTGACTCTGCTTTGCGCACCCACACAAGTGAGGTATCATTTTTACCGGGAGACTGAGGGGAGCCCTAGGTGGTGGGAAATTTGTACCAGCGTGGTGATCTCACAACCTTCCCACAGAGAAATGTGAGGAAAATTTGACTTTTTAGCTAAATTTGAGGTTTGCCTGGGATTCTAGGTAAGAAAACATTTTGGGATCCACGCCAGCAACATATCCCTGGACTCCCCCCAGTGTCTAGTTTTCAGAAATGTCTTGGTTTGGTAGGTTTCCCATGATGGCTGTCAAGCCCGGGACCAAAAATGCAGGTCTCCCCTATCTATCGAAAAACAACCTGCGTTTTTTGTCCCGAACTCGGCGGCCATCTAGGAAAACCTACCAAATCGAGACATTTCTGAAAGCTAGACATCTGGGTAAGTCCAAGGAGGTGTGGCTTGCGTGGATCCTCCAACATTTTTATAACCAGAATACCATGCAAACCTCAAATTTAGCTCAAAACAATCATATTTTCCTCACATTTCTGTGTGGGAGAGTTGTGCATCACCGAGCCCACACAAATTTCCTGCAACCCAGTGTTTCCCCAGGTCTCCCAATAAAAATGCTACCTCACTTGTGTGGGTGGGCCAAGGGCCTGCGACAGGGAAGGGCCCAAAACTTATTGTAGAGGCATCAAAAATGAACGATCACAAAACAACCTGGTTTTTTAAGGGGGTCAACTGGGTTTTTGGTCCCGGACTCGGCGGCCATCTAGGAAAACCTACCAAACCCAGACATTTCTGAAAACTACACACCCTGGGGAGTCCAGGGAGGTGTGGCTTGCATGGATCCCCCAAGGTTTTCTTACACAAAATCCCCTGCAAACCTCACATTTAGCAAAAACAAATCATGTTTTCCTCACATTTCTGTGTGGGAAAGTTGTGGGATCACCAAGCCCACACAAATTTCCTACCACCCAGCGTTTTCCCCAGGTCTCCTGATAAAAATGCTACCTCACTTATGTGGGTGGGCCAAGTGCCTGCTACAGAGAAGGGCCCAAACCGTATTGTGACGACATCAAAATGATCTATCACAAAACGACCTGGTTTTGCAAGGGGTGCCCCGCGTTTTTGGTCTCTGGCTCGGCAGCCATCTAGGGAAACCTACCAAACCCAGACATTTCTGAACACTAGACACCAGGAAAACCCACGGATGTTTGGCGTGCATGGGTCCCCCAACGTTTTCTTACCTAGAATCTCCTGCAAACCTCAAATTAAGCTAAAAAAAATCAGATTTTCCTCACATTTCTGTGTGGGATCACCATCCAGCACAAAGTTTCTACCACCCAGCGTTCCATTCGGTCTCCAGAGTAAAATGATACCTCACTTGATTAGTGTGGGCCAAGCACCTACGACTGGAAAAGGCCAAAATGTACAGATTGAGAGGATAGCACAGCGAGCTCTAAGCGCTATATTTTTTAAATATACCTTTTTAGGCTAATTCTACATGTGAAACCAACACAAGTGAGGCATCATTTATATTGGGAGACCAAGGGGTCTCAAAAGTGAAGGTGTCAAAAGTCTTTTTGTGATCGACAATTTTGAAGTCTCCACAGTACATTTTGGGCGTTTCCTGTCATGGGTTCTAAGTCTACCCACACAAGTGAGGTACCATTTTTATCGGGAGACTTGGCGAAATGCGGGGTGGGTGGAAGTTTGTGTCTCCTCGCAGATTCCAAAACTTTCCATCACAGAAATGTGAGGAAAATGAGTTTTTATTTTTTACAAAGTTTGAGGTTTGCAAGGGATTCTGAGTAAAAGAACCTGGTGAGAGTCACACAAGTCACCCCATGCTGGATTCCCCTGTGTGTCTAGTATTCAAAGATGTACAGGTTTGCTAGGCTTTCCTAGGTGCTGCTGAGCTAGGGCCCAAAATACACAGCTAGGCACATTGTAAAAAAAAGAGTTAGTTTTCTGTGGAAAAATGTGATGTGACCACGTTGCGTTTTGGGCCATTTCCTGTCACGGACACTAGGTCTACCCACACAAGTGAGGTACCATTTTTATCTGGAGACTTGGGGGAATGCTGAGTGTGTGGAAGTTTGTGGCTCTCTGCAGATTCCAGAACTTTTCATCACAGAAATGTCAGAAAAATATGTTTTGTTTGGCAAAGTTTGAGGTTTGCAAAGGACTCTGGGTAACAGAACCTGGTGAGAGCCACACAAGTCACCTCATCCTGAATTTCCCTGGGTATCTAGTTTTAAAAAATGTACAGGTTTTCTAGGTTTCCCCATGTGCCAGCTGAGCAAAGGCCCAAAATCTACAGCTAAGCACATTGCAAAAAAAGGGTCAGTTTTCAGTGGAAAAATGTGATGTGTCCGCGTTGCGTTTTGGGCCGCTTCCTGTCGCGGGAACTAGGCCTACCTACACAAGTTAGGAACTATTTTTATCGGGATACTTGGGGGAATGCTGGGTGTGTGGAAGTTTATGGCTTCCCACAGATTCCAGAATTTTCTAGCACAGAAATGTGAGGAAAATGTGTTTTTTCTTTTTACAATTTTTGAGGTTTGCAAGAGATTCTGTGTAGCAGAACCTGGTGAAAGTCACACAAGTCACCCCATCCTAGATTCCACTGGGTGCTTAAGTTTCAAAAATGTACAGGTTTGCTAGGTTTTTCTAGATGCCAGCTGAGCAAGGGCTCAAAAATCACAGCTAGGAACTTTGCAAAAAGAGTCAGTTTCAGTGGAAAAATGTGATGTGTCCATGTTGCGTTTTGGCCCATTTCCTGTCGCGGGACTAGGCCTACCCACACAAGTGAGGTGCCGTTTATATCAGGAAACTTAGGGAAACACAGAATAGTAGAACATGTGTTATTACCTGTTGTTTTTCAATGCATTTCTTCCCTCCAAATGTGAGACAGTGTGTAAAAAAGAAGACATTTTGAAAAATGCCCCCTAATTCACATGCTAGTATAGCTACCCACAAATTCAGTTAGTGGCTCTTGGTACCTTGGGTTCTTAGCGAACCTACAAGCCCAATATATCCCCTCAACCAGAAGCGTCCTGTGGATGTAACAGTATATTGCTTTAAAAAATCTGGCATAGTTAGAAGAAGTTACAGGTGAAAACGTAGGCAAAGATGGCTTTTTTTTTTTAACTCAATTTCAATATTGTTTTATTTCAACTGTTACTTTCTATAGGGAAACCTTGAAGGATCTACACAAATGACCCCTTGCTGAGTTCAAAATGTTGTCTTCCTTTCAGAAATGTTTAGCTTTTCAGGATCCATTATTGGTTTCACACCCATTTCTACCACTAACTGGAAGGAGGTTTAAAGCACAAAAAATAGGAAAAATAGGCTATGCCCCAGTAAAATTCCAAAACTGTGTAGAAAATGTTGGTTTTCTAACAAAAGTCTGCCTGTTCCTGAAAGCTGGGAAGATGGTGATTTTACCACTGCAAACCCTTGGTTGATACCATGTGCAGGGAAAAGACCAGACGCTGTCTTCTGCAGCATTTTTTTCTCATTTTTCTCCCAAAACCCTACATTTAGCTGTATTTTGCCTAATTTCTCGATCCTCTCCAGGGGAATCCACAAACCCTGGGTACCTTTAGAATCCTCAGGATGTTGGAAGAAAAGGACGCAAATTTGGCATGAATACCTAATGTGAACAAAAAGGTATGGGGACCTAAGCGTGAACTTCCCCGAATAGCCTAAAAAGGGCGTGGCACAGGAGGTGAAAAGGCCTGGCAGTGAAGGGTTTGAAGAGCATGCTGCCTCAAATTGTTCCCAAGCTTGCCTTTCAAGGTCGTTCTTCCAGGTCACACATGCTATACAATACCTGCTTCTGGCCTCTTTCACTGCCTCTTTAGATGTCAGTTTCTGATGATGAGCCATCGTCAGGACTTTATTGACCTTTGAGCTGTTTTTAGCAAACATTTAGGTCCAGGGCTATCAACCCTTCTGTTCTTCCTAGTGAGAGCAGTCTGTATGTCTTTACAAATATTTGTAAATGAATCCAGAATAACTTGGTCGATGGTCTGTAACTGTAGGCAGGCTTTAAATTCATTGCCACATGATTGAATCAGATTCTTTAGGAAATCACCCGGGATTATCTTGGCCCAACCTATTCTATGACCCTGCTCTTTAGTTAAAAGGGGTTCCTTATATGATGTAGTTTTATTACCCCCAAAGTCATACCAGATAAACTCCACCAGAAGCGGTTTATGAACACTACGGGCATGCCATGCAGTTTTAAACGTATTAGATAGGGCAGAATAGGGGCGACACATAAATAAAATCGATAATAGAACTAAGGCCTCTTCCCTTAAACGTAGGTACTAGATCTGGAGAGTTACCCTCTACTTTGGACAAAAGATTAATAAGATTAAATTCTGAAAACAGAATATGTAAAAGGTCCCCTTGACAGGAATGAGTAAAATGTGCCTGCTCTAAGTCATCCTTCCGTATAATGAGACCACACAATGAGCAAGGGCGTATGTTAAAATCCCCTAATAACAGGATCAGTGGAGAAATAGTCCCGGCCAGAAGGAAATCTTCCCAAATCTTTTTTAGCTCTATATCCAAACGTTCACTCTAGGAGGATGAGTTATAGAAATTAATTACTAAAACATTAGTCTTATTGGGGAAAGTTTGGAGAACTCCTAGAATATTTAGCAAGTTGTACGGGACTATCTCCATTTCACAGCCTAAGCCCAGTTTCACAAATGTCACCTCCCTTTGCTCTGCCATGTAACGAAGGTGTAGCGTTAACATAAAAGTCAGCATAACCGTCAAGGTGAAAAATCCCTGAAACTTCCCAGGTCTCTTGGAGACAAACAATCCCGAAGGATTCTAACAAGCTAATCTCATGTCATCAGCTAATAAAGTTCTCATGCCTGCAACATTCCAACACAAAATCCCAAGTGTATTACAACTCACAGGTGGTGCCTCTGCCCCTTTCTGCTTCACCTCATTAATAATATGAGTAACTGAAATTCAATCTTGCTCATTGAGTTGTGATAAGGGTGCAAATCTATTGCTAAGGTGAAGAACTGGATTAGTAGCAACATGGGAAAGGGCCAGTCGCCCATCCATCAGGAATGTACCAACCAGCATATCCCAGCAAAAAACAACTTTCCGTGGTGGGTGAAAGAATCTCAGTGGGTGAATTATTATCTCAGTCCTCATTAAGGAGTAGGGCCTCTCATTAAATAGAATCTTCTCTACTAATGTAGGGTTCCTAAAATTAACCACAATGCAATCACCGGTACCTGATTTGGTGGTTTCACCAATCAAGCCCACCCTGCGCACCATAATAATCTCTTTTAACAGTACTGGATATGGAAAACCCAACTGACTCGAGAGCCAATTGACCACTTTGTTTTTGATCTCTCTATAGCTCTCTACTGCCCCCTCTTTAAGTGGGGGCACATTAACCATCATTCACTTATAAGATGTTGAAGCAGGGGGCAACTGTGGGGTAACCTTCGATGGAATGGAGTCAGTTTGATTCATAGTGTAATGAGAATGATTCCGTGAGCAGGTATTCCGTGAGGGTGTTAACGAGCCTTCTCCCCTATTACTCCTAAGGGCATTATGAGCTACAGGAACATGACCCAAGGTATTATGAGTAGAAACAGATGATAAGTTAGAACAGCAAACACCTTCCTGTGGGATTTGTGGAGGAACCTTAGGGCGCCTATCATGATCCTTAGCTTAGGGGTCTAAGGAGACTCTAGTTTTTGGAACATATGGAAGCCCTATCTGCGAAGGGTTAGGAGCTTGAGAGACAGGGGACACGGTACTAGAGAAAGAGGTGGCCAGATTACAAATTGGCTTCCTTATCTTTCTCCCCGAGTTCTTTGCCAGTGGCGGCCGAGGAGGGTGCGAAGCTGGTTTGTTCTCAGGCTTAACAACCACCTGTGAATGGTTCAGTTTGGCGTCAGACAAGGGGGGAGAAACCATGAGAGTTGCCTCTATCAAGGGTAAGACCTCCGGAGGCGAGTTATCAGAAGCAGCAATGGGTAAAGTTTGGACAGGCAAGATCAATGACGAGGCCTCAATGCGAGAGTCGGCGGCAGGAACATTCCTGGAGAAAATGGCCAACTGGTCTCCACCTGGATTATTTACTCCGACACAGCCACTACCGCGTTGTTAAGAAAGTTCAGAATAGTATTCTGTGTTCTAGGCCTCTTTTCCACCACATTAACTGCATCCCCCTAATGTTGTTCCATCCTTTAACGTATAAGCAGCTGACTGAGTGCTCACTCGATTGAAGCCCCCCTGGGAAAAATCGGTTCCTATGGAGTTTAAGTAGAGAGGTGGCCCGGCCCACTGTGCTGCGGGACGACTCCGGCAATCTTAAAGTGTTCAGGACCGGCCCTTTGTTGCCGCTAGAAGGGCTGGGGAATGATGATCCACCCCTAAGGGCAAAATTGAATGCGGCAAGATGTGGGCAGAGAAACAAGCTGGAAACACTACCCTAGGCTTTTTCATAGCCATGAAGAAGAGGGCAGCTCCGCTCCCTGGATACCCAGACAGTACATTGTCCGAGTAGATCCATGTTGAAAAGATGCGCAGTAAGCTGCGTCGTCCCTCCAAACTATATTCCTCAAGTGCTGCTATTCGGTAGCTGCCTACCCCTAATGACAGTCAGTGCATGTTTGGAGTTCTAAAATGCATCAAATCAGACCAGGGCATGAGTCCTATAAAAAGAAGTGGGGGGACTGACCAACTTAGGCAGTATGCAAGTGACATCATGACGCTTCCCATCACAGCACATGACGTCACGACGCGTGACATTCCATGTGGCATCACAGTAAGTGACCTCCCTGGAAGTGACATCACAAGAAGTGACATCAGATACTAAGATCTCACACATATGTTTATCAGGAGTATCATGAGTACATTTAAGTGCAATATGATATTTAACAAATGAGATTTGGAGTCAGGGTTGTGCCAAAAAAGTGGTGCAATCCTGACACAAAATCTGGACCTCAACTAATACATTTTTTTAAACCCTGCCACAAAAAAATAGGCAACAAGGAAAACCATGGTAGTAGATTTGTTCTAATTAATTGGCTGCAAAGTCTGCATTTTAAAATATTTTATGGGGTTAAGGCATCTGCTGCAGAGGTGCCCAGTAAATCTCAGGGATGAATAATAATGGTGAGATAACTCTGGAGGTTAACACTTTTGTTGGAGAGATCTGTATTTTGTGTAGTCCCAAATTTGAATCAAAGTAGTATAGAAGATTAAGTTGTCTCCTGCAAAACATAATCACCCACTGTTCTTGGGGGGGGGGAAGGGGAGGGAGGGGCAGGGCCTTTGGGGCTTGTTGAACCTCCTTTTTGGCGCTACCTTCTTCGGGTTTGTTATTCATGATATCGCAAAACACATGGTGTGCATCTTATACAATGTTGTGAGCATAAATGTACCACATAATTATGCAATAGTGCTCTGATATATGTATGATATAACATTTGCCAACTGAAAATGCAATAAAATTTGTTTTTAAACAAAGTTGTCTCCTGCAAACCAAAGCACATCATGTAACATGCAGATCACATATTTGTATTTTATGTAGATAGGTAAGTGGATTACTGCTTTGAACACAGAGATCCCTTTGTTACTTGCAGTTAATAAATTGTAATCCTTCTAGTAGACCACAGTGAGCTATGAAGGGCATTTGACTCCTACACCTTGTAACCCTGACTGTCTCATGTAACACATCTTGTACATTGATTTGCACACTTACATGATTTATTTTGAATGGATAATGTGTATGTTATGCAGAGCGCTCTAACACTCTGCATTGGGATGAGTTGCGCTATAAAAGCAATAAAATAGTGCTATTTAAATTGATATTTGTGTAAATACTGGGACAGACAAACCCATCTGACATTCTTACAGTGCAGGCACTTATATACAGGGACTGAACATATTAAAAAGCATGCCTCTCTTAGGTACCTGTGAAGAGATAACAAGCTCTGTGCTTTTGTTTTCTCTCCGTTGCATTTGCATGGAAGTGTGAGGTTCCAGGCCGCCTCCAGCCCAATACGCTATCAAAAGAAGTCCTGATGCCCCCATAACTTCTGCCTTTATCTTTAGCACAGCTGGAGGTGAACCCGCCTCCCCCACCCCTCGCTGCCTATACGTTGCTGCTGGAAATGGAAAGCAGACAACGTGCAGGAGCTGCTGAACATGTCCCGGTGTCTGAAAATTACACTGGGACAAGTCCAACATATTTCTGTGGGTCTCAACATCTTGGCAGGGTGGACAGCGTCCACCCTGTGAAAATAGTGGGTGGACGCCGTGTACCCACATGTACCCCCGACTCGTGCCCTAAATCAGACTGAATCACTATTTACCTCCTCAGAAAAGAGTCTGGGGCCCACGCACACCCTTTAGGGTGCTGCATTGATTTGACACGATATAGAGTGCCTCCAGACAGGCCCCAAGACCAAAGAGAGTAGGGGACGATGAAGTAGGGAATAGAGTTATCCTCCGAGGACAATTCCCACCCTCCATCTTGCAAATGCCATACTTTATTAAAAGAAAATGTTCACTCTTACAGCTAACCCTAATGACAAGTGCACTGCCAATGTTCACACAGCTGTTAAGGCATGAAATCATTGCATTTTTGAAAGATATTAAAGTGCCCCTACATCAATGGTCATGTATATTACATTTACTAAACAAGACACGAAGGCCCTCAGTAAGACCTAATGATATGACATCATTTAAACAGAGAGGCCAATGGGCAACTTCCCAGGGTGCATCTGTTTTCCCAAAAAGCAATGATAGGCTGCAACAGCCATGACATGTGCAGAGGGTATGGAGGTTGCCACCCCCTTGAGACTGCAAGGGGAGAGACAAATAGGAGACTTCTCACCGAATACCAGGGTTACCCATAAAGAACACCAGATCCACAATTTCTGGGGTCTCTGAGGATCAGGGCCCGCCAACTCTCCCGCACCCCAGAAATCCAAGGGAACACCTAGGCACAGCCTCTGAGCTGCTAATGAATATTGGTCCCTACTCTATGCCAGACTTCTTTTGCAGTGAGGGCAGCTTGAATCCTATAGCACAGTGAGCCATGGGACTCACACATCGCACGTATGGTGTCTCACTTATATAAACAAAAACCTAATAGGTGGAATGTTTGAACTAATCTCAGACACTGACATCTACTTGGACGCATTCCAGTCAATTATTTATTTTGCTTCCTGTGCCACACCAGACAGGGAGCACTCATATGCAAATCAGCTTGTACCTTGTTCCAATAGAGAGAGTTCAGCACAAGCAATGCGCCTTATGAGTGAAGTTCAGCTTGAGCCGTGTGCTGGTGGACCCATGCCTGGGCACGAAATGCATCTCATGTTATTGCTCAGTTTTAATTCTCCTTGTGAGTAAGGACTATGATGAGGAAGAGAGGTGATGAGGAACTGCCTCTTCTCGTCAATGCCCTAAACCCTACTGTGGGCCCGGTTTCTGGGAGGGTGGGAGAAACACAGCTTGTCCAAGTAGAAGTTGCTATGAGGAGGGGGAGACAGGAAGCAATGAAATAAAAAAAAAAAAAAAATATATATATTTTTTAAAGAGATCACATGGTCCTTCATCAAACCTCGTAGGTTTGGACTACAATGAGTAGGGATATTACACTCATAACATAATATATTTTTACCAAATTAGGTGCTATCAACCGCCAAAAGATGAAAGGCATAGTCACCCCTGCTGCCAGGCTTTGATCTACTTCTCTATAAATTAATCTCAGAATTGAGCAAAACATTGAATTAATTGTGATATGCTAACAGCATCATCTTGTTTGAGTTGCTAATACCCTTTTTATCTCTCGATTGAGAATACATTTACACTTTGTAGTTTTGTTAAGTGTGAATGACATTTTAGAATGTGATCTCATTTCTATTTCTAGTGCACTCCTTCGATGACTACCATCAGCTTGAGTATCTCAAGCGCGCCTACCATTTAGTGCCACTAGATGATGCTATTGTCCCTTATAAAGCCATGCTTAAAAATAAACCTTATACTCTTGCATCTATTTTTAACCAAAGGAAAACACAGAAAAATAATTGTTCAAACAAAACTGTGCAATTTAATGAATGTGCTTGCCCCCTCCTGACTGGGTGGATGTCTTTATGCAATGTTCCTAATTTTGGAAAGGTGTTATAATTCCAAAGTATACAGCGATAGGTTCAGTAGATTCACCACTTGAACCCACTTCATGCAAATATCGTTGACTCCAATATACATATTTATACACGTACGTAGATAAATTTAAGCCATGGCAGGAAAAATAATTATGGTCGACTAACACGTTATCCATAGTAACTACTAATAAATGTACACTCACACATGTATTGCTAGATTTGCAAAGGTCACATTTGAACGTATTACCCACATTACAGCAAAATTAAAATGGGAAAAACACTTTTTACTATACCACTGATTGAATATGACAATGTCTTTACACAGCTCTCCTAGTTGTCACAAGCTCTCTTAAATGTGATTTTACCATACTGCACAAATTTAACCCCCTGCGCCCTGGTGTTGGTTAAATATATTTTAAAACAAATGCACTTGAAAAATAAAAACCATGCATAAACCATATGTGCAGCGTATCAGTATGCTCATGGGCTTCGCCTCTTTCTTGTCAAATCTCCTCTCCCCCTCAACAATGGTAATAAATGGCGTATTATACTCATGGTTGTAGCTTAAGAAGGATGTTTAGGTTGTGACCAGCCAACCATCCCCACTCCCCATAATAAATGCATTCCTGGCTTGGTAGCTGGATCTGGGGGTCCTAAATCAAGTCTGCTATGTCTATGCTAGTTTTTCTCGTCGTCCTGATTTCATTAAGAGATTTTAACTTTTTTTTTGGATCAGGAACTTAAATATATAGTGACTAGTTTACCACCAAGCATTGGCTAATCAAGTAGACAAAGCCCGTAGGTCTCGTCTATGCAAGAGCTATTGGATTTGCCAATGTTTTTTAACCATGTTTTACACCAGCATGGCTAAAAGTTAGTGGCGTACAGGAGAGTGATGTGGAGAGTTGTAGAGTGTAATGGCGAAGAGTGAGTAGAGTGTCATAGAGTGGAGTGGCATAAAGAGTAGTGCATTGGAGTGGCAAAAAGTGAAGTCACGTAGAGGGGTGTAGAGTAGAGTGGAATGGTGTAGAGTGCATTGGCGTAGAGTGTTGCAGAGTATAGTGGAGTAGAATGCAGTGGCGTAGAGTGCAGTAGCATATAATTTGGCGGCGTACAATGCAGCATCTATGAATGCAGTGGCATAGATTAGAGTAATGCATAGTAGAGTGCAGTTGTGTAGAGTGCAGTGGCCCAGAGTGGAGTGGTGCAGAGTAGAGTGCAGTGGCATAGAGTGGTGCAGAGTAGAGTATAGTGCTGTAGAGTGCAGTGGCATAGAGTGGAGTGCTGCAAAGTGCAGTGGCGTAGAGTGGAGTGATGCACAGTAGAGTGCCATAGAGTGCAGTGGCGTAGAAGGCATTGGCATAGAATGCAGTAGTGTAGAGTAGAGTGGGGTCGAGTTCAGTGGCATAGAGTGCAGTGTTGCAGAGTAGAGAGTTGTAGAGTGCAGTGGTATAGAGTAGAGTGGCGTAGAGTGCAGTTGCATTGAGAACGAATATATACCATTACATCGCATGGGTTTACAACGCATGCGATTACAACGCGGTCGTTACAACGACCGCGTTGTTACATCGCAGTACCATTGCAACGCAAGTAGTTGCAACGACTTGCTCTAGATGGCGCGCTGGACTTAGGAATAGTATAATTTACTATTCCAACTCCAGTGTGTGCAACAGTAGGGAAGGTGTTGGAATACTGAATTATACTATTCCTTAGTTTAGAGCGCCATCTAGAGCAAGTCGTTGTAACGACTTGCATTGTAATGGTACTGCGATGTAACAACGCAGTCGTTGTAACGACTGCGTTGTAAAGGTAACACGATGTAATGACCGTGTTGTTAAGGTTGTTTCCCATTGAGAACAGTGGCGCAGTGTTGAGTGCAGTGGCGTTGAGTGGCAAAGAGTGCAGTGGCAAGGAGTAGAGTGGGGCAGAGTAGAGTAGAGTGCAGTGGTGTACAGTGGAGTGGAGTGGCATAGAGTAAAGTGGATTGCTGTAGAGTGCATTGGCATAGAGTTGCAGAGTATAGTGGCGTTGTCGTGTAGTTCCTACTAATCCTTAGGATCTGCACATTGTTTGGACAACATAAACTAAGGGCTTGGTGTCTAGACTGGTTCCAGACACCCCTGCAGGATATGTTGGCCTATAGACCAGCTAGCTCACAGTGCCACCATAAGCCCCCCTAACCTTACCAGGGGGCGAATGGACTCTGGCAACCACTGAACATGACAACCCTGATCACTAAGGGTTCGTGGAAACAGTACAGAATCTTTCGCTCAGTCACTTGTGCTTGCTTTCTCTCAGAGAAGTATACAGAATACACAGTGGGACGTTTTCAATATATTTATTGAACCAACGTTATTCTTGTATAAAATACATGGGCTGCAATGATTAGGAGACAGAAGAAAATAAAGGAGATTACAAGCACTGAAAGAGTGAACAGTTGATACATTTTTACCATGGTGCTGAAACAATGAATATATGCAGGCATATATGTAAAATATGGTAATCTAACGTACTCCTACAATGCGGACCCTACTCTGACTGTACCTAGAGTGTGTATGGGTGTAGAGCCAAGAATCCCCCCAAGGGGCGATCCAACCCCATTACCTAATAGGAGAGAGTGAAAGACCCTGTCTTGGTCGCAAATTGGACACCCCTCACATAATGTCAGACCGGTGCGTGGCGATTTCTCAGCGTGCAAAATTCTTCAGTGTCAGCAGAAGTGCCTCCTCTCCCAATCCATCGGGACGCCTATTATTTATAATAAAAAACAGCCTTCACGATGTGCGTGTTAGATTAGTGATGTTATGGATATGTAGATAGCGCTGTCGCCCCATGGATGAAGATAGGACGACTTTTGTACCTAGTGCGTAGAGAGGCCTAGTACATGATGTTCAAGGCATCGTGATAATGTTGTGTGAAGCTGGATGTGTAAACAAAGTAGTTTCAGAGAAACTAATCCAACATTGTCGTGCATGCAAATGTGTGCAAAAGTTCACCGCTGAAATGTTATTTTCTAGGACAATGTAAGAAATAAGCTGCTTCGCTACATCGGCCTAACTCGGGAATATACCAGCGTAGAGTGCAGCGGCATAGAATTCAATGGCGTACAATACAGCGTTGTAGAATGCAGTGGTGTAGAATAGAGTGGTGTGTAGTAGAGTGCAGCGGTGCAGAGTAGAGTGGCATAGAGAGCCACCGTCTCACTCTTCTACAGGACCAGAGCAGGTGGAAGATCCTTCTCCTATCTCGCAGCCAAGACCTGGAACGAACTCCCCTTCACCTCCAACAGAGCCCAACACTGCACCAATTTAGGAAGGACCTCAAGACCTGCCTCTTCGAATGACCCCAACGGAGCTGCTCACACCCACCCCCAGCACCTTGAGACCCTCACGGGTGAGTAGTGCGCTTTACAAAACCCTGATTGATTGATTGATTGATGGCATAGAGTACATTGGTGCAGAGTGGAGTGGAGTATGGAATAGAGTGGCATATAGTGCAGTGGAGTAGACTACAGTAATGCAAAGTAGAGTGCAGTGGCGTAGAGTGCAGAGATTTATATTAGAGTGGCGTAGAGTGAAGTGGCATAGAGTGCAGTGGCGTAGAGTCGATTATTTTGAGTAGAGTGAAGTGGCATAGAGTGGAGTAGTGCAGGGTGGAGTGCAGTTGTGGAGTGCAGTGGTGCAGGGTAGAGTGCGGTGGCATAGAGTAATGGCGTAAAGTCATGTAGAGTGCAGAAAAGATTAGAGTGGCGTACAGTGGATTGACATTTAGTGCAGGTGCGTAGAGTGGAGGGGTACAGAGTAGAGTGCATTGGCGTAGGGTGTATTGGCATAGAGTGCAGTACCGTAGAGTGCAGTGCTGCAGAGTGGTGTAGAGTGCATTGGTATAGAGTAGAGTGGTACAGGGTAGAGAAGCATAGAGTGAAGTGGCATAGAGTGCAGTGGTGCAGAGTGGAGAATAGTACAGTGGCGTGGTTTAAAGGGGAGTGGTGCAGAGTAGGATGTAGTGATGTGTAGTGGTGCAGAGTAGAGTGGAGTGGTGTGGAGGGGAGTATGCATGGTGTGGTAGCACACTGCCATTACAGACAGCACATTTTCAATTGAAATGACCATTACATTCGCACAGACATACATCTTGCAGTAAAAGTGTAAAAATATGATAGTCTTTTCGAAATTCAAAAAGTGTATTCTATTAACACGCAGAACTGTTTCACCTTAGTACATCAGATTATATTGGTGCATTGAGAAGTATTTTTTTTTAAGTGTTTTCAAACATGAATTTAGATACATTCATTGTTCCTCCAATCCTGACAACGCCAATACTGTACCAAGGGGCATGTCAGTTTTTATATGCACTCTTTGGGTGGCCTGGGTTCATATTATACATGAAAAAATTATGGTTTATTAAATTCAACACAGAAGAAGGTTTTGTACAGCGCTAATCCTAAAGTCATGTATTTTGAGGTTCTCTTATATGTAATAATGAACAAAAGAAGGGAAAGTGAAATAAAACAATTGCCTTGGATCACACAATTTGGTAAAGTGGGGAAGACAGGATTAATCCTAGGTTTTCTAGTTTCACATTGTGCAATTCAGCCACTAGATCTATGTGCTCTGCTTCCCCTATGCCCACCTTACCACCACCACCTTCTCCTCCCCCCCAGCCCCTTCCCCTCCTGACCGCTAGGCTACTGGCATTAATGCGGACCTCTGTCACATCTCAGACCAAACCTTATGGCCCCCAGGAAAATGTTTGCGAGTACCCATGAACTAGTGTATTGATTTGTTTTGATCATATTAAAGTATTTGTTTCCAACACACTACAGAATTAACAAATATGCTATATTTGTGCTTTGTTAATTCTGATATATTCTGAAATACTTGCACATTTAATTTAAATGTTGTTGGGTGCTAGAAAAACACATTTCCTCTACCCCCAGTATCCAGCAAGATTGTCACATAAATCCTCTCACTTTGAAGTCGGAGTAAGAAAATTAAACACCACGCTCCCTCGGAAGACAGAGCCTGACATTTGACCGCTATCGTTGAATGCACAGCAAATGTGGCACGATGAGTACAATATTTAAAGAGCTGTTTACAGAAAGGGGCACTCATGGAAGAATACAAAAAGAGGTAGTGTGAAATGGCTTTTCAACTTGGGAGGAACGAACTGAATCTTGACAGCCTAAAACAAATAAAGTACGCAAATAGAAAGCCCGAAAATGTGCGTTAAAAACCACAAAGCTGATGGTAAAGAATGGGCGGAATGGATTATCCAGGGAGATTTCTGAATGTCCCCAAGATGTCTTTAGCAACTCGACCTAAAAAGTAACAAATTTGCACTCATAGAAGTACTCCTTGAATAGATGCAAATTTACTGCTTTTCATAATTCTCATACAATAGCAATAGTAGGCTTGGAAAGCTGCACGAGTCTCAAGCTTCCAGGCATACTACTGGCAATATAACACCCAAAGGTTATGAGATACGTGCTTGCAAATTGTCTAACCACTGGCAATCACTTGGGTTAGCATTTCAAACCATCATTTAATGCCCGCTATGCCACTCTCGACAGAGGGCATGATTTAAGGTTTGGTAGAGCGAGTAAAGGCAGACAGGTGGCAGAGGACTTCATGTCCACCACCCTGCCTTTACTCCCCAGCAAAATTTAGAGATGTCTGCAGGCTCCACAGACATCTCTGTACATTGGCAGGAACCATTGCCATGGCTGTTCCAAGCAATGTAGGAAAGGTTTGATGGGCAGCTCAGGCAAATATGAAAACTGGCCATCAAACTTTTCCAAAGTTTGTTATTTTTCAAAAACAAACTCCTAAAGCAGGAGCTTGTTTAGGAAAAATAAAAAAAACATAACGATCCCCCTACACCATGGGAGTTTTCTCCTATGGTATCTGGGTAGTTTTTTTGTTTTTTACTGTCCCTCACTGCCAGGATATAGTTGGCGGTGACGGACAGTAAAAAAAAAAAGCCATCCAGTCATCCTCTTTAAATAGGTCAGACAACTTACCTCCAACAGCTCCTACTCTGTCAGAAGAAGTTTTACAACACTGCCATACATTTGAATCCTTCTGCTTAAAACTTGTGGGCCTTCTGTTTCAAAATTGGGTGGGCGGACCTTGAGTTTGGCGGACATGGTAGTCTGTCACTGTTGCAACAGAGTACATGTCCACCAAACTCCAAATCAGGCCCAAGGCCCACCCAGTGCAAATCAGTGGTGACCCTGCTCCTTTTGGAACAGTCTATCCTACACCTCAGTCACTTCAGCCATTCACCCTGCTGCCCACTGCTTTTTTAGTTGGAAAATTTGAGTTTCACCCCCTCACCCCTGAATCTCACAGGTTAATGTACGCTCCTGATTACACTCTGCGTATTGTAACTGGAATTTCATTAATATAGCACTTTGTAGCGGGCTACAGTAATCGGACTGACGACCAGATAGTGATAGAGAAGGTTTTATTATTTGATACACTCAGTTTGTTAGAGTGGAATGGGGATAATGACTTCTTATCCGTCATGCACTATGGCTTCTCACTCTCCACGGGGTCTCCACAGGCCACGGTCCGGGTTCCAGAGTCTGGAGGCTCCACGTAGGTTGATGGGGAAAGAAAGATACGGGGTGTAAGTGTGCTGAACCGAAGGCAAATAAACAGGGGAAGGTAGTGAGGGAGCACCCAACCTGTGACACACGTCTACTGGGAAATGTGAAAGTGCTCGAGGGCAGGGAACAGAGGGGAGTTTCAGTCTACTTGTCGGGACTCTCCCGCCTCCCAACCCAGCCCGCAAACCGGTCCCGTACCTGGGAGAGCCACGCTCCTCCGTGAGCGTGGCTGGGCGAAGCGCTGTTCCGGTGGCCTCCTGGCTTTCTCGGGTCTCCCTCGCACTCCACGGCAACCTCGCGACTCCGTTCTCCTCCTGACAGCACCCACTCTCCTCCGCTCGCGACTTCCTCTGGCTCCTTCCTCTCCACTCCACCGGTGATTCCACACACGTCCTTCTGGGATTCCCTCGTCCTTATTGGGCTAGGCACAGTGACGTCAGCAGCGGGGTGGGTCTCCTCCATAGCGCTCTCCCAGTTAAAGGAGCCCTGTCAAAAACCAGCTGCCACCTCATGCGTGGGATATGTGGGGTTACTCCATTCGTCATGCTGAAAAGAGACAAGGGGAGCATTGCATGGTGTCGCCTTCCACCAGTCACGCACCTGTTCGCTATCAGCCCCAGTCGGCCCGGCCTCGTTACACACTTATTACCCGACCAGGTGTTGAAGCATGTATATGCTGTGTGTATATAACCAGTGGCAAAGTGCTTGTGCTCTCCCTTCCCAATATGATTAGCTTGGCATAAACCCAATTTGTACATTTAATTTACTTGTAAGTCCCTAATATATGGCACTACATGTACCCAGGGCATGCACATTAAATACTACTAGTGGGCTGCAGCACTCATCCACTAAAGTAGCATTGTAAAACATGTCTCACCTCTGCCATTGCAGCCTATGTGTGCAGTGTTAAACTGCCATTTTGACCCAAAAAATGAACTATTTACCATGCTAAAACCTTCCCTTTTAATACTTATAAGTCATCCCTAAGGCAGACTCTAAATGCTTATAAAGCAGAGTGCATGGTATTTAAAAAGTAGGGCATGTAAAGTTAAAGATTTCCATGTCCTTGCAGTGAAAAATCTCCAAAGTATTTTTTCAATGTGGCAAGGCTGGCCACCCATAGACAAACACTTGTTTATATTATTACATTCAATAAGTGCTAAATTGAATTTGGGAGCATCTAGAGAAATACTTATTCTGCTCATTTTAATTGTAATTTAAAATCCTCTTTAATGGTGAAATTAGATTTTAAATTACTACTTCGAGATGCCACTATTAGAATGTTGGCATTTTCCTGCCTAAGCTAAATGTGGCTGTCTGTCAGTATCCATGGTCACCTGACTGTTAATGGCTCTTCTGTAGTATGATGTGTATTCTTGTAGATGTTGGACAAAAGGGCCTTGGGTGTGGGGAAAGGCGTTTTTCTCCTGGGCTGGATGACTTGGGGGGGGGGGGGTTGTACCAAGCTCCTTCCTTTGCTTCAAAGGGTAGTCTTAGGGCTGTACCTAGCCCCTTCCTGACTTCAGAAGAAGCCTTCCTTGTCACTGGCAGATGCAGCTCCCAACTGGGCCTCCCTGCCCTTTGTTTAGCTAGACAAGCTTGGGAGCCAGATCCAGGGAAAAGAGAAGAACTAATCAGAACCAGTTTTAGAATTAGACAACGGGGATCCCCCATCCACATGCTGACACTGAGTATAAAAGTGGCATTCCCTGAACCAGAATTCAGGACACTCCTGGACCAGTGAAAATTCTGATGAAAGGCTGCCTTGCTGTCTGCTAAAGGAGGTTTGGACCTATTGTCTTGAACTGAGGACCCCAAAGGTGAGTCCATGATTCAGCTGGCTAACCTCATCGAGCTACAGGGGCACAATAACCTTCCAGAAGCCTTTCCTGCTTTCCAGCTGACCGAACTCAACTGGACCAGACCTGGTCCCCTCTGCTGGCCTCTGTAGGAATGAGTCCTGACCCCCAAGGGCTGTCCTCAAGGTCCTTGGCCCATGGCTGGAGTCAGAGTGGTTGCGTTTCACTGGATCCAAAGCTGAGCGACTCACCACACATCTCCTGTTCTACAGCTACACCAGATCCGACGCAAAGCTTTGCATTGTAGCACTGAGCAGCTCCTGACCAGTGGCGTCAGTGGATTTTCAGCACCATGCAGCACCACCCCAAGGACAGAAGGTACAACTCCCAGCGGGCTGAGCCTGGTCCCGTACCCTCCTGCACTCCATCACGGTAGGCCTGAGCTTGTGACTTTATGCTTGCCCAGAGCGACCAGATACCCGCAGTTGGTGCTATGAGCCCCTTGGAGAGGTACATGCTGCCCAGGGATAGAGGCAGTAGAGAACAGGAATAGAGGCATAAGGGTAGGACACAGTACAGTGGTGAGCTGAGAGTACTGGTGGAAGAGGAATGAGGGTGGATGGGTGATAATGATAAGAGTGGCCATCGTGGTCAACTCATGTCACTTAAAGAGGCAAAGGATTTGTGCAGTCAGAGTTAGTGAGCAGTGGAGACATGAGAAATGGTATTATATAATTTTATCAGATATGTGGTATGTATCAGAGGTGAGGGAGATCAGGCATGACTTGTCCTTATGACCATTAGAGTTGTAGCCCTACCAGCCCTGGAGGGTGAATGGAGGAATATATTTGCAGGCTAGTCGGCTCTTTTCCACCTGCCCTGTGTGTCAGTAGAAGTGTAGCACACATCTCTCTCTCTCTCTCTCTCTCTTGTGCTCTGTCTCTCCCCTCCCAAAGCTACCCTACCCCCAAGAATGGGATACCTTCAATTTAGCTCCAGACTGGCATGCCCAGTGTTTCTGTGTAAGTAAGCTATTCAATGCCCAAAGTGCCAGTTTTGCCAAGACTCACAGCAAGAAAGCATTTCACTCTCGACTCTCATATAGCTGAGACCATCACCCTGATCCCTACCTTCTCGTCTCATTGATAGAGTCATATGCTTATCCAGTGAAAGCAGAAGGCAAGGTCTTATTAGGACAATAATGAATGCAAAGCTGCAATTGCTGCCTACTTGTGTAGCTGCCTTCACTGCTTTTTGTCTTTTGTGGGTTCTGCAGTAAACACTTCCAGGGGCGGCTCCTCCACGTGGGCAGAGGAGCATCTCCCCGCTGCTTTCTCGCAGTGCGAGAAGCAGAAACATAAAATGGTATTATGAATACCATTTTATGTTTCTGCTTCTCGCACTGCGAGAAAGCAGAAGGGTTTGGTTGTGGTCCTGCTCCAGGCAGGGGAGGAGTGGCTTGCCCACTGTTGTGGGCGCTGACTGTTTGGTCGGCCCCAGGGCCGACCAAACCAGTCATACACACTCTCCCGTTTTCTCCATGTAGGCTGCATGCAGCCTGCATGGAGAAAATGGCCTCCCCATAGACACCTGTGCGTTCGGTGTCCCAGCCAATCACAATGCTGCCATTGCAGCATTGTGATTGGCTTAGGGGAGGAGAGGGAAGTTGCCTGCTTCCTGTGAGGAGCAGAGAGAGGAGACGTGACGCAGGACCGGAGGCGAAGGTAAGGTTAATTTATTTATTTAAAATTAACCCCCCCATGCGACCCCCCGACCCCCACCCGGGAGGCATGCCGGCCACGACTGAACACTTCCTGTCCCCTGCCCATTCCTACGCTCTTAGTACAGGTGCTTCTCCACCTGTGTGCTCAGAAGACAGAGAGCAGCTGGATGCTGCTTGTAATCCCCTAATAAATTCTAGAGACATCTAGCACTGCAACGCCCTCAGCCAGCTGCAGACTGAGCAACACAGAGGTGAAAGCCATCTTGAGACAGGGAAGCATTGGTCACTACCGCCGCTTGAGTTTTTAGGTGCTGAAGGAGATTATGGAGTCTGCTTGTGCGAATGTGTTTGTGAGTGAGCCTGTCTGTGTGTGAGTGGGCATGAGTTAATTGTACGTGTGTGTGTTTGTGTGTGCGTTTGCCTGTGTGTCTCTGTTTATGGTTTCTTTATGGATAATGTTGGATGCTTGCAAGTGGGGGTCGAGGGGAGTAGAGCATAATGTTGACCCTGACGTGTTGTGGCCCTACATAAGACAAAGGTGGCACTGATATATTGTGACCAATCTTTGGCATAATAGTTGCCCTCTTGACAAAATGGTGGCTTCCAGTGGCATAATGGTAGCCCTGGCATTTTCTGGCCTTACTGGTGACAGCAGTGGCCCTGGCATATTTTGGCTAACTCCTGGTGTAATGTGGCAATTATATATTGTGACACACTTCCTTGACAACGTGGTAGCCTGCCCAAGGAATAATAATGGCCCTGGCACGTTATAACCCTATTTGACATAATTGCAGCCATGATATATAGTTGCCAATTACACGTATTAATGAATGTCCTTTATTATTATGGTCCTTCTTGATATTATGGTGGCCTATGCATGGCATAATGGTACCCCATGCATGTGAATAGTGATGGCCTGGTATATTGTGGTCAGTACCTCTCATCCTAGTGGCTCAACTCCAGTGTAAGGGTGAGCCGAGCCTATTGAATAGGGGTGCAACTAGATCCGAACTTCAGGGGGGGACTAATACAAAACAGTGTTGATGGGCCTGCCATTCGCACACGGGGGCCGAGACAGTATTAGAATACACGTTTGGAAGTCCAATAGGTCTGGATTTAATGCACTAATGCATGGGAAAGGCATATGTCCATGCCTGTTCTTTCCTGCAGTAGCACATTAAAACCAGATCTTTTGTCTTCGCCAATGCATTCCCCTGAGAGACCGAGACCTGCTGGAGCTCAGAGAGTGTCCACCAGCCCGACGAGCTTCGGAAGTTGCCACATAATTTCCAAGGTATGTAGATTTCACCAAAAGTGTTGTTTCCTGTGCAAACAGATGACAATAATACTGCCAGACAAAGTGACACATAATTTACATTTTTTGTCATATAGTTTCGATGATGTTGGTCCGCCAAGCTGCATAACTCTAGTAGCCTGAACAATGTAAAACCTTTGCACAGGGGCGACAAAATCTGTATTTCTCACGTAACCGTGAAATATTTCTATATAAGCACTGCTTTGCGTTACTTTGCGCTGAGGGGGCGTTACATGGGTGGTACATGGACGTTCCCATGCAACCACCCATGCCTTTTGACGCAAAACCATATTTACAAATATTTGTAAACATGGTTTTGCGCCAAAACTTAACACCCCTTCAAAGGAGGTGCTAACAGGAGAAATGCTTTCATTTCTCCATGCTTTTCCGACTTTCCATGCGTGCTGCACTGTGCAGCACGTATGCAAAGTGGGAAAAGCATTGCATCGTGCGTTGCATAGTATTTTGTACAGGAAGGGTATCCTTCCTGTACCAAACCTATGCTACACTCATGCACACACCCTAGCTCTGTGGCACTAAGGTGTGTGCATGGCGCACAGCAGCTGAAATCAGAGCCGGCGCAAGGGAAAGGGTAGGAGAGAGCCATATCTCTGAAGATATGGCGCTCTCCTGCTCCCTCCCTGTTGCGCAACGCTTCCTCATCCTCAAAATGCTCAATATAATCTTCACGTGGCTTCCAGTCAGCACATGCAGAATGGTCACCCAGGCCCTCATCACCAGCAAGGTGGACTATGGCAAAGCACTCTATTGAAATCACTGTCTAACTGCTAGAAGACTTCAGACCATACAAAACACAGCAGCCAGACTCACAGTTAGGCTTTCCCTTCTGTTCACATCACCATGCCCGACAAAGACCTCCACTGGCCCCCCATTCACTAATCTACACGCACCAGACACAAATTCTGCTCGCACACATCCCCCACATACAAAGAACCCAAGTTGACTGTCGTGCTTTCTCCTACCTTGGCCCAAAGCCTGGAACGACCTGCCCCTACATATTTGAGCTGCCTCCTCAGTACTTGAGCTCCTCAATAAACTGAAAACATGACTCTTCACCTGGACAAGTTCCAGTCACAGCTGGCATAAACCCTGCTTTCGCAGCACCAGTATACTCTTCAAGGTGAGCTGTGCACTTCACAAATACCCTTAACATAGCATAGCATAACGTTTGCCTTAGCATTATTGCTGTGGTGTTGTTCATACATCTCTCACTCTTGTGTCACACTCTGTCTCTATTCTTTTCCATCTCAGTCACACTCTCCTCATTTCTTTCTCACCTCTCTGTCCATATTCGCACACATGCTTAATTCTCTTTCACTACTATCTACCTTGTCTTTCTCTCTCTCTCGTCAATCACTTCTCCCAAACCCTTCCCTCCCACCTTCTCCTCCTCACTCCCTATTACGAAGATTAACCTGGGTGAGAGACGTGTGATACTCACGCAGAATATTAGCTGGTCCTGGTTTCTCAGTTCCCACAGAACCCCAGGTTTTACATTATAGGAATGAATGCTGAAAAAGCTCAACTCTGGCTGAAAACTGGTTCACCTTGGTCTCTGTCTTAGCAGGGGCTCACCACTGTCTGCTATGGAGCTCAGCTGCATTCTTGGAAGAGCTCACCTCTGTCTACCCAAGGTCACAGTGCTATGTATGCAGGAACTCAGCTGCAGCTCAATGAAAGAAATTACCTATGGGTGTACAGTCTCTGCTCTATTTGTGCATGCGTTCAGCACTATGTATGCAGGGACTTGGCTACATCTGTACTGGAGTTCAGTTCTATCTGCAGAGATGTGAGTTTAGCTCTACAAGATGATGAGGTCTGTTTGTGGAAGAGCTCCACTCTCTCTGTACGCACAAGAACCTACTTCTCCCTGTGGAATTTAAAACTTCTAAGTGTTCAGCCTATCTTCAGAAGAACAACCAACTTCTTAATAAAATAGGCATCGAAATGAGCTTCTTGATACCGAGCAGACTTTACCCTTTTAAATGGTGAATTTTCTAATTGACTTTGTGCTGGCAGAGTTTGGTGCTGATCTCTACCCTGTCTTCTTATCCCTTCTCAATGGCACACCCTCTTCCTTCCCAGAGTGCAATTTGTTGTATTGTAATGTAATTGCATTTATATAGCGCTTACTACCCCTGACGAGGCGTCGAAGCGCTTTTTTGTTGAGTAGCACGCTACTCCGGAACCCATAAAGGATTAGTGTTCAATTAGTATAGTGAAATATGAAAGTAATTTGAATGGTGGATAGATTATTCAGTTATTTGGATTCAGAAACATAGTGGAGGGATAGAAGAGGGAAAAAGGTCTGCATTTATATAGCGCTTGCTACCCCTGATGGGGTGTTGAAGCACTTTTTTCAGCGAGTAGCACGCTACTCTGGAACCCTTAAAGGATTAGTGGTGAATTAGTATAGTGAAATATGAAAGTAATTTGATTGGTGGATATTATTCAGTTATTTGGATTGAGAAGTATAGCAGAGGGATAGAAGAGGGAAAATGGTTTGCATTTATATAGCGCTTGTTACCCCGATGGGGTGTTGAAGCGCTTTTTTGGCGAGTAGTTGTGAACGTCTTCTTGATGCTCATTGCTTTTATGTTATTTTGGTATGTGCTTTTGGTCTACATTTGTAATGAGGAAATTTAAAAAGAGCACAGATGATCAGGCTGAGACAAGGAGACAATGTTAATTATGAAACAAGACAAAGGTGAAATGTATGGGGTGGAAATGGGCAGGTTGAGAAAAATGAAAAGGGAGAATGACATGAGAAAAGGAGAGATGGCAGTGACATGTAATGAGAGTGACAAGAGGGAAATAGGGCAGGATAGACAGTGCTGAGATCTAGGTGACTACCAATGGGCAATGCAATAGAAGTTAAACTGCACAGTAGCACATGGGAAGGAAAGAGTGGGCCTGAGCTGAAAAGTAAAGTTAAAGAAAAACATAAAATGTAAACTCTTGTCTCTAAGCACAATCTGAGCTTTAAAACAGTTAGGCTCTAAAAAGAGGGGAGTTTGGTGGACCATGTCTCTGAAGTAGGTGTGTTAACCCACAGGACTACACTTACCGGTTTGGATCCTTTGAGATGTGAATGAGTCTTGGATTTGGAGCAGGCACCGTTCTCCCTTTGGCTTAAGGTTTTCCAACCACCAACTGCCGCTTGCAGAGATGGTAAGGATAATCAAGAGGTAGAACACACAAGAGTAGAGCAATCTGGGGGAAAAACATGCTGCTGTGGCAGAAAGCTTTGGTGGGAGAAGTGCCCGGTGCTGTCTTTTCACAGTGTCATTCTGATCTCCCGCTTCAGTCTGTCCACCAAACAAAAATGAGCAAGAGGCACACAAGGACCTTCTGGGAGGTGGACTGTTAGATGTCTGAGGGGCGTAGTTCAATTACGATCCGCTAATACAGGCACAATACATTTTATTTAGCAGACATAATGCACATGCCATAAGCAGCACAGTATATTTGCTAAAATGGGGCTGTCAGGGTGCATATCAGTGCATCCCTGAAGCCAATGAAAAGCCACAGAGTACAGTAGGAGGGGGATCCCCATTACTATCCCAGCTTCTTATAGGCCGGTGCTTCCAGTCCTATCAACAGGGCCACTGGAAATATGTGATTGTGCGGCTGTGCCGTTTTTTTGAATATAATTATGGTTTTGCCGCATTTGCCACATGACCCATAATCTGCTACTTAATCTCCAGATTTGAAGAAAAATTGTTTTTGTTTGTAGCTCAAACGGTTCAAAATTTACTAAAAACACAGCAACATGTTGCTGCATAATGGAAGTCCCTTTGCAAAGATTGACTGGTCACCATTCTGCTGATTACTGCTATATTTAGGTTTTAAAGTGGTACCAATGAGGTGCAACCTATGCCCAGAAAGTATTAACAAGTGTAAAAAAAATAATGAAATGATACTATCAAAAATTTGCCACATAATGCTGCATAATTTGCCTTTTCTTGCCAAATAATTTAGTCAACCCTGCCACATAATATGGCCCTCCCCTGATGCATAATTACAGTGGCCTTGCCTATCAAGAAGCTGACAGGGATATTAAGGTGGGTCTTCCCCTTTGCTGCCTTTGCTGCTCCATCGGTCTCCTCGTTGTGAACCACGGCTTGCTGGTTCCTATGCCCAGCACCAGATTCCTGCTTTGCTGCTCCCATGGAAGACTCTAAGTTGCCAGCTAAGTAAGCCAAGTAAGTAAAACAAAAATGTTACTTCTCTATGCATTTGTGTATATGTTTGTGAGTGATTGGGAGGAAATGGGATTGAATGAAAGTGTGTGTGTTTGTAGGTGTCAATGAGAGGGTAAGTGAGAATCATTTTGGGAGTGTGCATGAATAAGTGAAAGTGAGTATGAGGGAGAGAGGGAGTGAAGGAGTATGAGTGTGTTAGAACGTGTTATTGATTGGAGGTTGTGAGAGGGAATGGAAGTGAATCGTGGGTGGAGCTATCAATGGTACAGCAGATGCAGTTGCACCAGGGCCCAGAGTTAGTGAGTGTGTGTAAGTGTGTTAGTAAGTGAGAATGAGAATCAGTGCATATGGGTACGTTTGTGTGTAAGAGTGAGTGAGAGCGAGCATGAGTGAGAATGAGCAACTGAGAAAATGTGAGTTAGAGTGCGTGAAGGAAAAGAGACTAACACCCAGATTATCAAATGTTTCACACAATGCAGTACCCAAACTTGCTACGTTGCATGATAGGGAGAGAGTAGGAAATCACCATACCGACAAAGATATAGCACCATCCTGCTCTCTCCCTAGTGCTGGCACAAAATTTGGCTACCGAGCGCCACACACACACTTTTGCGCCATAGTGCAAACGTGTCTGCGTGAGTCTAGGACAGGTTTTGTACTGTAAGGGTGCCCTTCCAGTACAAAATAATATGCTTTGATTAACTTTAAAACTTTTCCTACTTCGAATTTGTGCTGTACAGTCCAGTACACATGCAAAGTGTGAAACGTTAGGAGAAACAAAAGCATTTCTCCTTTTCAATGCCTGTTTTCAAGTGGCGATTATTTTTTTATGCAAAACACTGTCTACTATTGTTAGTAGATAAGGTTTTACAGCAAAAACCACGGGCAGTAACTCAAAGCAGCGATTTGCACTGCTTTACGTTACTTTCAAGCAATTTTCCAATGCAAAACAGGTTTTGCTCCGGAAAGTAAATTACAAAAACATTTTGTACAAGTTTGCGCCACTTTTGCGACAGATCCCCAGCGCAAAATGGTTGTTAATCTGAGTCAAAATGTGAGCAGGTATGAGAATGAGTACGGCAAATTTTGAAAAAAAATTGGGTAAACTCCTGGGCGGTATTTTGCCCACCACTTTCAAAGACCACTAGCCGTCATTGATGCCAATACTAACTGACGAGATGTGGCCTGAAGGCCTAGCTGCCAACTTTGGAACTGGGGAACGAGGTATGAATACCAGTGTCAGCTCAACATCCTGTGATCATGGACAAATCACTTAATCTACCCGTGCCTAAAAAAAATAATCATATTTTGTGTAATGTAATCCGGTGCTCATGTAATGCACCCTGATGCCTGTGGTCCGGGTTTGCTCAATATAAAACTGCACAGATAAAAAAACGACAAGCAGCCATGAACATTATACCCAGCGGATTGTGACTGCTACCCACGGGCCCTCTTTGTTATACATCCACTCACCCCTATTTTGGCAATGAAGCAGGGTCCCGTTTTACCATATAAAAATCCCCCATGCAGAATCCTGCTCTGCTCAGGCAGCATGACACTCCCATATAGGCCCCACCAGTCAGGCTCTGACAGATGTCCAAAGTTGTCCGTTTTCCCTCAGCCTTTTAGTACCTGTCACAGTGGTCCCCACCTCTTTAGATACATACACACATAGGCCCAAGCTCACTACCCCTTTTGTCATTTTCAATAAATAAAATCTACCAGGCCCCATTGATCTTAAAAACTTATTTCTGTCATGTACAGCAGTGCAAGGCAGCCCGGCCAACCACGGAAATTTTCCACAGCTGCAAGAATAGCTCAGATAACACGTAGGCAAGGTTCGGCTGGTACATCTTGGTCTTTCACAAGCAATGTTTGCAATATTTTTAGTTAAGTAACTTTCCAAGCTTGCTCAAGCGAAACCAGACGACGGCTGTCTGGCTGCCTGGCATAGAAATAATGTAAGAAATATTAATTTCCGAGCATCGCACGTTAAAAGTTATCTTTTTTTTTAGATATTTACGGTCAAGAGCACTGACCACCTGCAAAAAGCCCCTAGTTTCACCATGATACCACTTCTCTGTTCTCTCACAACTTTCTGAAGTTACAGTAAGCGTGCAGTCAAGAACCCACGTCAGACGTGGGTAGGATTTCTGCAATGACCCATATAAAAGGTTTACACCCAGGTCCAGGCCCTGAACTCCTACTATAGTGCTCAGCACTTGAGTTCCCAGTCGACTGATCTCCTCTCTAGGGCCTAGAAGCCTATTCTGAGGTGGTAATGCTCTTCTTTGATTGCCAGCCTTTTGGCTTTGTCAGCCCCTCTAATTTAGCTCATCCACACCCAAGTCATTGCATTTATCCTAGCTTAAATTGTGTACTCTTGGATGGCCTCTTGCTCTGCCCATTCGTGACTTAAAATATGATTTATATGATTGTTGATTCTTTTATTTTTAATCCTTCTCATGTGTTCATGAGAAACATTTGACGATGAACAGTTCCTTGTTTTATTGAGTTGCTTAATAAAGTGCCACTGTATTTCATACTGTTGTTCCTTATTTCTCAGAGAACGAGCAGAGCGCAGGTCTTGCTCTCGTGAGCTGGTAAGCCATGTGTGACCACTGCAGTGTCTCTCCATTTACCCTCCATTAGCTGACGACCACGAAGGTCTCGTGCGGACGGTTCCTCTGCAGCGCGGACCTGGGACACACCTGCGGCTGCCCATGGCCTCTCCCCGCCTCTCCCCACCACCAGCCGGGTAAGTCAGGGACACTTTTTTCCCCTGCCTTTCCTCCGGTCTCTGGTGTGTGTGGTCCGGTGGATTGAGCCCTCCGGGGTATCGCTGTGCCCCTCCCTGGTCCCCTGTAGTTTCTGTCGTGCCACGACCACCGCCCTCTTCCCTCTGTGTGGATGGTCACATCTCGAGGGGGTTTTCCAGCTCTTACCGTTCTGCTGTTATCGGCTCCGTCTTGGTTTCCTCCTGCTTGGTTTCTCTTGGCATTTTTCTGTTTTGCTTTGTGTTGCTCTTGGCATTCACTTATGTTATGTTTACGTTATGTTTCGGTTCTCTCCGCGTTTTAAGGTTGGCGTTCTTTACTTGCAGAAATGATGGTGTATACATGGGTTTGAAGTTTTGAGGTTTGAGTCCTACATGGGTTTGGAGTTTTGAGGTTTGAGTCCTACATGGGTTTGTGGTCTTGAGGTTTGAGTCCTGGGCACGTCAGCATCAAAAATCCTATGGAGGTTGGAAGTCCTTGGCACTGCTTAACGGTGTCTAAATCCCCTCACAGGTTCATGTCCTGCGCCAGCAGGTGGCTGGCCAAATTCTGACACAGGTTGGGAATCCTTGGTACTGTCTACGTTGTCTAAATTCTGACACAGGGCTTTTGCGTCCTTGGCACTGTGCACAGGTGGCACACGTGTCTAAATTGTTATCGCTGACTCCAGGGTGGGGTCCTCCTGCATTGTGCTGTTTAAGGTGTGGTCTTCGTCTTCTCACTAGTTTTCATTTCTGCGCAGGTGTTCTGTCTTCTCGGCGCCATGCTGTATTTCAGTGGTTACATTTTACAGTGTTTTACACATCATTATATTTCGGTTTGTCAGTTGTCCACTACATCATTTGTTGGTTTCTTGTGTTTCCTATTTTGATCCATGGCTCTTCACCCCCTCCCCTGCCCTTCCCCATCTTGTCTCTCATGTGTATTTTTTGATAGGGTGCTCTTTTAAATGCGCCTGTCCTTTTTTGGGTTTCTTTCCGGTACTTTCACACCTCCTTTTTTCTCTCTTTCTGCCGTCTCCTTCTCCTTTTCTTACGATTCAATTCTGCATGGCTTGGGTGTCTTCTTATTCTTATCTCTCAAGTTGATGTTTCTTTCTGAAAGGCGCACCTCTCGATTTTTGACTGCGCCACTTCGAAATGAGGAACTGGCCCTCTCGAAGGCTCTGTGCCCTTCACACGTTCCCCCGCCTTCTTCTGCTCCGCGCTCGCGGAACGAGGAAGTGCACCTCTCCCCTTCGCAGCAGCTCCCCCTCGCCCCTCCTTTCTCTGCCTTCGCAGTCTGCTCTTGAACTAAATATGTCACAGTGATCACTGTTATTTTTTACGCATGCATTTCGTTTATTTAATGATTGTTTCTTTGTTGTCTATTGTGTCTGTTTTTTGTGCTTCCGTTCCTTAAGCATTTGTTTGCCCTGCTGCCCCACCACGGTTGCCTCCCAGCCCCGTCCCCATCTGTTGCTGCCCTGCCAACTCCACAGTCACTAGCCGAGTGACAGGGCTGCCAGTTATTGCTGTTGTCTGAGTTGCCCCCCAATCTTTCCTCCCCGTTAGCGGCAACTCCGCCAGGTAGCTGTTGTCTGGGTTGCCTTGTCTCTTTAGCCGCAATCCCGCTAGGGATTTGGTCACTTGCCCCCGTTCACCATTGCACCTCCATTGTGCCTCTTTTTCTATCTCTCACACTTTTTGCCTACCATTTGTCCAAGCCAATTGGTAGCCAAAGGGGGGTGGAGTCGTATCTCCATTCCTCCTGTCAGCTCCCTTACCCCCTCCATCTCTCTGATTCTTCCATCACTTCCACTTAAAATTCAGATTGTGATTATTCCGTGTTCACATGTTTTATTTTTTGTAGTTTTCAGTATCAAGACCGGTGGCTTCTACACCGATTTAATACCTGTATTTGATCTGTTTTAGCGAGACAAGAATAACTAGGACTGCAGATGTATTTTTAAACATGCAAGTTGAGAGTCCTTGAGTTCACCGTGAATATTATTGTTATATTAGTATATCCTGTTTTCAAAGCATTACGTGTTGCTGAAGTCTCATCATCATTCGATGGCGATGAGACCCTGCTAGTTGGAATACCAAAAAAGAAATTAAATAAATAAATAATTATAGTGGCGCAGTATCACAGTTAATATTACATTTACATTTACGGTCCCATAAGTAGCTAGACTCCCTGATTAGCTAAAGCACACAAAGACACCCCCTGCTCCATGTTATGACGGTAGGTTATAAATGCTTTGAAATACATTGTTACGTTTAACTGGAAACACAGGCCTACAAGTCCTGTTAATAAAAATATTAGGAATTACAAAAATAGGCTCACGAGTGGAAGGAAGTACTTAAGAGGAGAACATTGGAACGGAGCCAAAGGGCTACCATTCGGTTTACGTTGTTGATGAGCACTGGGAAGGCTCACACACGTAATGATTGATAACAACCAGGAAGTAACAGACATATAGATGCCGTTACACTACAAGTACCATGATGTGCATTAGCAGGCAACATGCAAGGTGTTGCACCCCACATGCAGCCGCAACACAAAGCAATTAAGACCCAAATAATTTACTCCTACCTGCGTCCAATTCAACAGCCCAGGCAGTGAAAAGTGCCACCTCTTCAGGCACGAGCAGGTAGCCCGAATACAAGAACAGATCCAGGAAGTACAGCTACAGAACACACACAGTTGGAGTTAGCTAGTAGAAAAGATTTTGAAATTGTGTCTCGTGGCCAAGGAAGTTAGTGACATTGGACTAAGAGCAACATACATATCGGAGCAGATGGTAATTATTAGAGAGAAGAGAGGAGACAAGGAGACAAATTGATGGAATGGAATGCACACTAACTACACCCATTTTTTAATAAATGATAAAGTAAAAAGAAGTTTATGACAGAGATGTAAAGTCCCCAAAATTCACATTTCAACAAATTCACCCTTAAAATAAATAAGATGCTTCCAGTGGCTAACAAGTGCGGGACTAATGGGGGGAGTAGAGAAGATGAAGTGCCAAGAAACAGGAAAGCGGTACCATGAGAAAGGAGGGAGAGGTAGTGCACATTGGGGTCCACCTCTGAAACTGGACAAATTAGGAGAATAATTTGCAAGCACCAAATGAGACATCACTTGTACTTGTCTGATGGAAAATGTTTTGTGGCTCCCAGTGAATAGAAAAGACTGAAATTGCATTTCACCTATGGGAAGCCGAATGGTATGTTAACAGCCCTGTCCTTCTCAAAGAAAATGTACTGCTACCCAAAGAAGGTTAAAGGTCTGTTATTGCCTGGACATTGGAAAGTGTAGAAACAAATTAATGAAGGCCACACCACCAACTTCCATAGGAAAGTAGAGCTATTTTACCTTTGATACAAATACACAGATTAATTCAGCTATATACAACAATAATATGATTAAAAATATAGGTCCAATACAATTACTATAGGCCTTTAGGAGAAAAGACTAGAATATACGGCGTTTACACAACGTGCATAACTCACAGAGAACGTGCGTGAGCCTGTGTTTGACTTGATGGTCACAGGTTCATATGCTACTAGGTCTATTGAACATTTCATCCTTCTAAGGTGGATAGATGCGGGGTCTGATCAACCCTTCATCATTCTAAGGTGGATAAAATGAGTACCATTGAGTTGAGGTACAATAAAGATCCGCTATTCAGCGTCAAAATACCATTCTAAGTGAACGTGTGCTTAAAACAAAAAAGACATGTTCTGTTAAAATAGGCTTTATTTAGCATTTACGTAGTAGAATTAAAAACAACACATGCTTATTTGAAGTTACGAGGTATTGAAGGGTTAAAGGATTTCTCTTGGGCTGCCGTTATATTAACGCTGGCCGCAGAGTCTGGGCGTTGAGCCAGGCAGGAAAAGAAACAGTGAATAAGACTTCCTGGGTTAAGAAAGAGATCAGGAAAGTTGAAAATGAATATATATATATTTTTGTACACAGTTGGCAGAACGCACAGAGCTGTGTGACTGAATGAACAGCATTGTAAGGGAGAGAAAAATAGGTTTAGTGTATAAATTCCTTGTCCAGTAAAACAATTTATGTCAAGTGCGTTGAGAAATATTATTATTATTAAAAGAAATAGTTTTAAAGACCGAATATGGGGAGAGACTGATTCTCTTCCCCCACCGTGGCAGACATGCCTATATTGAACTTGGGGTTAAGTTAGAAAAACAGGAACAAGAGAACAAGAGAAATAAACTGCCCAGGATCACACAATTTGGTAAAAGTGGGGAAGCAGAGATTACATTAAGGGTTTCAGGATATGACGTCTTGCTGTTTAGTAACTTGGTATATATATATCTGTATATGTATATATATACTTCGCTCCCCTAGGACACACTACTGACCAGCGACATCTTTGCCTGGCATCAATTGTATATGATGCAACTGATCCCAGCTTATTTGTTCAGTTGCGGTAACGAGAACAGACTGTTGGTAAAGAATGAGCCTATACAGATATTGTCCGCTTTTGGCATAAAGTACATGTAATAACTCAGAGTTTCCAACAATGTTTAGCAGGTCTAGTGGCTCAGGGTCTGTGTCCACAGCCAGCCATCATGCTATCAATACCATCTGCAGTGCCAAGTTGTGTATATTTCAAAGCTGGGGACCACATTCCCCAGGAATGTATCGGGCGCATTACCTTTTCTATGGAGAGAGTGAGACATCACTTATGCTGAGGGCAGATCAGCTCTGACAAGATAGGCCTTAGATTTTGGAAGTAAGAGCACGGGGTGGACAAACTGGCGTGCTGTAAAAAATAAAAGAGTATAAGTAACACAATTGTTTTAATGATTGACACTCTGCCCAAGGGGACAGCAGTAGCATTGTCCAGAATATGGTCCACCATCGAATTCCAGACACACATCTATCTAGATTGCCACCCTTCAACTTTTCCTCTATGAAATAAATTTGGATTCCTCAATATTTAAAAGTTTCCAGACATATGATGGGTGGTGATCAATATCAGGATTTATCACAATTGCCTTTGAGGCCAGGCATATCACAAAAAATTCCGGCAATAACAAGATTAGTGGGGATATGCGTGTTATTGGGTCCCTAAGAATAGGCAAGGCATCATCTGTACCTTATCATGCATGTTTTTAGCACACTAATTTCTCTAGTACTTAGTATGGGTGACAGTAGACACCTCTGTCTGGAGGTCCCACTGGGGCCCCTGAAAATATGTCCTCCAGTTGAATACACCCTACCAGATACGAACACTGGCCATCCATAGTATATATATAACAACTAGATGTAGAGCAATAAGAGGCTAGGAAGCCCTGTCTGTATCAGTACCACAAAAAGATAGGGCCACACCAATGTGTTGAACGTTTTTTTTTATGGTGTTAAATTCAGAAGGTAATAAGTATAACTCCGGAGCATTTCCGCCTACCGGCTGGTCTATAGTGAGTTGCACCGCTGCGAAGTTAGTACACCTACATATTTGCTCATGCTTAAATGCAGTTCACATATATGTTTTCTAGGAGTACTATTTCTTGGCCTACTTCTGTAGTCTTGTGAATTCACAAAAGTTGTATATCTGCACATGATCCAAGGACATGGGTGCACTTTATTTAATAATTGGGCCCCTAATTAGGTCTGGCGTTAACCATGACCTTTTATGTTTAATAAAATGTTGTCTCTCTCCCTCTCTCTCTCTTGGCTAGCTTCACTGTGAGTGACTTTATTCTGTTCTTTCACAAGGAGCATGTCGACACACAGTTGTTTTATTCAGTGCCAGGAATGACTGTGCAATGTGTGATGTTTGAGACCAAAACAATTTTTGCTTTTTGCTAATGTTTGGTATAATGGTGAGGGCCCAGCAGCTCCCACACCAATGAGGTTTCACAGAAATATTGCCAAAACAAGTCGTGCATTGACAAAGCCAAAAGGCTGACCAACAATTTCAGACCTACTGGCTTTACCAAAGCTTGTTTATTTTTATGTTGCAAAGAAATGGTACCTACCTTATTCCAGTAGTTTACCGAGCATTCTGAGAGCAGTATCCATAGCCTCACATTGCTAAATATTTATAAACGTGTGTACACATTTCTATACTCAAACCACTGTCAGTAGTGCAGTCTGAGCTTCACCCTAATAATAAAGCCTTTGCATTAATGAACAATAATTAAGACTATGCCTTTCCCTGATCCATAATGTGGTACTGTAGACTGGCAGCCAAAGGGTTTGTGCTGTAGGGGGTTGGGCCTACTTGTCCCAAGGACAAAATACGCATGAAAACTTGTTGCCCTTGACCTCAAACAATATGTCCTGGGCGTGGGGCTATAGGGATTCCACATCCCTGGGCACAGTTTGACAACTATGAGTGTTTTGATTCCTAAAGGTGTTACTGTGACAGAGAGTTTCATCTGTGTTTGCTGTTGGGACAAGCTATAGTACAATGTTTTAAGTCTTCTTTTGCTTCTGGAGATAATGAATTTCTTTTTAAAGTCTTGTACAGGGATTGCAATATCATTTTTAGGTTCTTTCCTTCATTTGGAGTCCCCTCCTTACCTCAGCTGGCCAACAAATGCAGCGTGCACCATTAATAGCTCAACTGTTGCAAGACATGTTGCTACCAAAGTTTCAATTGTAGAATGTGCTGCACACACCTCCTCCAAGGACTATGTATCAATTGGTAAATAATTTATTGATACAGATGTACAAAAAAGGAATAGCATTAACTGGTTGTGAGTACACAATGGTTCAGATTGCTTCTACTACACATGTGATCATGATATAAAGATAAAGGATGATGATAGGTACTATGACCCTAAGTATATTATTGAAAGGGCTGGGTGGAAGAAAAGGAAGAAGGGAACAGGGGAGGATGTATGCAAAAAGAAAAGGAATACGGTTAGGCCCAAATGGAAAAATATGTTTACCAACGATAATGCTTGCTCCCATGGCCCGTCTTTTTCATGGTTCATCACTTGTAGGATGTGATGGGAAGATCAGACTGTTTTCCTAATGCTGTATTTCCACTGCCCCAGGCCACTTCATTTCCCCACATTAAACGGACTTCATCAGCATGCCCCCTACTCAAACTACAAGTACGTGTTGGTTATTGTGTGCATGATCAGCAAATGGACTGAGGCATGCCAATCCAAGAACAGCAAACTATTGCCAAATGCCTCCTGAAAGAGTTCATACCGCGCATTAAAGTACCTATGCTTTTGGGTTCTGACAATGGACTGGCGTTCATCTCACATGTGATTGAGGGGTTGTGCAAGGGGCAAGGAGCCACACAGAAAATAGATGTGTTCCACGGAAACTACCAAGTGGGAATGGTATCCCAAGCTCATCCTGAAGGGTTGCACGTGCTGCACAGCAGAAAAAGGAAGAGTGTGTTAGCGGACACCAACGATACATCACCTAAAGAACGCCCCAACCCCTCAGTCTACAAGTTGTGACAACGAGACATCTTTACCTTTTTTCATCACTTTGTTTTCCTCATATCAAATGTGCCTAAGTAATAGAAGTGCTAGTAACCTCTCAAATTACTTGATGATAGGCACCAACGGTTACTTTTTCTGTTTACAGGTATCATCTCTGAGGCTCTACCTTATTCCTCAGCAGACTTTTTGAAAAGAGTAAAAGTACAGCAGAAGATAAGGCATTCTTCCAACTAGTCACACTAGCCACACGTACCAACGATTGGAACAATGCCTCAAGACTTTCAGAACGATTAGAGAAAATGATCATGGGTGCTGCTAGCAGCATTGACCCCCATTGCTGCCATTATAATGACTACGCTCCTTAAAGTGTGTTGTGATCACAGTATTATACCTGAGATACTGCTTAAATGACACAGAGATATTGTACCAAAGTGAATAAATAGCCATTGATTAGGACGGGACAGGGGGACAGTTGACAGGGCAGGATGTTACACACCGGCCTACAGACACAGAAAACAACATGTGTTACAATGTCATACCTGTCTCCAAATACATGGGCTGTGTCCTAATGTACAATATGCTCTTCAGTCAGCACACCATGTCCGTAGCAGTTGCACCTCCCGAGAATAGCAGAATTAGCAAAGGGCGAGCAAGGATAGAACAGGGAATGTGAGTAACTTAGCACTTATAGAAGTTGTAGAAGTAACAACAATAGGACTACACTAAGTGCAAGAATTTTGTTCAAAAGAATGAACAAGAGGAGGGAAATGAAGCAGGGTCCCGTTTTACCATATAAAAATCCCCCATGCAGAATCCTGCTCTGCTCAGGCAGCATGACACTCCCATATAGGCCCCACCAGTCAGGCCCTGACAGATGTCCAAAGTTGTCCGTTTTCCCTCAGCCTTTTAGTACCTGTCACAGTGGTCCCCACCTCTTTAGATACATACACACATAGGCCCAAGCTCACTACCCCTTTTGTCATTTTCAATAAATAAAATCTACCAGGCCCCATTGATCTTAAAAACTTATTTCTGTCATGTACAGCAGTGCAAGGCAGCCCGGCCAACCACGGAAATTTTCCACAGCTACAAGAATAGCTCAGATAACACGTAGGCAAGGTTCGGCTGGTACATCTTGGTCTTTCACAAGCAATGTTTGCAATATTTTTAGTTAAGTAACTTTCCAAGCTTGCTCAAGCGAAACCAGACGACGGCTGTCTGGCTGCCTGGCATAGAAATAATGTAAGAAATATTAATTTCCGAGCATCGCACGTTAAAAGTTATCTTTTTTTTTAGATATTTACGGTCAAGAGCACTGACCACCTGCAAAAAGCCCCTAGTTTCACCATGATACCACTTTTCTGTTCTCTCACAACTTTCCGAAGTTACAGTAAGCGTGCAGTCAAGAACCCACGTCAGACGTGGGTAGGATTTCTGCAATGACCCATATAAAAGGTTTACACCCAGGTCCAGGCCCTGAACTCCTACTATAGTGCTCAGCACTTGAGTTCCCAGTCGACTGATCTCCTCTCTAGGGCCTAGAAGCCTATTCTGAGGTGGTAATGCTCTTCTTTGATTGCCAGCCTTTTGGCTTTGTCAGCCCCTCTAATTTAGCTCATCCACACCCAAGTCATTGCATTTATCCTAGCTTAAATTGTGTACTCTTGGATGGCCTCTTGCTCTGCCCATTCGTGACTTAAAATATGATTTATATGATTGTTGATTCTTTTATTTTAATCCTTCTCATGTGTTCATGAGAAACATTTGACGATGAACAGTTCCTTGTTTTATTGAGTTGCTTAATAAAGTGCCACTGTATTTCATACTGTTGTTCCTTATTTCTCAGAGAACGAGCAGAGCGCAGGTCTTGCTCTCGTGAGCTGGTAAGCCATGTGTGACCACTGCAGTGTCTCTCCATTTACCCTCCATCAGCAACATAAGTTTTTATGTTCTCATGTTTTAGTCAGTCCTTGGCACTTCTGGAATAAAAACCACAAATTTGCCCCCCACTCCCCTCAAGGCTTTCTACTGTCAGAAACGTCTGGGCTGCTGGATGTTCATTGCATTAAAAAAACTCTTTCTTCCCTTTTTAGCTTTTATTTAGCGCTTATTACCCCTCACATGAGTAGTAAGCACTATATTAATGCAATTACAAATCAAGATAATTTGGGATTTCTGCATTGTTTGCTTGTAAGCACGGGAATTTGCCAGAGATTGCATTTGAATTACAGATGCGGTCTCACATTCCAGCGTTAATGGGCAAGCATTGTCTCTCTTTAAACAAAGGGTGATCAGTAAAGCACAGTGTCTTGCACAATTAAAACCCCCACTGTGAGGTTTTTGTCCTGGTGTTGTGAATTACCACTGATTGACATAATTGTGGGCCACAGGTGATGTGACAGTTACCCTGGGATATTGTGAACGTCCTTGATGTGATCGTGGCCACACTGCTCTACCTACTGGTGCTCCAACATTTTCACAATGGTGGCACTGGCATATTTGTGATGCTCTTTGGTAGCACTGCGGCCCAACCATATCATAATGCTGGCTCTGAAATATTTTGGCCTTTCTAAATAATAGCGTTGGCTAAAAATGCTCCTTGTAACCTATGGGTCTCCTTGGTTTCTGATGGGCATCACTTGTACAAGGTCATCTTTCCTGATAGCTAACCCTGGCTTATGGTGGGCAATTCAGACATCTAAATGTAATGCATGTACTTGTGAAGCAGAATCTGACCATGAGGGAGACTTTAGTAAGAGCATGTGATTGATGAAATGACAGGCTGGTATTTGAGGACAAAGCTGGGATATTTATTAAAAATAAGAAAGATTGTATTTAAGGTCCAAAAGCTTATTTACAGAAGACAATAAGCTTTTGTTTAGGATGATGCTGGTGTTTTAAATAAAATATATGTGTTCTTGGAATATGACAAGCTGATGTTGGAAGAAATATTGGTTATTCAGCAAATAGATAAATCCAGTATTTGAGGCCAAAGTGTGTGAATTTAAAAAAGTGGCAGGCTAATGTTTGGGGAAAAATCCATCATATTTCCATAATGTATGTTAAGTTGAGATTGATTTATATTATTTGATTATTTGTACTGCGGCCTAAGCATGAATTAATTCACCTACTAAAAACGTATGCATAATATAACAAACACAGCAACAACAAAAGCATTGTAGACAGGTAAAATGTTGAGTCGAGGATGGCAACTGGTAGACGTTACCAGGCAGGCAACTAATCATGGATCATAAATGCTTTAGAATTATGCTTTAGCATGACTCAGGGGCCACTTTACTCATTATTATAAAAATTTTTTTAGCATTTCTATAAAGAACATACCATACCTAACTACGTGTCAGAGCACTTTACAGGTGATAAAAAAGTCACAAGATACATGATAAGGTATTTCGAAGGAAGGCTGGTAAAAGTCTCTTGGGTACGGAAAGTGGATTCGCGGCAGTGGTCAGTGTGGGAGGAAGACAGAAGTAGTTTATATACAGTATTACAATAGAGTCATTAGCAAAGGTCCGATGGTGTTACCTGCGTCCGCGGAGACATGTACTTGTGTATAGCCAATGAGGACTTGAGCGCCCATACCATGCCTTTGCCGAACACAGGCGCCATTGCTTGCTCCTTCTCCCTCAGTGGCTAGTTCTTGGTGGCAGGTGCTCTGAGGGTGCTAGGGCAGCAGGGGTCATTTTGGGGCTCCGTGAAGGTCAGCAGAGAAAGCTGGGTGCTGCGACACCATGATGTGCTGAGACTTCCTAGTCTTTGTCCCAATTCATAATGTTATGTTATGTTATGTTATCATGGTTTTGTAGCGCGCACAGCTACTCAAAGAGTGTCCCGCCGCGAGCCCAAGAGACAGCAGGAAAGAAAGGAGAAGAATGAGAACCGGTAACACAGAGCCAGCTCAGTTGAAAAGGAAGGTTTTTAGTTTCTTCCTAAATTGGGTAGAATTCTGCAGGCTGCGCAAGTCAGGAGTGAGGGAGTTCCATGCCATAGCTGCCAAATAGGCCAGGGAACTACCGCCCTTTCTTTTCAAGCGGAATCTAGGGACAGGGGCCAGGTGCATGTTAGAGGAACGCAGGTGTCTACTGGGGGAGTAGAACTGAAAGCGTTTCCTGAGGTAGAGGGGTCCATACTCATAAAGCGCAGCATGGATTGTTACCAGTGCTTTAAAAGTGACCCTTGCCTTCACCGGTAGCCAGTGCAAATTGCGCAGGTGTTGCCTGACACTGGTACGTTTGGGAAGGTCAAGAAGCAGACGGGCAGTGGCATTTTGAACCACCTGTAGTTTATCAATAAGATAGGAGGGAAGGCCCACGTACAGTGCGTTCGCATAATCGATGCGGGAGGTAACAAGAGCACGGACGACCGTTTCCTTAGCTGCTAAGGGCAGAAGGGGCAGAAATTTACGGAGAAGTTTCAGGATGCCGAAACAGGTACCAGTCAGTTTATTAATTTGGTTACAGAAACTCAGCTTTTCATCAAACCAAATCCCGAGGTTTTCAACAGGTAGTCGTGAGGGCCTGGGATACTCATCAGGCCAGAAAGTGTGCCAAACCTGAGGGGGAAACTCTCCAAAGAATAACATTTCAGTTTTATCTTCATTACATTTCAGCTGAGCACACGTCAGGCAATTAAACACCTCAGCTAAACAGGTTTTGACATGGGCAGTAGATGTCTCTGGTTTTTTCCAAGTGAACAGGAGCTGAGTGTCGTCGGGGTAGGCAACAACTTTAGCTCCTAGTTCTTCTGCCAACTGAATGAGAGGAGTCATGTATAAGTTAAACAAAAGTGGGCTAAGTACCGACCCTTGCGGAACCCCTGTCAAAAGCTTGGGGAGTCGACGTGAAGGGGGGATCCATACTTGTTGGGTTCTGCCTTCTAAAAATGATTTCAGCCACTCACCGGCGGCCCCCATAATGCCTAATTCCTGTAGGCGGGCCAGAAGAAGTGAATGGGGGACAGTATCAAAAGCGGCAGAGAGATCCAACGGGACCAAAACTGCCCTGCCCCCAACATCCACGGTCTCACGGATAGCTTCCGTGATTTCCACCAAAGCAGACTCCGTACTATAGGTGGCCCTGAATCCGGATTGGGCCGGATGCAGAAGGCCATGCTGTTCAATGAAGGCAGTCAACTGTGACCATCTTTTCGCATACTTTGGCAATAGCAGGGAGCAGAGAAATAGGGCGATAACTGGTCGGGAGGTTAGGATCCAGAGTCGTCTTTTTGATAAGAGGAATAAGCAGTGCCTGTTTCCACTCAGTGGGAACATAGGCCAATGTCAGCGAGGCGTTAATCAGCTGATTAAGGAGAGGGTTGATAACCGCAGCCGCACTGGCCATGAGTTTAGCAGGACAGGGATCATTAGGGGAGCTCGATTTAAGGGAGGATAGAGCACCCAGAGAATCCGTTAGCGATATAACATCAAAGGTGGCAAAGGTGACTTTAGCAGGAGAAGAAATACGTTGGGCAGGGGGCACCGAGGTAACCTGGGTGTCCTGGTTACCAAAAGACAATTGAAGCGCCCTGACTTTATTAATGAAAAACTTACAAAGCTCTTCACACCAGGCGGGCGAAGTGGCATGGCCGTTGCTCATAGATTTAGGAGTCACATAATTTTTCCCAATATTAAACAGTTCTTTAGCATTATTGCCAGATCGGGCAAAACAGTCAGTATAGTATGAGCGCTTCGCTAATACGATAGCAGCATAGTATGATTTTTGGGCTGCTTTCAAAGCAGTTTTGGCCTCAGTGCTATAATCCTGCCTCCATTTCCTTTCCAGCTTTTTACAGTGCTTTTTCTGTAATTTGAGCTCAGGTGAGAACCATGGATTGGACAGTGGCCTGTTCCGGGCTTTAAGAATCGCTTGCGGAGTAAGATCAGTCGCCACCTTCTCTATCCAACTATTGAATTGCGAAAGAGCAAGACGGAAATCCGCAGAGAGCTGAGGGCAACATTCAGCCAAGGCTTGATAGAAGGCAGCTGGCTCAATTTTATGGGTCGCCTTACCCGAGCCAGTGCCACATGGCATAGACGAATAAGTCCCCCTAGCAGTATGCCAAGAAAAAGGGATCAGATAGTGATCAGACCAAGTTACTTGCAAGGGGGTGCCACCATCAGAGGCAGACTGGAACAGATGACATCAAGCGTGTGGCCCCCACAGTGAGTCGCCTGTGAGAAGCTGGCCTGGTATATGATGTCCACTAATGTAAGTGGGCACCTTGCACCAGTCCAGACAACCCTTATGGTGATTTAAGAGGTCTTAGATAGGCTTAGAAAGCTCTCTAAGTGGTAGCTGTGGAAAGCAGCCTTCAGGCTTAGTCCAGAAGGAGTGTAAAGCAGCTTGTTTTATCCGAATGCAATCTTAAAGTATAGATTAAGTGAAAAAGAACCACACCAAGTATTTATAAAAATATGTACTTATTATATAATACTCTCTAGTACGTTCCAATATCTCCAACACGGAGATAAACACAATGCACACAATACTTTAGCAAAGAAACACAGTAAATAGCACGAAATACACAGTGGCCCCAGGGGGGGACCAAACCATATACTAAGAAAGTGGTATAAGAACCACTACTCGAGTGAAGACAGTGTCAAGATGACGTAAAAGTGCTGGGACCCAAAGAAACCACCCAAGGTGAGTAGATGGGCACCCCATGGAGAGCGTGTGCAGTGTGGAAACACGACTGCGTGCTCCGTACAACTCTATGTGCAAGTCGCGGTTGGATTTTTAAAGATTAAGGACCCTTCACAGTGGACCCTGAAGAAACGCTTTGGAAGACAGAAGGTTGGAGAGCCACCCCACCTGTGGATACCCTAGTACCCACGTTACCTACACCAAGGAAGCCGGGTGCATACGTGTGAAGTGATGTCGGAAACCACCGTCGAACCCAATGGAGGACTTCAGAAAAGTGCCGCTGCTGGAAGAGGAGAAAGTGTCAGTGGGAATCCAAATGTGGATTCTTGAAAAGGAGTACCTGAAAGCAGAGGGGACAGTGTCTATGCCACTCAGGAGTGACCAGGAGACTTTGAAGAGGAATGCCCTCCGATGTTGGTGCTTCAGGGGGAGATGACGATGACCTTGACTCTGTAGCTGTGAGGACCAGGCGATGCTGAGGAAGTTAATCCAAAGGGAGGGAAACAAGGGCAGTTATTTACTCAGGTCCAGCATACATGCCCAAAATTATATCTCTACAATGATAGTATGCAGTTCCTAATGTCTAAAGCAGGTGGTTGTGATCAATCAAGGGCTCCACATGGTGGTGTAGAGCGAGAAGTCAGGAGGAGAATCTCCACCTTTCGGAAAAAGACCCTCACACACACCCAGCCAGCTAGGTGTCTTGCTTCATCATCGGGTCTGCTCCTTATCGGGTCGGCGCTGCAATACCCGATTGGCACCCGAGATGGGGCCTTCTTGGCAGAGATCTTTATTCCTTATGCCGTAGGGTGTAGTGCGTGTGAGGGCCCTAGAACAGTGTAGGTGATAATGATGTGTAAGTAGGTGTAATTTAAAATAGGAAGTGATGGTCCACTCAAAACAATTTTAATGAAGTGTGGCCATCACCCTAATTAAAACCAAAAAGAAAACGCGTATCTTCACTCTAAAGTTGTGAGGTTATACGCTTATGACATGGGTCAACATGTTTCTTGCCCTTATTCCAAGTAGATGGCAATTCTTCGGGACCAAAATAGGATCTACCTACACTTTTTGGTGGTGGTCAGTAACTACGTTAAGTGAGGTAATAACCACTCATACAGCACCCTAAAAAGTGATACCTGTGGATCTAAAAACAACCTGCAATAAAACAGAATAACAAACATTAAGTATTCATGTAAGAATATTCTGGTTATATAAGGAGCCTGTGCCCCAATCATTATCCAAGGTGCATCAAACGCATGCCGGACGCGGGTGTCTGATGGCATGCGTTAAGTCTGAGCTAAAAGTGGTGAGGAAGATATAACAATACATAAAAAATGGCAGCTGGGAAGAGCATCGTGTTTGAACTTACCCAATTTGGGTCAAGGACGCACGGCATCAGTACCGGCTGGTGTAGACACTAAAGTGTAGTGTCCTGATGAATAAAAAATAGAGAACAAGTACTTGAAAAATGTACGGCCAGGTACAATTACCTGTAGGTGAAGTAAGCAGTAAGGAGGAGGAGGCCACAATACACGGGTATCTGGTTGTGTCTTTATCATGCTTATTTGTACATATCTCTCAGGCGAACACACTGTCCCGTCTATGTCAAGGGGTAACGTTAAAAGCGTTGTTTACACCAGTCTGCGCCCCCCGGTGTTTGTACCGACACTAACCATGGTCAGCGTCAGGTATGCACCCGGTGCACGTCGTAGTTAACAACACCGTGCTCGTATCACATCAACAAGGCAGCGTTTAAACCAAGCAGTCCGCATAGAGTAAGTAACCCCAGCTCATGTCGTGGGGAATTTGAGAGCCGACGTAACCACATCACCCCATTCGGAAGGCAGTCAACCCGGTGTGATGGAAAGCGTGCGGGTCAAATGGACCCCACAAATGAACTCGGTAGCTCACTGAAGGAACGTAAGGGTGCCCTTCAAACCAACAAAATAGATACACAATAAGAGACACTCAGGGAGCTGGCTATTCCATTACTTACTGTTCCGTGGAAAGCGGGTCGGCAGTTGTCCTACCCCTCACTCAGCCGGTCCGGGTAGTGCCGACCAGATGAGTGGGTCTCACAAAAGTACCAGCGACTGGCGGAGGGTGGGGGCGGTACTTCCGGTACTTCCTGGAAGAAAAAGTACTGCAACTGGAGCGCTAACCCTGTTTTGGGCACCATGTTGGGTTTCCTTCAACTGATGCGGGACACACACCACAGGCCAGCTGTGATCGAAGGCGCCATTTGCAAAGTCTCGCTCGTATTAATTTAATATGACAAAGTGAACGGGTTCTAGTAACCTGTGAGTTGCTGAATCGTTGCCATGGTCTAGTATGGAAGGGAAAACCTATCATGATATACCTGTGTTCCACTTGTTTTTTTCAACTGAGGAAAATAAGAAAGATTAGGAGATTGCTCACATGGGAAGCCTTAATCCAGGTGGTCCTAGCTATGGTGATATCACAACTGGATTATGCCAATTCCTTATATTTTGGCATACCACTCTACCTCACCAAGAGACTGCAATTGGTACAGAACCAGACAGCCAGACTGATATCCCAACAACCTAGATGGGAACACATCACTCTCACCATGAAAGAACTACACTGGCTTCCCATCCCACAAAGATGTGCATTTAAGGTTGGTTGCCTTATCTTTAAAACTCTGTATGGTGCTAGCCCAAAATTTATATCCAAACTCGTTCAGAAATACGTACCTGCACGTAGTCTATGCTCTGCCCATAAGAACCTCTTAGCCATTCCTCCCTACAGACGGAAACGAATGGGAGGCTGCAGGTTTGCAGTATTGGCACCCAGCTTTTGGAACACTCTTCCTTTGGACATAAGAACTTGTACTGAATTCACAAGGTTCCGTAAGCTTCTTAAGACTTGGTTATTCACCCAAGCGTACAACTAGTTCTTCAGACAATTGAATACAGGGGGCCCCAACATTTCCTTAAGTCTAGCGCCAAGAAACCAATTGGTGTACGTGCGCTTTATAAGACATTTTAACATAACATAACATAACAATGTTGTCATGCACGGAAAGAATTATGGTTAGTGCTTCTAGTGGCTGAAGCTGACACAACCTTTCTAGTATATCTCATGAGTAGTCCGGGGTGGTATCTAGACTAAACTGTGTGCAGGGGCTCCCTCTTGGTGGGATCATAAAGTGTGTTGTTATTTATGTTAGGCGATATGTTGTGGAAACGCACTCGAGGTCAGGATAGAGTCTAAAGGTACTCTGGGATATATCATTGGGAGCAAATACACAGTATAAGGTGCAAAATGAATGAGCCCAGGTTAGTATTTAGGTTAATTGGCTCCAAGGGTTATCTTCGTTAAGCCCTTCCTTGTCAGTGGCAAGTCGTAGAACCCAACGTTGTTCCAAACGGAACAATGAATTGGTGGGCATCCCCGGGTGGGTTTCTAGTATGGCCCAATTGAAAGAGCCAGGGAGGTGTTGCGCCTGTTTGAAGTGACTGGTCATTTTAGTATTAGTTTTCTGGCATCTGAAATTGCTTCTGTGTTCCATTATCCAGACTTTAACCGGTCTCGAGGTCATCCCTATGTAAAGGAGACCACACGGGCAATCCAGTATATAAATGCAATTAGAAGTGTTGCAATAGGTATGTGTGGCCATTCTCCAACTAACTCCATTAGGGAACCTCAGTTCTTTAATAACCTTAGTTTGTGGGCACACTGAACAGGACCCGCAAGGGTAGTGTCCCCTAACAGGGGGCAAATCCCATAGCGTTCTTTGTGTATTGCTCTGTTGTTTCTTGGGTCTCGTGTGTATCAGCATGTCCTTGAGGTTGTTAGTTCGTTTAAACGCGAACCTGGGTTGGGAAGGTTAAGAGTTCCTGTATTTAGGATGTTCCAATGTTTACGAATGATATTCCTAACCCGGTTAGAGTCAGGGGTATACGTCGTTAAACAGGTAATGGCCCTGTCAGGTTCTCTAGTTCTGACCTCCAATAGGCTCTCACGGTTGTTGTGTTGTGCCCTTTTGTACGCTGAGATCAATAACCTGTTTAGGGTATTCTCGTTGAAGTAGGTCTGTCTTCAGCGTGTTGGACTCCTTCTTGTAGTCAGTAAGTGTACTGCAATTCCTTCTGATACGAAGGAATTGCCCAAAGGGCAAGTTCTGTCGCAGGGCCCTCGGGTGATGACTACTGAAAAGTAGGAGACTATTCCTGTCGGTTGGTTTGCGATAAAGGGTGGTAGAAATCTTGTCACTCTCTAGTTTAATCAACAGGTCAAGAAATGGGATCTCCGTTTCTGAAATGGTGTTAGTGAATTTCAGAAAGGGGTTCAATGTGTTAATCCAAATGCAGAATTCATCGCATTTAGTGCGTTCTCCTTTCCATAGGATCAGAATATCATCAATGAATCGTTTCCACATTAATACATTGGTGACATACGGATTCCTGGGGTTGTGGATCTCCCTCTCCTCGAACGCTGCCATGTACATACATGCCAGGCTCGGCGCGAATGTGCTGCCCATCGAAGTGCCCTGCGTCTGATGGTAGAGCTGGGTATCATATTCAAAGTAATTTTCTGTAAGTGCTAAAGTGGCACAATCCAGTACGAAGGCCACTGGGGTTGGTGAGTCCCACTCACTGTTGCTAAGTACAATTCAATTACATCGAGGGTTGCCCTTTGAGGAATATTAGTATAGAGGGCCTCAACATCCAGGGTGACCAGGAGATCTACATCTTCTGGATGTTGGGCCCCCTCGAGTAGACGTAAGACGTCTGTGGTGTCCCTGATGAAAGAGGGAGTTGCTCTTACCAGTGGTTGTATGAAATGGTCCACAAACTTGGAGAGGGGTTCCAAGATGGACCCGATCCCTGACACGATGGGACGTCCAGGAACCGGGGTGATCCCCTTGTGGATCTTGGGCAAGCAGTAAAAATAGGGGGTCTTGGGATCCTTTGTTATTAGGAATTCTGCTTCCTTCTTTGTAATCCAACCCTCTGTTTCGGCAGAAAAATCCATAGAGGATATGATTCTACTCAGTCTGGGCGTGGGGTCTTCCCTTATAGGAGTGTAGTATACCCTATCACTTAGTTGTCTGCGACATTCAGTGTCGTAGTCCACTGTGGACATGATCACCGTAGCCCCACCTTTATCTGCCTGTTTGATTGTTATGTTCACCAACCCCAGTGGCCTTCGTACTGGATTGTGCCACATTAGCACTTACAGAAAATTACATTGAATATGATACCCAGCTCTACCATCAGACGCAGGGCACTTCGATGGGCAGCACATTCGCGCCGAGCCTGGCATGTATGTACATGGCAGCGTTCGAGGAGAGGGAGATCCACAACCCCAGGAATCCGTATGTCACCAATGTATTAATGTGGAAACGATTCATTGATGATATTCTGATCCTATGGAAAGGAGAACGCACTAAATGCGATGAATTGTGCATTTGGATTAACACATTGAACCCCTTTCTGAAATTCACTAACACCATTTCAGAAACGGAGATCCCATTTCTTGACCTGTTGATTAAACTAGAGAGAGACAAGATTTCTACCACCCTTTATCGCAAACCAACCGACAGGAATAGTCTCCTACTTTTCAGTAGTCATCACCCGAGGGCCCTGCGACAGAACTTGCCCTTGGGCAAATCCTTCGTATCAGAAGGAATTGCAGTACACTTACTGACTACAAGAAGGAGTCCAACACGCTGAAGACAGACCTACTTCAACGAGAATACCCTAAACAGGTTATTGATCTCGCGTACAAAAGGGCACAACACAACAACCGTGAGAGCCTATTGGAGGTCAGAACTAGAGAACCTGACAGGGCCATGACCTGTGTAATGACGTATACCCCTGACTCTAACCGGGTTAGGAATATCATTCGTAAACATTGGAACATCCTAAATACAGGAACTCTTAACCTTCCAAAACCCAGGTTCGCGTTTAAACGAACTAACAACCTCAAGGACATGCTGATACACACGAGACCCAAGAAACAACAGAGCAATACACAAAGAACGCTATGGGATTTGCCCCCTGTTAGGGGACACTACCCTTGCGGGTCCTGTTCAGGTTATTAAAGAACTGAGGTTCCCTAAAGGAGTTAGTTGGAGAATGGCCACACATACCAATTGCAACACTTCTAATTGCATTTATATACTGGATTGCCCGTGTGGTCTCCTTTACATAGGGATGACCTCGAGACCGGTTAAAGTCCGAATAATGGAACACAGAAGCAATTTCAGATGCCAGAAAACTAATACTAAAATGAGCAGTCACTTCAAACAGGCGCAACACCTCCCTGGCTCTTTCAATTGGGCCATACTAGAAACCCACCCGGGGATGCCCACCAATTCATTGTTCCGTTTGGAACAACGTTGGGTTCTACGACGTGCCACTGACAAGGGAGGGCTTAACGAAGATATCCCTTGGAGCCAATTAACCTAAATACTAACCTGGGCTCATTCATTTTGCACCTTATACTGTGTATTTTCTCCCAATGATATATCCAGGAGTACCTTTAGACTCTATCCTGACCTCGAGTGCGTTTCCACAACATATCGCCTAACATAAATAGCAACACACTTTATGATCCCACCAAGAGGGAGCCCCTGCACACAGTTTAGTCTAGATACCACCCCGGACTACTCATGAGATATACTAGAAAGGTTGTGTCAGCTTCAACCACTAGAAGCACTAACCATAATTCTTTCCGTGCATGACAACATTAACACAGGTATATCATGATAAGTTTTCCCTTCCATACTAGACCATGGCAACGATTCAGCAACTCACAGGTTACTAGAACCCGTTCACTTTGTCATATTAAATTAATACGAAGCGAGACTTTGCAAATGGCGCCTTCGATCACAGCTGGCCTGTGGTGTGTGTCCCGCATCAGTTGAAGGAAACCCAACATGGCGCCCAAAACAGGGTTAGCGCTCCAGTTGCAGTACTTTTTCTTCCAGGAAGTACCGGAAGTACCGCCCCCACCCTCCGCCGGTCGCTGGTACTTTTGTGAGACCCACTCATCTGGTCGGCACTACCCGGACCGGCTGAGTGAGGGGTAGGACAACTGCCGACCCGCTTCCCACGGAACAGTAAGTAATGGAATAGCCAGCTCCCTGAGTGTCTCTTATTGTGTATCTATTTTGTTGGTTTGAAGGGCACCCTTACGTTCCTTCAGTGAGCTACCGAGTTCATTTGTGGGGTCCAATTGACCCGCACGCTTTCCATCACACCGGGTTGACTGCCTTCCGAATGGGGTGCTGTGGTTACGTCGGCTCTCAAATTCCCCACGACATGAGCTGGGGTTACTCACTCTATGCGGACTGCTTGGTTTAAACGCTGCCTTGTTGATGTGATACGAGCGCGGTGTTGTTAACTACGACGTGCACCGGGTGCATACCTGACGCTGACCATGGTTAGTGTCGGTACAAACACCGGGGGGCGCAGACTGGTGTAAACAACGCTTTTAACGTTACCCCTTGACATAGACGGGACAGTGTGTTCGCCTGAGAGATATGTACAAATAAGCATGATAATGACACAACCAGATACCCGTGTATTGTGGCCTCCTCCTCCTTACTGCCGACTTCACCTACAGGTAATTGTACCTGGCCGTACATTTTTCAAGTACTTGTTCTCTATTTTTTACTCATCAGGACACTACACTTTAGTGTCTACACCAGCCGGTACTGATGCCGTGCGTCCTTGACCCAAATTGTGTAAGTTCAAACACGATGCTCTTCCCAGCTGCCATTTTTAATGTATTGTTATATCTTCCTCACCACTTTTAGCTCAGACTTAACGCATGCCTTCAGTCACCCGCGTCCTGCATGCGTTTGATGCACCTTGGATATTGACTGGGGCACAGGCTCCTTATATAACCTGAATATTCTTACATGAATACTTAATGTTTGTTATTCTCTTTTATTGCAGGTTGTTTTTAGATCTACAGGTATCACTTTTTAGGGTGCTGTATGAGTGGTTATTACCTCACTTAACGTAGTTACTGACCACCACCGAAAAGTGTAGGTAGATCCTATTTTGGTCCTGAAGAATTGCCATCTACTTGGAATAAGGGCAAGAAACATGTTGACCCATGTCATAATCGTATAACCTCACAACTTTAGAGTGAAGATACGCGTTTTCTTTTTGGTTTTAATTAGGGTGATGGCCACACTTCATTAAAATTGTTTTGAGTGGACCATCACTTCCTATTTTAAATTACACCTACTTACACATCATTATCACCTACACTGTTCTAGGGCCCTCACATGCACTACACCCTACGGCATAAGGAATAAAGATCTCCGCCAAGAAGGCCCATCTCGGGTGCCAATCGGGTATTGCAGCGCCGACCCGATAAGGAGCAGACCCGATGATGAAGCAAGACACCTAGGTGGCTAGGTGTGTGAGGGTCTTTTTCTGAAAGGAGGAGATTCTCCTCCTGACTTCTCGCTCTACACCACCATGTGGAGCCCTTGATTGATCACAACCACCTGCTTTAGACATTAGGAACTGCATACTATCATTGTAGAGATGCTGAGGAAGATCAGGACCCGGGTACGAGCTGTCCCACGAAGGATGTTGAGTGCTGAGGGGTCGGTGTCCGGCGGGAGCACTAAAACGCCTTAGCAAAGGCAAGCCATGCAGGAATCAAAGAAGGAGCAATGTCGGGACCAGCAAGGTCCAGGGGACTCACCAAAGGCAGGGGAGTCAGGGCAGGCCCTGAGCAATCAGGGGAGCCCAAAAGAAACAAGTGTGACCCTCAAGTGGACCCACAGGCCTGAGGCACTGGAGTCGCAAGAGGACCTCAAGCAGCTCAACAAAAGATGCAGACCACGAGGCACACAATGCGGTGTGGCTGAAGTTTCTTGTCACTGGAGGTGCTTGGGGTTGGGGCTACATGGAGCCCGAAGATCTTCTTGCAAAGAAGCCAACACGCCTTTGCAACTGCAAGTTGGACGCGGTGCACAGGGGTTCGGTTATTGGAACCCCCACGAGGGATACTGGCCTCAAACTTGGTGAGAGGGTAGAGTAGGCCTCGGAAGCTGTGGAAAACCACCACCTGTGTTGCAGAGCCCACGGAGTCCGGAGGAGCTCAGGATCTGCAGACCGGTCGACTTAGTTGCGGTGCCTGCAAATGCAGGGGAGTGACTCCTTCACTCCAAGGGAGATTACTTCAGTTGTCTTTGATGCTTCACAGGCCTTGGAAGGTTCCTGTATGATGCACAGGCACAGACGATGCAGCAGACTGGAAGGGAGACGCAGTCAGGCCCAAATGAAGTCCAGCGAAGTCCAGAGTGCCCAGAAGGTAGAAGTGAAGTGGTGTCTGATCTGAATCTTATCTCACGACGAACCTAGGGACCTACACCCAGGTAAGCCCTTAAGTACCCTAGGGAAAGGGTTGGGAAGATTCAGGGGACCCTCCCAGGGGAGGGTCTGGACAGGGGGTAGGTTACTCCCATGTCCTTTGTCCAGTTTCGTGCCAGAGCGGGAGCCAACGGCTCCCAGAACTGGTTTGAACTGGACTATGCACAGGGACACCAAGTGTGCCCCTCATGCAGACTTTCTGGCGCTGGCAAGCACACCCACCCGGTCCCAATACACTACATTCTGTCTGGGAGGTGGTCACTCCTCCCTGTAACAGGATGCCTATTGTTCCACCTTCCTCTGCTCGAGCTCGGCTCAGCAGCAGGAGGGCAGAAATGTGTCTCTGGTCGGCAGCAACCATTTTGTGCTGTCCAGGTCTAGAAGACTGTTACCGGGAACACTGAGAGCCTAACGGAGGGCTCTTCCAGTGCTTGGAATCATCCCTCCCACACCATTTACAGTGTGGGGGTATGATTCCAACATGTTTGATACCAAACATGATAGGATTCGTTGCAGTCTTTTTCGAGATGGTCATTGTGTTATTACGTGGTGCCCCTCTATATAGTATATGGCTGCTTCACTGACAACCAGGGAGAATTGACTCTTTAGGCTGCAGGGGTGTCCTGCTCATGCAGGGGCACCCTCTCACTTAGAACCAAGCACCCTGCCTTCAGGATTGCAAAGGCCTGCTATAGGGGTGACTTATAGGTTTTAAGTGCAGTGACCCTTAGCTATAGCAAACCTATATCTTAAGTAAGTGGCACATGCACCAACTTACACAGGCTGCAATGGCAGGCCTGTAGATCCTTTTTACATGGTTTCCTATGGGTGGCATAATGCATGCTTCAGCCCATGGGAGACCTCTGGGCTACCTATGCCCTGGGTACCTTAGTACCATATACTAGGGACTGATAAGGGTACCCCAGTATCCAATCTGGAGTGTACCTCAGTACTCAACACAACAATTTAGGGAGAAAGCAGATAGACTGGGGTCCTGATTAGCAGGATCCCAGTCAGACTAGTCAAAATACAGCTAAGCACCAGGCAAAAAGAGGGGCTAACCATAGAAGTAGATCCTACTTTCCTACACTGCCATTTCTAGGGCTTGTGCATGTTTTGGCCCAAACTAAGAAGGAGGAATTTCTTCCAGTGATTACTTATTTCCACTCCAGGTCAGAGAATCCCATGGAAGACCTTGCAGGCACTCAAACTGGCGCAGCACAACACTTCTGAGTTGTGTCTGGCAAATTCCCATCCCTTTGCTCTGTTTTTAGCCTTAGTAATATTTTTCTAGTTATTTTTTCTGCCTTGTCCTGATCTCAGTTTGTCCATTCGCCTTATTTTGTGTTTGGACCTTTCCCTGTTCCTTCTCTGGTTATTATCTTGCTGGTATGTTGGTGTTGTTGGCAACTCTTTGAGGAGATTTTGCTTCTACTTGCTTTTTCCTCCTTTTTGGTGTTTTTTTTAGAAGGCACTCTCATGATTTATGTCCTAGTGCCCTGGTTGGCAATGTGATTTACACAGGCGATTACCCTATCATCAACTCCAGATCATTCCAAATTAAGATGCATCCTGTATGTCCAGCCTTACAGATGGGCAGCATTGGGATGATAGGTCAAGTTGCTGTATATACTCTAGTGCAAGCATTTCATAAGTAGAGGGCCTATTTAAAGTCCCTTTTCAAGGCTTCAAAGTATGTTAGAGTTCTGATTTTGGGTGGTAAAGAGTTCCTGATCATAGTTGCACTTCCTTCCTGAGAAGGACTGTTCCTTGGGCTTTTCTTTATGATATGCTGGGGTTTCCAGTAGTAGAGTGTCTAAACCTCTGAGAGTTTGTCAGTCGCCATATATGTTTAGTTTGAGGGCCAGGTAGTTTGGGGTGCCTTTCTTTGGCGCTTTATAGGCTATACAGGCTAGCTTGAATTGTCTCTTTCCTTCAAACTGTAGTAGCTTCAGAGTGATTAGCAGGGGGATAATGTGATCATATTTCCTCGCCCCTGAGATAACCTTGACCGAGGCATCATTTATTGCGCTAAGAGGAGCTAGATGCATTTGTCTGTACCACAAAGCAGGAAATGCATAGTCTAGTCTTGAATGGACTTCACGTGGGTCACCTGTTTGAAGTCTTCTTTTGGGATGAATTTCTTGATGCTTCTCAGCCATCTCTACTGTTGCTGTGCTCCCATAGCTAGCATATTCATGTTGGAATGAAAGTTGAAGTTTATATACAGAATGAAGTCAAGAGATTTTGCGCACTCTACAATTTCTGAGTTGTGTTCTAGTAGGGTGCACATATTGATCCTTTGTTGATTAGAAAAAACTCGGTCTTAAGGGCGTTGAGTTTAAGGTGTTGATGAGACATCCAGGATTGAATTTCATTCTGGATTTTCACTAGGTATTTCATATTCAGAGAGAGATGTTCATGTGAATTTGAGTATTGTCTGTGTAGAAGTGAAATTATTTTGTGTTGTTCAACAGGTTGTCCAAGGGCTCAATATGTATGTTGAAGGGCGCTAGTGAAAGGAGGGAGCCTGGTAGAACCTGTCGTTTGATTCTGGAGATGTTAAAAAATTAGTTGGAGATTTTTATTCTTTGTCCTATGCTTTCTGGGAATAAAGGCAACCATTTAAGAATGGTGTATTCAACACCTTTTCTCAATTCAAGGAGAGAGGGTAACCAAATCAAATGCAACTGACAGGTCAAGCAGGACTAGGAGACAAGAATTACCTGTGTCTAATATTTTAGGTGCATCATCCACTATGTGCAATATTGCTGATTCCGTGCTGCAACCTTTCCTGAATCTAGATTAGTTGGCATCTAGTATTTTGGTGTCTCTGATAAATTGGTTAATTTGTGTGACAGCTCTCTAGAAGCATTGCTAGACACAGTAAATTAGAGATGGGGTAGAAGTTGTTCAGTTTGTTTGCAGCTGCTCTTGATGTATTTAGTAGGGGAGCTACTTGCCTGTTCTGAAACCGCACTATTGAAGTGTTGAATAGGTTGGTCCAGAATGATGTAACAGTGTGCCTTATGTCTTTAAAGATATTTAAGTTCAGGGTCTCTGAAAAGTGAGAAGATGGTCTAATTTCGGCTATAGTTTTAAGGATCAAATTTAAGTGAATAATTTTAATGTGTGCAGATTTCAGGCAGCATTTGAGAACATTGTCTTTAAGTGAAGCAGAGGGCGAGTTGACAGCCCTAGTTGTTTCTTTGGTGTTGCCCCAGTGCAAGTTAAAAATTTCCAATGAAGATGTTAATGTCAGCGAAAATCGTCTGTTCCATATTGTACTCTAGGCATTCCTCAGTGAATGTGGCGATGTCCCCTGGAGGGTAATAGATTACATTTAATCTAACTGTGGAGGCATTATGGGCAAAAACGTTTAGAGATAGGCATTGAAAGGAGTGGTACTGATCAGTGTGAAGACTTCTCCAACAGATTGTGTTCTTGTGGATAACTGCTATTCCACCACCTTGTATATGTTCACAGTCACAATGGAGAGTGGAGTACTGTGGAGGGGAAAAGGGACCCAGATGATTGTTTGAGGGATTTTTAGGCCAGGTTTCTGTAATAGCCAGGTATTGAGGTTGTGGTTAACAGCAGTGTCAGAAATCTCCAGACAATACTAAACTGCTAAAAGGCAATTGTGCAACTGACATTGCAGAGAATAGAAGGTGTTTTTGGAAACGTTAGTGACAAGCTGTTCGATGGGCGAGAGAGGACCTTGTACTTGGAGGGCAAGGATCTCTTCTGTTTCTGCACAATCTTGCCCAACTGAAATTGCCCTTTCTGGGCAGGCACTTAGTTTAGTTATATGTAGGGAGATTGCACTTGAGTTTGTCTATAATAAGTGACAATTTATTAACTGCCTAATTTAGGATATCAATTTTCTTAGCTAGGTGGACCAAAATTGAATTTGACTCAATGAGTGAAGACTCGAGTAGTCCAGTAGGTTTGGCAGTTCGGTTATGATGTAGAGAGATATCTAAGCTGGAGGTTGTGGCTTCCTTGGTGTGAGCGGAGGTGTGAGACATCAGACTTGGTGAAATTTACCACAGATCTATCCTGTGGTGGATAAACTTCAAGAGGAAGAGTGTGAATCAAATCATGTGACGGCTGCAGGGATCCTGGAGGATTTGTAGTGAAGGAGAGGATTGGTGGAGGGCATGGTATTGGTCAGTTATCAGAAGTTCGGGGAATTCTCTTAAAATATTATGTGTGTAGTTTTTTGTTTAGTTTGTAGCAAATTTCAAAATATTGGGAGGGGGCATAAGTGATTTTAAAGGAGATGGGACCTGATTTGATGAAGTGTTTGGAAAGTGAGGATACATCTCAGTGGGTCATCTTTCAAAAGACTTGCAGGTGGTATATCAGGGTTAAGTACCTAAAAAGGGGGGACAGGGTGTCACAGTGATCTACAAGACCAATGAACAGGTCAGTTTAGTAGTACCAGTGGAGGATTGATGGCGTGTGGTAACTAGAATGTAGCTGTGGGAAAGGCAATTGCAGCCGGCTGTAGTGACCAGAGTGCTGCTAAGGGGTTGACATTACCAGCAAGTATCACCCACAGGGTATTATGCTTACACAACACCATCCTTCTTCCTTCCTCCCCTTCTCTCTCCAGGGCCTTTCTCTTCACCCGTCCTCAACTTTTTACTGCATTGTTTTGGTTACCTCATTGCTCTTTTTTGTGAGATGCACCTCTCATATAGAAAAAGTAGATGGACCGTTTTTCTTAGTCCTCAACCTTTAAAACGTATTTATTTTTCTGGCCATCTTTCAAAGCCCCGATTTTTAATTTGTCTGATTCTTTTATTTTTTTTAAACTACTCTTTGTCAAGGTAATTCTCTAAGATTACCAATGCTTAATGGTATAGTGTTTGCCCTTATTCTTTTTAGGTGTCATACTTTTGGGCTTCTCCTTTTTGCTCTCCTATATAATTTGATCATTTTAGCGTGTGACATTCTGTGGATGTTATGAGGGAAGGTGAGAGGTGGGGAAGAGAAAGCTTAGACAGAGAGGAAGTGTATGGTGGCAGGGCAAAAGAGGAAACAGAGTGGAGAGAGGGTGGGAAATGGACAGAGAAGAGCAAGCAAGAGAAGGGTTGAAAATGTTATGTTATGTTAATTGAATTTAGTATAGCGCACAACTCACCCGAGGGCATCAAGTCTTTATTAAATACAATCGAGAGAAGGTTGGAGAAAACATTATGTGAGTGTTAGACCTGGCATCCTTGGCGTGGGTCTCCCTTCCATTTTTTCATAATGCCTCCACTGTTGCCGATATGTTTTTGCTGGACTAGATGCTCATGGGCACTTTGCCGCTGCTAATCAGTGCCAAAGTGCAAGTGCTCCCTATCGTTAATTGATATATGTATTAGTGACTCCATGATTGGATGATTGGTTTACTTGTCAGTCCCTAGTACAGTGCACTCAGTGTGCCCAGGGCTTGTAAATCCAATGCCGCTGGTGGGCTTGCAGCACTGGTTGTGCCACCCACAGAAGCGGCTTGTAAAATGTGTCTCAGGCCTGCCATCGCAGAGCCTGTGTGCAGCCTCGGGCTGCCATGTCGACTTGGTGAGTACACCCACTTACCAGTCCCTAAACCTTCCCTGTACTGCATGTTGGTCACCCCTAAAGTAGGCCCTAGGGCAGGGTGCATTATAAGTATAAGGTAGGACATGCCCTGGTGTGTGTGGCATGTCCTAATAGTGAATTACAGCCATTTTCGTTCTTCACTATTGCAAGGCTACCTGCTCCCCATAGGCCAGAATGGGCAGACTGACTATTACACCTTATAATCAGAACTGACCCAGGGAACATGGTAGAAAAACGAATTTAGTATGCCTGAACTCAGGATGATAAAATACATCTTTTAGTGAAGTTGGTTTTAACATTCTGTGTTCGAAAATACCACTTTTAGAAAGTGGGTATTTTCTTGCCTAACTATCCAAGCCTGCCTCTGCTAGGTTGTGTATTCCTTGTCTGGAGATTGAGTGACAGGGGCTGGGGGTGGCTACCGGAGACAGGGTGAGTCAGCGCAGGGCTGAATAGAAAGATTTGCATCCAGAGTGGAGGGAGGAGTTGCACCTGGGTCTGAATAGGGCTGTGCCTGCCTTCCACAATGCTGGCTCCACCTCCTGCCGGGCGGCTGAGCACTCTGCCCCACATTCTGAAAGGAAAGAAGGAGTCAGAAAAACAAAGTGCTCCAGGACTGACCAGAACTGGTTTTGGACTAGGCAGAGGCCTCTCTGCCTCCAGAGAACAAAGAGAATCAGGGTATAAGAGGGGCACCCAGACCCCAGGAAGATTAGATCACTTTTGGGAACAAGAAGAAACCTTTACTGAGGAGCGGAACCAAGAAGAAACTGAGGAGAAACTATCCCTAAGCCTGAAGTGCTGCTTGGGGGATTGGCCTGCAGTGGTTTGCCTGACTGCCAAAGAGAGGAGAAAGGAACTTTTGCTTTGCTGTGACTTTCATCAACTTGTGAAGGATCTCCAAGGGCTTGGAAGAGAGCTTGCCCCCTGACCGAAGTCCCAGGACCATTGGACTTCACCCCCTTTGTGAATTGCTGCTGGAAACTCTGTTTCAGTGGCTACAGAGGTAGGGAGCTGTGACCGACTCTCACGACCGACTCGGTGTCCTGCAAGCACCGCATCGAAGCACCGTCTCGCCCTGCAACGCACGGCCCTGGTCTCACCGACTCCGTCAACGAGCCGCTGCCTGCACCGCATCGAGGGACAACGCGTCCTGCAACGCTTCGCTACGCCGAATCGAACTGGTCCGACCGACACGGTCACTGCTGCTGAGTTCGAGTCCTGTGACCGCACCGGAGTTGGGCACCGCTCGCACGCTTTGCGACGCACCGCCCGACTCGCACCGCTGTCCGGACTGATCGACGCCAGCTCCTGAATCCGGCTCCGTCGCCGCACCGCAACCTGCCAGCACCGCATCGAAGCACCGTCTCGCCCTGCAACGCACGGCCCTGGTCTCACCGACTCCGTCTCGACGACGTCAACGAGCCGCTGCCTGCACCGCATCGAGGGACAACGCGTCCTGCAACGCTTCCATTTTTGCATCGCGACCGCGACGAACAGCCATCCGGCTCGCACGCCCGTGCCTGCCGCTTCAAGTAAAGGTACTGTGACCGAGTCTGTCTACGCTGTGTTGGCCCGTCTCGACGCGGTCAGCTGGATTTGTTAGACTCTGTTTGTTCTCGACATCGCCGTAGCCGGAGGAGGCTACCGACTCGCACAGAACCTTGAATTAAGCCTTTTTGATCAGAACTAAGTATTCTTAACAGTATTGTGGATTATTTTTGTCGTTTATGGTCTTGTGATAAATCTATATAAAGTATACCTATTTTTATAAATATATAACCTGTGTGGTGTCCATTTGTAGTGTTGTCACTTGATTACTGTATGTGTTCACAAATGCTTTACACACTGCCTCTGAACTAAGCCTGTCTGCTCGTGCCAAGCTACCAAGAGGGTGAGCAGGGGTTATTTCGGGAGTGTACCTACTTTCCCTGACTAGACTCAAGGGTCCCTATTTGGACTAAGGTACATACCTCTGCCAACTAGAGACCCCCAAATCTAACATTGGTGGTCAGCGGTGAGGATTCTGGACTTGCATTTGTGACTCATGTACAGTGATTGGTGAACACTACTTAGTGAGTGCAGACCAAAACGCAACCACATACTTTAATAGCATTTTTTCTGGGATTTCCTATTTTTGCAAATGCCAAGTTCAGTCACTATGGAGAAACCAGCATCAGTAGCCTCTGTTGAATGTGATTGGGAAGAAGAGAGGCTAGAATGCTACACCCTTAAGCAGCTCAAGCAATTCTGCAAAAAGTTTAAAGTGTCCATGACCGGGATCTCCAGGAAGGAGGACCTCCAAAAGGCGCTGAGGGCCTGGGTCGAATCAAGGAGTGCCCCTGTGGAGGGGGCTGAGAATGCAGAAGGGCAGCTGGAGGGGCTATTGGGTCTAGGGGCTAGAAGACCACCTTCCCCAGTAGGTAGCAGTGTTTCTGCCAGAGGACTGTCTCCAGAGGAGTTGGAGGACAGGAAAGAGAGTAGGGTGCACGAAATGGAGCTGACCAAACTCAAGCTGAATAAGCAGTTAGAATTCGAAATGCAAACAAGGAAATTAGCCCTAGAGGAAAAGAAAATGCAGTTTGAACATGAGAAAGTTTTGAGGGAGTTGGAATTGAAGGCCAAGAGCTTAGAGATTACTCCCTCTGGTGGCAGTGTACCGCCTGTGCCTGTTGAAGCTAGGGTGTATATTCCCAAAGATGTGGTGAAGGAGTTTTTTAAAAATGACGACATAGGGCAGTGGTTCAAAGCCTATGAGGTAGCCATGTCTTCCCACCGGGTCCCTGAGAAGGATTGGGGAGCGGGGTTGTGGGGACGGTTCCTCAGTGAAGGGCGGGATACCTTGTTGGATTTGCCCTCTGAAGTCTATAATTCGTACAGCCACATGAAGGATGCCTTAATGACTAGATATGGTTTGACCCCTGAGCTTTATAGGCAAAGGTTCAGGAACTGTAGTAAGATTGAAAGCAGTACCTGGGTTGAATATGTGACCTTCTTTTGCAGAGCCTTGGATGGTTGGGTAAAGGGTAGCAAAGCGACTGATTTTCAGGCGCTCTTTGATTTGATTGCCTGGGAGCACTTGTCCGGTAATTGTTTTCCTGAGCTACGCCAGCACCTGATTGATAGTAAGCTGACTAACCCTAGGCAGCTTGCTGAGGAGGCGGACCGCTGGGTGAGTACCCGGGTCCACAAGGGTCACGTGGGAGACTCCGCCAAGGGTGGGCAGGGTCCCCAGCAGAAGAGTGGGGGGACAAGGGTAAACAGAAGGAGTTCCATAAAGGGCCCCAAAGTAGACCCCAAGGGAACCAAGGGAAAGGTTCCCAGCCTCCCCCTGAGAAGAAGCCAGTGGCCCTGACAGGCCCCCTGTTCACCAGGGACCACTGGTATGTTACAAGTGTGGCGCCCCTGGCCACAAGGCAAACGATCCTCGTTGCCCTTTGCATGGAAAACCAGCACCCACCAGTGCAGTCCCCCGGCAGTTGGCTAGTGTAGCCCTGGGGGAGGAGTTGGGTGCCCAAGGTGGGGGGATCCCACAGTGTTTTCCCTTGTCTCATTAGGAGACTCTGAGATGGTCCCTAGGACCCCGCTGCCTGAGAACACTAAGAAATACAGGCAGTGGGTGACCATCAATGGCCATAGGGTGGAGGCTCTGAGAGACACAGGAGCCAGTGTGACAGCTGTCAAGTGTCACCTGGTGTCTAAAGAGCAGGTTATCCCTGATGCATTCTATCCGGTTGTTGCCGCTGACAACACAGAGAGTCACTGCAAGGTGGCTCAGGTTCCCTTTGAGTGGGGGGGTCTCGGGTACTCTTCAAGTAGCTGTGAGGCCAGCCATGCCTGTTGACTGTTTGTTAGGGAACGATTTGGAGAGCTCACCTTGGGCTAAGGTGGAGCGGAGTGCGCATTTAGAAATGTTGGGCTTGCCTGATTGGGCATGTGTGACCACCCGGTCAATGGCAGCTAAAGGTGTTCAAGAGGACCTGGAGCCTGAGAGGGAGGCCCAGGTGCCTGCCGGAGAGAGAGGAGGCAGGGGGCGCGGGAAACCGGCCCCCGAGGTTCCCACGGTCCAGGAGGAGGCAGACCCTGAGGGGATGCCCTGGAGCCTACAGGGGAACAGGTAGCTGAACTGGGGGACCTACCTGAGCTGACCCATTGGCAGCAAGAAGGAGGACCCTCCAGGGAAGAGTTCTGCAAGGAGCAGAACACATGCCCTTCTCTCGTGGGTCTGAGGCAACAGGCCACAGACCAGGCAGCAGGTGATCAGTCTGGATCACATTGGGTTTACTGGGAGAATGGTCTCCTGTATTCAGAGCCTAAGGTTGCTGAGCCTGGGTCAGCCCGTGTGCTGGTGGTACCCCAGCGCTTCAGAGCCTTCCTACTGGGGTTGGCTCATGATGTACCATTAGCGGGACATCTGGGGCAGGACAAGACCTTTGACAGGCTTGTTACCCATTTCTATTGGCCCCAGATGCGCAGGAGTGCCGCCACTCACTGCAGGACATGCCAGACTTGCCAGGCAAGTGGAAAAAGTGGGAGGAAGCACAAGGCTCCTCTCCAGCCATTCCCTGTGGTCAGCACCCCCTTTGAACGGGTGGGTATTGACATTGTGGGGCCACTGGACCCCAAGACAGCCATGGGCAACAGGTTTATCCTGGTCTTGGTGGACCATGCCACCCGGTACCCTGAAGCCATCCCTCTGAAGGACAGTGACGGCCCCCGTGGTGGGACGGGCACTGATGGGAATTTTCTCACGTGTGGGATTCCCTCAAGAGGTGGTGTCTGACAGAGGTACCAACTTCGTGTCCAAGTACATGAAGTCCCTGTGGCAGGAGTGCGGTGTAACTTACAAGTTCACCACTCCTTACCACCCTCAAGGAAATGGTCTGGTTGAGAGATTCAACCGGACCCTCAAGGGCATGATTATGGGTCTGGAAGAACCCATGAGGCGTAAATGGGACGTCCTCTTACCATGCCTGTTGTTTGCATACCGGGAGGTGCCACAGAAGTCTCTAGGGTTCAGTCCCTTTGAGCTCCTCTATGGACACCCGGTGCGAGGACCTCTGAGTTTGGTCAAGGAAGGCTGGGAGCAATCTCCCAGGAAACCTCCCCAGGATGTATACAGTTACATGCTGGCCTTCAGGAACCAGACTAGGCGTTTCAGAGAGCTTGCTGAGGCAAATCTGGAAGCCAGCCAGGAGGAGATGAAGCGGTGGTACGACCAGAATGCCACTCTGGTAGAGCTTCAGCCTGGTCAGAAAGTGTGGGTCATGGCCCCTGTGGAGCCCTGTGCGCTCCAGGACAGGTGGACCGGCCCTTTTACGGTGGTGGAGCGCAAGAGTCCAGTTACCTATTTGGTGGACTTGCAGTCTCCCAGGAACCCCTTGCGGGTCCTGCATGTGAACCGCCTGAAGCCCCACTTGGAGAGGTCCCAAGTGGGCATGCTCTTAGCTACAGATGATGGAATGGAGGAGGAGACCGAGCCTCTTCCTGACCTCCTGTCAGCCCGAGAGCAAGATGGATCAGTGGAGGGAGTAAACCTCTCTACCTCCCTGACACCTGAGCAGCAGGGTGACTGTCGCCAACTGTTGGGACAGTTCCCTGACCTGTTCTCCCTGGTTCCCAGTGTCACTCATTGGTGCGTCCATGATGTGGACACTGGGGACAGTCTTCCTGTGAAGCACAAGGCTTACAGGGTGACTGACAGGGTCAGAGCCTGCATCAAGGAGGAGGTCTCCAAGATGTTTGCGCTAGGGGTGATTGAGTCCTCTAACAGCCCTTGGGCCAGCCCCGTGGTCTTGGTTCCAAAAGCTGCCGCGCCTGGTGCCACACCAGAACTCCGGTTCTGTGTGGACTACAGGGGACTCAATTCCGTCACCAGGACTGACGCCCACCCCATCCCCAGAGCTGATGAGCTCATAGATCGGTTAGGGGCTGCGCGGTACCTCAGCACGTTTGACTTAACGTCTGGATACTGGCAGATCGCCTTGACTGATGGGGCAAAGAGAGGTCAGCATTCTCCACACCAGATGGGCACTACCAGTTCCGGGTGATGCCCTTTGGGATGAAGAATGCCCCTGCCACCTTTCAGAGGTTGGTCAACCAGGTGTTGGTTGGACTGGAGGATTTCAGTGCCGCCTACCTGGATGACATCGCAGTGTTCAGTGCCCGTTGGGAAGAGCATCTGCGCCACCTCTGGGAAGTGTTGATGGCGCTGCGGAGGGCAGGCCTCACAATCAAGGCGAGTAAGTGCCAGATTGGGCAGGGTTCTGTGGTGTACTTGGGACACCAGGTTGGGAGCGGCCAGGTGGCGCCCTCCAACCGAAAATTGATACCATTCTGGCTTGGGAGCCCCCAAGACCCAGACAGAGGTGAGAGCCTTCCTAGGACTCACCGGGTATTACCGGAGATTCGTCAAGGGGTATGGCAGCATTGTTGCCCCCTTGACCGAGCTGACTTCCAAGAAGCAGCCCAGGAAAGTGATTTGGACTGACGCCTGTCAAAAAGCTTTTGACACCTTGAAGACTGCCATGTGCACGGCGCCTGTGCTCCAGGCACCCAACTTCTCCAATGAGTTCATTGTTCAGACCGACGCTTCAGAGCATGGTGTAGGGGCTGTTCTATCACAGATCAATGAGGAGGGCCTAGACCAACCTGTAGCCTTCATCAGTAGGAGGTTACTTCCCCGGGAACAGAGATGGAGTGCTATTGAGCGTGAGGCATTTGCTGTGGTCTGGGCACTGAAGAAGCTGAGACCATACCTGTTTGGGACTCACTTCCGGGTTCAGACAGACCACAGGCCCCTCAGATGGTTGATGCAGATGAGGGGTGAGAATCCAAAGCTGTTGAGGTGGTCCATTTCCCTACAGGGGATGGACTTTACGGTGGAACACCGCCCTGGTACAGAACACGCCAATGCTGATGGACTGTCCAGATTTTTCCGCCTTAGCGATGAGAACTCCCTAGGGGTAGGATAGTTCTCCCCACATTTCAGCTGGAGGGGACACGTGTTAGACCTGGCATCCTTGGCGTGGGTCTCCCTTCCATTTTTTCATAATGCCTCCACTGTTGCCGATATGTTTTTGCTGGACTAGATGCTCATGGGCACTTTGCCGCTGCTAATCAGTGCCAAAGTGCAAGTGCTCCCTATCGTTAATTGATATATGTATTAGTGACTCCATGATTGGATGATTGGTTTACTTGTCAGTCCCTAGTACAGTGCACTCAGTGTGCCCAGGGCTTGTAAATCCAATGCCGCTGGTGGGCTTGCAGCACTGGTTGTGCCACCCACAGAAGCGGCTTGTAAAATGTGTCTCAGGCCTGCCATCGCAGAGCCTGTGTGCAGCCTCGGGCTGCCATGTCGACTTGGTGAGTACACCCACTTACCAGTCCCTAAACCTTCCCTGTACTGCATGTTGGTCACCCCTAAAGTAGGCCCTAGGGCAGGGTGCATTATAAGTATAAGGTAGGACATGCCCTGGTGTGTGTGGCATGTCCTAATAGTGAATTACAGCCATTTTCGTTCTTCACTATTGCAAGGCTACCTGCTCCCCATAGGCCAGAATGGGCAGACTGACTATTACACCTTATAATCAGAACTGACCCAGGGAACATGGTAGAAAAACGAATTTAGTATGCCTGAACTCAGGATGATAAAATACATCTTTTAGTGAAGTTGGTTTTAACATTCTGTGTTCGAAAATACCACTTTTAGAAAGTGGGTATTTTCTTGCCTAACTATCCAAGCCTGCCTCTGCTAGGTTGTGTATTCCTTGTCTGGAGATTGAGTGACAGGGGCTGGGGGTGGCTACCGGAGACAGGGTGAGTCAGCGCAGGGCTGAATAGAAAGATTTGCATCCAGAGTGGAGGGAGGAGTTGCACCTGGGTCTGAATAGGGCTGTGCCTGCCTTCCACAATGCTGGCTCCACCTCCTGCCGGGCGGCTGAGCACTCTGCCCCACATTCTGAAAGGAAAGAAGGAGTCAGAAAAACAAAGTGCTCCAGGACTGACCAGAACTGGTTTTGGACTAGGCAGAGGCCTCTCTGCCTCCAGAGAACAAAGAGAATCAGGGTATAAGAGGGGCACCCAGACCCCAGGAAGATTAGATCACTTTTGGGAACAAGAAGAAACCTTTACTGAGGAGCGGAACCAAGAAGAAACTGAGGAGAAACTATCCCTAAGCCTGAAGTGCTGCTTGGGGGATTGGCCTGCAGTGGTTTGCCTGACTGCCAAAGAGAGGAGAAAGGAACTTTTGCTTTGCTGTGACTTTCATCAACTTGTGAAGGATCTCCAAGGGCTTGGAAGAGAGCTTGCCCCCTGACCGAAGTCCCAGGACCATTGGACTTCACCCCCTTTGTGAATTGCTGCTGGAAACTCTGTTTCAGTGGCTACAGAGGTAGGGAGCTGTGACCGACTCTCACGACCGACTCGGTGTCCTGCAAGCACCGCATCGAAGCACCGTCTCGCCCTGCAACGCACGGCCCTGGTCTCACCGACTCCGTCAACGAGCCGCTGCCTGCACCGCATCGAGGGACAACGCGTCCTGCAACGCTTCGCTACGCCGAATCGAACTGGTCCGACCGACACGGTCACTGCTGCTGAGTTCGAGTCCTGTGACCGCACCGGAGTTGGGCACCGCTCGCACGCTTTGCGACGCACCGCCCGACTCGCACCGCTGTCCGGACTGATCGACGCCAGCTCCTGAATCCGGCTCCGTCGCCGCACCGCAACCTGCCAGCACCGCATCGAAGCACCGTCTCGCCCTGCAACGCACGGCCCTGGTCTCACCGACTCCGTCTCGACGACGTCAACGAGCCGCTGCCTGCACCGCATCGAGGGACAACGCGTCCTGCAACGCTTCCATTTTTGCATCGCGACCGCGACGAACAGCCATCCGGCTCGCACGCCCGTGCCTGCCGCTTCAAGTAAAAGGTACTGTGACCGAGTCTGTCTACGCTGTGTTGGCCCGTCTCGACGCGGTCAGCTGGATTTGTTAGACTCTGTTTGTTCTCGACATCGCCGTAGCCGGAGGAGGCTACCGACTCGCACAGAACCTTGAATTAAGCCTTTTTGATCAGAACTAAGTATTCTTAACAGTATTGTGGATTATTTTTGTCGTTTATGGTCTTGTGATAAATCTATATAAAGTATACCTATTTTTATAAATATATAACCTGTGTGGTGTCCATTTGTAGTGTTGTCACTTGATTACTGTATGTGTTCACAAATGCTTTACACACTGCCTCTGAACTAAGCCTGTCTGCTCGTGCCAAGCTACCAAGAGGGTGAGCAGGGGTTATTTCGGGAGTGTACCTACTTTCCCTGACTAGACTCAAGGGTCCCTATTTGGACTAAGGTACATACCTCTGCCAACTAGAGACCCCCAAATCTAACAGTGAGTATAGTTGATATACATGGAGGAGATAGGAAGGAGGGAAGTTAGGGTCAGGGCAAGTGAGAAGTCATTGGGAAGTAGAGGTACAGTGGAAGAGAAGGAGGCCAAAGGGATTGGTGATAGAGGCGTCTGAAGTAAAATTCTGAGAGGGAGAGATGCATGCAAGATGAGATTGTTTTGGGCCACAGACTTTCAGGTTTTGGTTATCTGAACTTGATTGACTATCACATTCACAAGAGCAGCAAAAGAAACCTGTAAAGATATCTTGGGAACAAGGAGGAGGAGAACCCATTGGGGAGCTTCAATTCCCCGTGTGTGGTCGATCAAGAACATCTGCCTTCTTACAACGTCATTAAGGTCATCAATCCTCAAATAAAGCAAACACAAGGAGATGATGGACGGAGCGCTTAAACTTTTCAGACACTCAGCCCCAGTCACAGATCTGGGTTGAATCCATCATCCGTTCTTTAGCTCAATTCGCCACCTCAGTTCAGACCCAACTTTATGCAAATCAGTCTTGGCCCTGTGCCTCGTGGGAACAGTCCAGCCCTAAGTTGGCAGGGTATGCCCAGACGTGGGTCCCTTGCTCACTTTGCCACTGGATTCAAGCTAGCCTGGCTGATGAAGGGTGTTACCACGAAACTGGTCCCAGGATGCTTGTTTCCGGTTCAGGGAAGACCTGGCTTGGCAGTTCGGCCTGGGCTGTTCCCATGAGGCACAGGGTCAAGACTGATTTGCATAAAGCTGGGTCTGAACTGAGGTGGCGAAGTGATCTAAAGAATGATAATATATTCAACCCAGATCTGTGACTGGGGGTTAGTGTCTGAAAAGTTTCAGTGCTCCGTCCATCTTCTCCTTGTGTTTGCTTTGTTCGCCCTAAGTTGGCAGGGTATGCCCAGACGTGGGTCCCTTGCTCACTTTGCCACTGGATTCAAGTTAGCCTGGCTGATGAGAGGTGTTACCCCGAAACCGGTCCCAGGAGGCTTTTTTCCGGTTCAGGGAAGACCTGGCTTGGCAGTTCGGGCTGGACTGTTCCCACGAGGCACAGGGCCAAGACTGATTTGCATAAAGCTGGGTCTGAACTGAGGTGGCGAATTGAGCTAAAGAACGCATGATGGATTCAACCTAGTTCTGTGACTGGGGCTGAGTGTCTGAAAAGTTTCAATGCTCCGTCCATCATCTCCTTGTGTTTGCTTTGTTCGCCCTAAGCTGGCAGGGTATGCCCAGACATGGGTCCCTTGCTCACTTTGCCACTGGATTCAAGTTAGCCTGGCTGATGAGGGGTGTTAAACCAAAACCGGTCCCAGGATGCTTGTATCCGGTTCAGGGAAGACCTAGCTTGGCAGTTCGGGCTGGACTGTTACCATGAGGCACAGGGCCAAGACTGATTTGCATAAAGCTGGGTCTGAACTGAGGTTGCGAAGTGAGCTAAAGAATGATGATGGATTCAACCCAGATCTGGGACTGGGGGTGAGTGTCTGAAAAGTTTCAGCGCTCCGTCCATCATCTCCTTGTGTTTGCTTTGTTCGCCCTAAGTTGGCAGGGAATGCCCAGACGTGGGTCCCTTGCTCACTTTGCCACTGGATTCAAGCTAGCCTGGCTGATGAGGGGTGTTACCCCGAAACCGGTCCCAGGATGCTTGTTTCCGGTTCAGGGAATACCTGGCTTGGCAGTTCGGGCTGGACTGTTCCCATAAGGCACAGGGCCAAGACTGATTTGCATAAAGCTGGGTCTGAACTGAGGTGGCGAAATGAGCAAAAGAACGATGATGGATTCAACTCAGATCTGTGTCTGGGGGGTGAGTGTCTGAAAAGTTTCAGCGCTCTGTCCATCATCTCCATGTGTTTGCTTTGTTCACCCGAAGTTGGCAGGGTATGGCCAGACGTGGATCCCTTGCTCACTTTGCCACTGGATTCAAGCTAGCTTGGCTGATGAGGGGTGTTACCCCAAAACCGGTCCCAGGATGCTTGTTTCCGGTTCAGGGAAGACCTGGCTTGGCAGTTCGGACTGGACTGTTACCATGAGGCACAGGGCCAAGACTGATTTGCATAAAGCTGGGTCTGAACTGAGGTGGCGAAGTAAGCTAAAGAACGATGATGTACTCAACCCAGATCTATAACTGGGGGTGAGTGTCTGAAAAGTTTCAGTGCTCTGTCCATCATCTCCTTCTGTTTGCTTTGTTTGCCCTAAGTTGGCAGGGTATGCCCAGACATGGGTCCCTTGCTCACTTTGCCACTGGATTCAAGCTAGCCTGGCTGATGAGGGGTGTTATCCCGAAACCGGTCCCAGAATGCTTGTTTCCGGTTCAGGGAAGACCTGGTTTGGCAGTTTGGGCTGGACTGTTCCCATGAGACACAGGGCCAAGACTGATTTGCATAAAGCTGGTTCTGAACTGAGGTGGCGAAGTGAGCAAAAGAACGATGATGGATTCAACCCAGATCTGTGACTGGGGGTGAGTGTCTGAAAAGTTTCAGCGCTCTGTCCATCATCTCCTTGTGTTTGCTTTGTTCGCCCTAAGTTGGCAGGGTGTGCCCAGACATGGGTCTCTTGCTCAGTTTGCCACTGGATTCAAGCTAGCCTGGCTGATGAGGGGTGTTACCCCGAAACTGGTCCCAGGATGCTTGTTTCCGGTTCAGGGAAGACCTGGCTCGGCAGTTCGGGCTGGACTGTTCCCATGAGGCACAGGGCCAAGACTGATTTGCATAAAGCTGGGTCTGAACTGAGGTGGCGAAGTGAGCAAAAGAACGATGATGGATTCAACCCAGATCTGTGACTGGGGGTGAGTGTCTGAAAAGTTAAAGTGCTCCATCCATCAGCGCTCCGTCCATCATCTCCTTATGTTTGCTTTGTTCGCCCTAAGTTGTCAGGGTATGCCCAGACGTGGGTCCCTTGCTCACTTTGCCACTGGATTCAAGCTAGCCTGGCTGATGAGGCGTGTTACCCGGGAACCGGTCCTAGGATGCTTGTTCCCGGATCAGGGAAGACCTGGCTTGGCAGTTCGGGCTGGACTGTTCCCATGAGGGACAGGGCCAAGACTGATTTGCATAAAGCTGGGTCTGAACTGAGGTGGCGAAATGAGCCAAAGAACAATGATGGATTCAACCCAGATCTGTGACTGGGGGTGAGTGTCTGAAAAGTTTCAGCACTCCGTCCATCATCGTCCATCATCTCCTTGTGTTTGCTTTGTTTGCCCTAAGTTGGCAAGGTATGCCCAGACATGGGTCCCTTGCTCACATTGCCACTGGATTCAAGCTAGGCTGGCTGATATGGGGTGTTACCCCGAAACTGGTCCCAGGATGCTTGTTTCCGGTTCCGGGAAGACCTGGCTTGGCAGTTCGGGCTGGACTGTTCCCATGAGGCACAGGGCCAAGACTGATTTGCATAAAGCTGGGTCTGAACTGAGGTGGCGAAGTGAGCTAAAGAAGGATGATGGATTCAACCCAGATCTGTGACTGGGGGTGAGTGTCTGAAAAGTTTCAGCGCTCCGTCCATCATCTCCTTGTGTTTGCATCAATCCTCAAATAGCCATTAAGGATGTGGTTTGTTTGCTTCCATCCCCGATATAATTGAAATCCACACTAATAACAAAGTAATCTGCTCTAATAATTATGGTAACAAAGTGAATGGAATAACCAAGCCATTGAACGTTGGTGTATAAGGACATCAGTATCTGTATAAGGAGGTGGCGAGAAATGAAAAACCCCTGTCTAAGGAACGAAGTTGTTTGTCAGAAATAAACGTTCACCTTCTGGTAGCTGCATTAAACAAGTATTAGGCTGGAGAGGAAACAACAACAGATATTCCATTCACCTCATCTTTGCATCCATTGGAGCTTCCCTGCATGTTTTGCAGAATGCAGCCAATCATCTGACAGTAGCAGGTCTAGCAGTGAAGGCACTCACGGAAGGCGGGATCCACCAGAGACCTTTTGAACATAGATTTAATCCAGTCTACCATGATGGGTGTTAATAGTATACTTGTGGCCAGAATCACTAGGCACAAGGAGGGATCGAGGTGGTGGGACACCGATGAGCCTGCAGGTGCCCGTTTTAATCCCTTCAGTGTTGTGGTGCTTGTCTTTTTATGCCATCTAGTAGTACCCACAAGGACACAGGACATTTCCTGACAGGGCAGTCACTCCCTTTTATAATCTCGACACTCCATGCTCCTTCAATGCTTACAGTGTGCCGCGTTTCACTGTGTATGAGTCAGGAGTGGATATTTCCATTTGTGGTATAACTACACCATTTTAATGTCAATGATTATGAGAGTTGTAAAATCAGAGTTTTGGAATGGGAAATGTAACTCTTTTTATTGGATGATGTACCTAATGCATGTATGTGCACGAGTGAGCAAACTGACCGAACAGTGACTGCACAGGTGATGCCACTCTATGGCGCCCAAACTGATCTCGAAATTATGAGCTTGAAGTCCTGTATATATATGGTTGAAGTGTCTTCAAAGGCTTGGATCCGGAAATGTTCAAACCCTCACACAGGCTCTGATCTTCTCAGGGTGCCCATTATTGAAATGCTCTTTAATACTATAGAGTAGGGCCTAGCCGTCAATACAGCCAACACTCAGGGTTTATTCTATGCGTTAATATTGGTATTATATAATGCCTGAGACCTGGTAGAAATGCACATTTTCCTTTCCCTATTCAATGCATCAATTGTTTGGATTTTGGGCACATTTTAATAGGTCTGGGCGTCTTAAGAAGGAACGTTTTAACATTGGGCGGTGAGAGCATCAGCAGAGCCTAGCTGCCATATGCTGGAGTGACAGGCTTGCCTTCCAGGTAATGATTGGTTTCCTGGCCCGTTCTAGGTGTATGCCGTCACAATGATATTTTGGTGCCCTAAGCTTAGGTACTTTGTTCGTGTCCCACCCTTACTTTGACCGTGTGTGACGCGCACGCACTGTACACTCCCTTTTTAATGTTCTATATAACGCATAGATTAAAAGGTAACATTTGTATTATTTTTATTGTTAAGGTTGTTCATATAGGATGAGCTTTGCCTCGAAGTGCAGCATAGTTGTTTATATTGAACCCAAGATTGCATGCTGTCATTCAGGTTAAAGATGCATTCTGGTACTTTATAAAAGTCAGTAAACAAAACATCAGGGGGCAAATGTACAAACGCATCTACTAGTTCCAATCACAGGGTTTGCGATCAGAAATATCTATTTTTCTAATGTACTAAACCCATTTAATGATTCGGTAGCAGGTTTCTGAATCACTAAATGGGTTTCTGAAACCATACTGAACCAGGATTTGGAAGTAGCTTGTTTACGGCGTCCCTTCGAAATACTGATTCCTTATGGTATGTATTGACATTTTGAAACCAAAATCTGGGCCCAAAACATTCAATATTTTATAGACTACTGAAAGGTAGTGGTAACCCATTTGCCAACAGCAAGGAATCCCTTTGGGGCTCCTTCAGCTTTCTGAATTATCAAAAAAAACATATTTTAGGAGCAGGCAGGTGTCTGTGGAACCACTGCCTACTGTAAAGAAAAGTTTTCAAACTTTTTTTTTTCTCTTCTAAATACTACCCATTTTCCTGTAAGGAAAACAGGCTGTATTTCAATTTATTTAAAAGCAATCTCAGACATGGGGATCTGCTGACACCAGCTGACCACTATCGCTGTGATGGAAACAAATCATTGTGAGCTGCAATCTGTGACCTTCCTAATTAATATGCATGAGGTAGGTCAGACTGCATTCCACTACAATTCAGTTTTTTTTTTTAAAACAACCTATTCTTAAAAATATGTTTAGAGCAGTGACATCTTGAGAAATTTGGGGCCCTGGCAAGAAATATTTTGGAGGCTCCTGTTTGGAACAACTTTGAATTGTATTATCCATTTTTTTGCTAATTCAAGTCCTATGCTGCCTAACAATACAGAATTATATTTTAAAGGTTAAGATGGAAATATACTCAGAAGTGAGCCAGAGCCAAAGGTCACATTCTGAGGAGGGCCCTTGAAAGTTGGAAGTCTTGGGCAATTGCCCACTTTGCCCATGCCTTAAAACGCCCCTGGTTCAGAGCCTTGTAAGTGTAGTAGAGTCTGTGCGTCGGATGGCGGGTTGCGTTAGAGTACAGTTGGAGATGATGGGCCCATGCCGCCCATTGTGACTTTGTCGCAGTTCTTAGGTAAAAGTCGTTCAGTGAATGATCAGTCGGAACAGTTCAGTTCTGAGGCCCTTCCGGAGGCGCAGTAGTTAAGCTCTGCCCTCAGGCGATGATTCCATGCTTTCTGCAGTCCAGGGCCCTGTGCACACAGGGTCCGGCCTCCATGTTTGATCCAGTTGTATGTTCTCTGTGTAATTAGGTGAGCACATGGAGAGGGCAGGTGCCTGCTTGGGGTGTAATAGGGAGTGAGTTTGGTAGGTAGCCTTTCCTGTTTGCCCCAACATGAGTGACGCTTTTGTTTGTAGTGCTTGCTCTAGCAACTTGAATCACTCCTGCTCCCGCTTTTTTCAGTTCAGGAAAGTGCGGCACAGAGCGGCAAAGAGACGCGCCACAAATTGCACTGTTTGAGGAAGCGAAGGAAGCTGTGGTTCCAGCCCGATATGTTTGGTTCTGCAGTTTGCGATTTAAATACTTGAACATATCTCTTTCAATATTTAATTTTACACATATGTAAATGTTCTGTGCATCCTTCACTTCCTAAAACAGATGTAGTACTCTGTGTCAGAAATCTATTTAAAACTTTCATATGTATTATTTGAAGTGTTGCACAGTAATTTAAAAAATCATTATAGAAAGGGGTATTTATTTGGAGGTCTTCAATGACGAGTACAAAGCAAGCAATGGCTATAATTTCCCAACAACAATTCTAATATTGTGTTTTTAGTTTAACAATAATATTTTATTCTGTTTCTGTAAAATACTTGCTGTTGATAAATTTCAGGTAACTAACTATACAGGAACATCGAGGATGAGGGAAACAAGTCAGGGGGAGGTAAGGTCGGTAATAGAATTAATAATAAAAAGACGTGAAGAGTAGTCAGACGTTCCTCTTGTGAAACAAGCTGCCCTTGAGGTCTTGTGTTCTCTAGATGCTTGCACTCATGAGAGGGAAGTGAAGCCAACGAGAAAGGGCTACCATGCACCTACGTGGTGTATTTATTTATTTAATTATTTAGAGAGCACTCGGCCACTCCGTGAGTATTATGGTGCTAAGAGATGACTGACGAGTGCTGGGAGATCAGAAGGGAGAAAACAGGAAGCCACATTCACTAAGAGGATCAGCAGCAGAAGAGAAATATCTGAAAGCTGATTGGACGTTTTCTTGAGTTCAAGGGGAGCCATGACATTAGAAAGCCCAGACCTGTTGATAGTGAAGGGAGTCGACAGCTGATTGGCTGGAGTGCATGTGGTGAGTGTGAGAGGACATTTTATGTAAGGCTGTGGAATTTGCAGGTGGAATTTGGCAGAGGGGACAAAAGAGACTAGCGTGCAGGAGTTGAGAGGGAGATCTTTAATCTGTAGTGAGTATGTCTAGAGGAGCTCTTGTCAGGGCCCGCCTCGAGACAAACCAAAACAAAAGGCTTGGGAGAGGCCAATTCAAGAGCTGAACTTGACAAAAGTGCATACATCCTGCAGAACTAGCAGGTTGAGCATCCCTGGTGAACAGAAATAGACCTGGTAAGATGTTACACTGCTGCTGAGCAGAGAATATTGATAAGTGAGATATTGGACCTGGGTCTTCGAGCGAACACCTGTCAGTTAGATGAGGGGCTTCAACAACCCTCATGTTTCTGAAGCTCAGACGTGGGAATCTAAGATTTCCTTCCATTAGTATGCAACCAGTTTGTTGTCCACCTCATGAAAGATGCAGAGTTCAAGTGTGGCTGGAGGCAAAGGTTCATGCTTTTTATTATAAAGAACCCCTTTATCATGGCAAAAGTTGGAAACAGAGCATTAACCTATCTACACAAATAAGGCTACATTTTTAAATTCAATTCAGACCTCCTGGTCCACAGCAGGAAGGAGAATGTCAATCTGTTAGCTGCGGTGAAATTAAACAGTAAAAAGAACTATCAGTGCAAAGTGGTGCAGAGTAGAGTGGCCTAGAGTACAGTGGTGCAGAGTAGAGTGACATAGAGTGCAGTAGCGTAGAGTGCAGTTGCGTAGAGTACAATGGTGAAGAGTATAGTGGTGTAGAGTGAAGTTGTGCAGCGTAGAGTGGTGCAGCGTAGAGTGCATTGGCACAGAGCAGAGTAGTGCAGAGTGCTGTGGCATAGAGTAGAGTGGTGCAGAGCAGATTAGGGTGACATAGAGAGCAGTGGTGTAGAGTACAATGGTGCAGAGTAGACTACAGTAGCGTAGAGTGGTGCAGAATACAGTGTAGTGGCATAGAGTAGAGTGGAACAGGATAGAGTGTAGTGGCGTAGAGTGCAGTGGCATAGAATGCAGTGGCATAGAGTAGATTAGAGTGGTTTAGAGTGCAGTGGTGTAGAGTAGATTAGAGGGACGTAGAGTACAGTGGTGCAGTGTAGAGTGCAGTGGCGTAGAGTGGTGCAAAGTAGAGTGGCATGGAGTGCAGTGGCATAGAGAAGTGCAGAGAAAAGTGGACTGGAGTAGAGTGCAGTGGCTTAGAGTAGAGTGGTGCAGAGTAGAGTGGCGTAGAGTGGAGTGGCGCACAGTTGAGTGCTGTAGAGGTGTAAAGTGGTACAGTGGCGTAGAGTGGTGCAGATAAGAGCAGGGTAGTATAGAGTGCAGTGGTGAAGAGTGGCGTAGAGTGCAGTCGAGTAGAATGGTGTAAAGTGCAGTTGCGTAGAGTGGTGCAGAGTAGAGTGCAGTGGCTGGTAGTGCAGTGGTTTAGAATAGAGTGCAGTGGTGTAGAGTGGTGCAGAGAAGACAAGAGTGACATTGAGTGCAGTGGCATAGCACAGAGTGGCATAGAGTGCAGTGGCGCAGAGTAGCGTGGTGTAGAGGCATAGAGTGGTGCAGCAGCCTAGAGTGCCGTGGTGCAGAGCAGAGTGGCATGGCGTGCAGTGGCGGGCGTAGAGTTGCATAAAGTACAGTGGCATAGAGTAGTGCAGATTAGAATGCAGTGGTGTACAGTGGGTCAGAGTAGAGTGCAGTGGCATGTAGTGCAGTGACATAGAACAGACATAGAATAGAGTGCAGTGGTATAGAGTGCTGCAGAGAAGAGCAGAATAGCATAGAGTGCAGTGGCATAGAGTGGTGCAGAGTAGAGTGCAGTGGGATAGAGTAGTGGAGAGAAGAGCAGGAAGAGTGGCATAGAGTGCAGCAGTGTTGAGTAAAGTGGCAAAGAGTGCAGTGGCCTGCGGTGCAGTGGCATAGAGTGCAATGACGTAGAGTAGAGTGGTGCAGAGTAGAGTGCAGTGGCGTAGACTACATGGTCGGGGGTGGGAGACAAAAGAAGCTACATGGATGAGGATATGGGAGACAGACTGAAAACACAAGCACTCGTATGGAGGGCTTGAACACAAAGTAAAAAGTAGCTAAAAAAAATGGGAGCAGTGGATGGAGAAAAGTACATGCTCCCGGGGAGGGCCAAACACAAGAAGAAGACATAGCGCACGCATGCCGTGAAAAACGGGGATAAGGGAAATGTCAAAGCGACGTTGAAGCTAACAAATGGTAAGCTATGGGCGGGCTGTAAGCCCACTGTGTGTAAACAACATGTTTCACACAGACAGTACATGCTCTGCCTAGGCAAGGATATTCTTTTATGTTGCTACAGAGACCAGATCACTGACAGCAGGGTCTGAGTGGCTTGAACACTGACACCCGCTTAGATACATACTGACATTGTAACAGTGAGGCAAACACTGATTCTAAAACAAGAGATATTCACGTTGAAACAAGGGCAGACAGATAAGGGCTGAGCATGGAACAGATGAGATGTTGAAACTGAAGCAGGATCACTCATGCAACAACACTGAAATAACGAGAGGTTGTCATTTGGTCAAAGGGACTCATTTACCAAAATACAACAGGGGAGACCGAGTGAATGATTACAGAATGTAGCAATCATTGGATAGGGTGCTAAAACTCTCATCAGGAAACAATGGGACACGACAGAACCACAGGAAGACATCTGAACAAGGGGACACTGATGTGCAGTAGAGACCCGAACACTAACGCCTGAACAGGAAGTTCATTCCAATGGCACAGAGGGTTCTGGCACAGGGAAGATGAGAGGTTGACAATGCGACTGAATGGCTACAGCAAAGGGTCTAGAAGAAACTGACACTAGAATATGAAGACATTGTTCTGGAGCTGGAGACCGTGGCCATGCGACATGACACAAATGATGACACCCTTGCTAATAGTAACTCCAAATCAGCTACAGGAAGAGACGCAGATTGGAAGAGGCAAAGCTGCACAAGGTCAGAGTGACACAAGCACTGAAACCAGGTTTAGGACCACTTTGATTGGCAGCGTGAAACACAAACACTTGCACTGGGAAAGAGATTCACAATTGGCACTCAAATCCGGAACACTGAAAATTGCACAGGGAGACACCAGAGTGTGCTTTGCTTTTTGCATAATTGCACAAACCCAACATTTCTCAGCAAGGTTGCTGTTATTTTTAATGGATGGGCACACCAGAGGACACCCTGTCATTTTGTGGGGCGTGATTTCTAATAGGGCACACACAGAATGGCAGCTGTACTTTTAATGGCACTTCACCCCAGTTTAGCATTAGGGCTGCCATACTTGTTTAGTGTGAAATCTCAGCAGTGTTCAGCGAGTTAGCTACTCTTAATGGAAGCGCACAGTACCAGTACCAGTACTTCTCAGCGGGCAGCTATACATTTATTTGGATAACATTAGCAGGGACTTTATACTTTTAGGCCCTCATTTCGTAATTGGTTCAATATATATGCACCTGATAAAATCCGAAACCACTGGCTCGTTGCGATAATTACCACTAAATTGCGAATTGGTCCCTGATAATGGGGAATAACATGGATTTTGCTGCTTATGCACCAAATTCGGCATGTCCCGACAGTTGGCAGGTTTTAACTTCCGAAATGTATCTGGGGAATGCAATAATTGTTGCAATTCTCTTAATTCCGATGCGTGGCAAAAAGGAGTTGCTGCCCAAATAGGAATTTGGCGGTCCTCTCATAACGAGTGCCTTAGTGGGAAGGCACTGGCACTCCTCAGAAGGAATGCCCTACATTTAGTGGCAGTACCAGCACTTGCTGGCATTTACAACTGGGAGCCCGAGGATTGAATGGAAATAACATTAACTGTTCTCTCAGTGTTTCACTCTCCTTCCTGCTACAGCGCAGACTGGTGCAAAGTAACAGAAACGTGCACTGCATTGTGGGTCATTGAGTTGCAGACCTTTCATGACCCATGCCTGATTTGTGATGGCTGGCATGGGCCTAGCCCCAGCGTGCGACCCTTCAGACACACCTGTAAATTGTGGACTCTCCGGATTTCCGTGTGAGATAGTCCCTCCTCCTTCCGCAAGGGTTGGGGCAGAGTCCATCACAGTGATGGAGCAAGGACTCACAAATGAGACTTGCTCGAATGCAATATCCTCACAGTATTAATTATTAATTTTGTATTGTTTATATTAACTTTGCATACACTACATGAATAGCAAGGAAGCTTGCTTATGTGTTCTAACTAACAAGTAACGCTTGTCTTTTTCTAAAATGGCCGCTAAAATGCGGGAACTTCACTGCGCATGTCTCAACCATATCACATGGTGTGACGTCTCTCTTTGCTTGGTGGGAAACTCCTGCTTCTGCGCAGTGTGCATTAAAATGGCTGCTTGATGTTTTCACATGCTTCAGCTTGCTCTCATGTTATTATTAAATTGTCGTTTTCTTAACGCTACTAACGCGGGATAGCATTTATAAGTAAATGGGGATAGAGTAGAAAGAGTGGGTATACAGTGAAACATTTTGTTTGTGATTTTAATATTTCCTTCTTGTACTTTTATTAGTTCGTAAACTTGGGCCTGGGGTTGGTGATCTGAAACGCGAGAGACAATGATTCTGCGCATGTGCCCTGCTTGGCTGCCAAAGAATAAAGATGAAGTCAACCTGGACGTCGTCCAAGGCCGCAACCTAATGGCCGATATTGATATATTTATGTGTTCTTGCCAAACTTGCAACTATGTATATGGAGAATGAATAAACTTTGTTGTGAGACGGGTGGGAAATAAAGCCAATGTATTAAATTTGATGGGCGGTATTTTAAAACAAAGATCTTCAGAATTCGTATTTAAATCATATGGTGTGAGAATCAACCCCCTGTCCCTGTCCAATCAGAAGTAGTGGTCCCATATTTTGGCAACATTAATGGGAGGTACATGGGCGTAGAAGGGTATAATAGATATAGAATTAGTTAATTAGTTTAGCTCAGACCGCAGAGTGCGCACAGGAGACTAGAACTTACTCTCAGAACGCACAGAAGAGCTCCAGACCGCCAAGCTGATCGATTGCAGACTGAATCCCTGTCCAGAAGAGGTCCTGAGGAGGGGCGGTGGAGTCCATTAGAAGGGAGACACGGAAGAATCGAGGAGAAGTCGAGTATCAGAGAGGGGAACGACGCAGGCGTCGTTGTAGAGAGGTCACCGGTCCTGTCCTGATCCTGGAGGAGGTCTTTGCTCTTCATCCTTCCTGGGTCCTATTCTTTCCAACTCCTTGGCCAAGGGGTTTGGTTCTCGCATTTAGGTAAATATAAATGCAACCTTTAGTTGCGCTGCTGTCTCTATCTTCTCCTTTCTGAGGGAGCGTCATTAATCAATAATAATTATTCTATGCTTCATCCGTGATATGCGATTAAGTACCATGTGGTTCTGTAATTTACTCTGCAAAATCTTTAGATAAACATTTTTAAAAAAAAACTTCCTGACTCAGTGGTTATTTCAGGATTATGTACTATAATGAATGTCACTCATTTTAAACTTCCCAATTAGCAAAGAATTCATTGGTAAGTCATTACTCTTCAATCGGAAGGTAATTGGTAGCAGGGATTTTGATAAAGAGTAACAACTGACAACCCCAGCGTAAGTATTAGCGTAGTATGAATGTATGGGCCCAAGTGAGTATCTAGTGTATGAATGCTGTTTGCTAATATCGCGCTGGATCAACAGCTCAGCTACAATTTGAGTCTCGTGCTCTAGCGTGACGGCCATGTCATAGGCACTTGCTGACGGGGTGTACTCGTACCTTCTCATCACAAGTTTGTAGCCTAGCTGACCCAAAGCTCAACAAGGCTACATAACTTTCATGCAATAGCACTGACTCTTTCAGCAGGACTAGCATACAGTTCACGTGACTGAACACATACTTATGGACAGGGATGATATACTTTCATTGTGACAACACAGGCTCTTCTCAGGAGGGTTGCTATGCATTTTAAGAGAAGATGTCAGCCCTTCTCAGCAAGGCTTCTATGCTCCTTGGTGGCATTTCTCTGCAGGCATGCGCAGTCTTGGAAGGAGCCTTACTGAGTCATCTGAAGAGTGCTGCTATTCACGTAGCCAAGCAGGGACAAACTTGTCAGCTAGGCTCTTACTTTCGATAAAGCGCTGCGGAGCAGGTCAGCAGGTCGGCTATGCCTTCAGTATGAGAGCAGAGGCGCTGGTCAGCAGACCGGACGTACGTCCCAACGTGCACGCGAACAGCTGCTAAACTTGTAAACAGACATACCAGCACTTGTAACAAGCATTGGCATAGCCAATAGGTCTCGCCTTTGGGACCTTATAAGTATTTAGTTATGCAGCACAATATCCTTACTGCAACAACATTAATTGTTGTATGGCTAAACACTTATAAGGTCCCAAAGGCGAGACCTATTGGCTTGATTGGTTACTCCACCATGCAAGCCCAGCTAAAGATCAGTATCTGCTCAGCTGCAGACCACTCACATACTAACTCCACACATACCTACATTCTGGACCAGGAAAGTGGGAGATTTTGGGGAAAAATAGGGGTAATGTATTCTCCCCATTTGCTTCTATTGAAGCAAAGGCAATTTTCAGGCGGGAGAGAGCTAAAATAAAGCCATTTTCGGCTTCAAAAATTGGGAGTCTCCCACCTGAATCGCGTCTGTTGGCATGTATGATACTCTACCAAAATATACTTGTTTTAGATTCCTACTTTGATATTCCCTTCTATAGTGCTTAGAAGCGACACCAAGTTGATGGAAGTGCTTCAAAACAAATACTATAGATAAATAAATTCCAAGCAAGAGTCAACCTCGCTGCTTGTATAAGCACTTGTAAAAACAGTACCGACCAACAGACAGTAACCGTGCCATGCTGTGTACATCACTGGCAGGGACCGAGGGAAGCGTAAACAACAGCAGTCCGTGTCAGAACCCACGGTCTAAGAGTATGCCAATGAAAAGGACTAGAAGATGCCACAAACATCTGGGGGCGTGTCATGACGTAGACAGCTTTTCTCTACCTGGAACAATGTTTACCAAATGTGAAGTAAAAGGAAATTAATAGCAAATGCGCATTCCACAATACTTACTCCTAAAGGATGGCAAGTGACTGAAAGCTCAAGCGTGAAGCCTGGCTCTGTTCGGCATCCTCTTGGATCTTTGAGCCCAAAACGAGCCGAGCTTTCACGTCACTTATGCCTGCCGCCCATGCTGTGATCTCATGCACAAAAAATTTAAGATAAAAAGTGACTTTTGATGTGTGAAGTGAGTGCAAAAGAGGGTGATCTAGAGGCTGAATTGCACAGCGTGAGACCAGAAGGCCTGGGATCAATCTTAGCTTCCCTGCTTTTCCAAATTGTGTGTTCCTGGGCACATATTTTATTTCATCGCGCCTCCTTTTTGTTGTTCATTATAATGTATGAGAGCAGCTTCAAATAATGGCGTAGAGATGGAGTGGGCTGCAATAAATACGGATGAGCTCCTCTGCGAGTGCTCCCCCTCTAGAGTGATAAATTGGGTAACTGCTTAAGTCACTCACGCCCCCAGGAAGTTCACGGATCCTTCCTCCTTCCTTGCCAGCTTTCGCATCTAGCTTTACGGTGGAGACGCTGTAGCATGCTGTGATCTTGGGCAAATAACTTAATCTCCCCTTGCCTGTAAAGGGAATATGTGTCTGTAAATCAACGGGTGCCCATGTAAAGCGCTCTCATACAAGTCGAGTTTGCGCTATATATAACTGCTAAAAGCTATATAAAACTGCTAATAAAAAAAAGACGAACTTCCACTTACATAAGTTAACTGTAAGTTATATATTTCGAAATGCGTGTGTACTTCGGCATGGTGGGGTAGATAAGGTTGAGCAGCCGGTGATGTACACAGGGTCGGGGTGAGAGAAAAACAAGCGCGAGTGCTCCCCCCCCTCTAGAGTGATAAATTGGGTAACTGCTTAAGTCACTCACGCCCCGGGAAGTTCACGGATCCTTCCTCCTTCCTTGCCAGCTTTCGCATCTAGCTTTACGGTGGAGACGCTGTAGCATGCTGTGATCTTGGGCAAATAACTTAATCTCCCTTGCCTGTAAAGGAATATGTGTCTGTAAATCAACGGGTGCCCATGTAAAGCGCTCTCATACAAGTCGAGTTTGCGCTATATATAACTGCTAAAAGCTATATAAAACTGCTAATAAAAAAAAATACGAACTTCCACTTACATAAGTTAACTGTAAGTTATATATTTCGAAATGCGTGTGTACTTCGGCATGGTGGGGTGGATAAGGTTGAGCAGCCGGTAATGTACACAGGGTCGGGGGTGAGAGAAAAACAAGCGCGAGTGCCCCCCCCCCCTCTAGAGTGATAAATTGGGTAACTGCTTAAGTCACTCACGCACCCGGGAAGTTCACGGATCCTTCCTCCTTCCTTGCCAGCTTTCGCATCTAGCTTTAAGATGGAGACGCTGTAGCATGCTGTGATCCTGGGCAAATAACTTAATCTCCCCTTGCCTGTAAAGGGAATATGTCTGTAATTCAACGGGTGCCCATGTAAAGCGCTCTCAACAAGTCGAGTTTGCGCTACATATAACTGCTAAAAGCTATATAAAACTGCTAATAAAAAAAAAATATATGAACTTCCACTTACATAAGTTAACTGTAAGTTATATATTTCGAAATGCGTGTGTACTTCGGCATGGTGGGGTGGATAAGGTTGAGCAGCCGGTGATGTACACAGGGTCGGGGTGAGAGAAAAACGAGCGCGAGTGCTCCCCCCCTCTAGAGTGATAAATTGGGTAACTGCTTAAGTCACTCACGCCCCCGGGAAGTTCATGGATCCTTCCTCCTTCCTTGCCAGCTTTCGCACCTAGCTTTACGGTGGAGACGCTGTAGCATGCTGTGATCCTGGGCAAATAACTTAATCTCCCCTTGCCTGTAAAGGGAATATGTGTCTGTAATTCAACGGGTGCCCATGTAAAGCGCTCTCATACAAGTCGAGTTTGCGCTATATATAACTGCTAAAAGCTATATAAAACTGCTAATAAAAAAAATACGAACTTCCACTTACATAAGTTAACTGTAAGTTATATATTTCGAAATGCGTGTGTACTTCGGCATGGTGGGGTGGATAAGGTTGAGCAGCCGGTGATGTACACAGGGTCGGGGTGAGAGAAAAACAAGCGTGCGCGCCTCAGCTGTAAGTTAAAAACAAGCATTGGCAGCGCGGCCGTGAAAGTAACGCGGCCGCGAGGCCGTGAAAGCGAAAGTTATGGCAGGGGCGCGCTCTGTGGTGCGGGAGGGGCAGAGCGAGGCGCTTGGGAGAGCAAGGCTTAATGAGCCATGAAAGCCACATGGCGGCTGCGCGCGTGCACGCGCTCCTGAACGCAAGCTTGAGGCCAGGAAAAGATTGTGGTAGCACTTTGAAAAGCCACTAACTAAATGTCTCGCAGAGCAGCGCATGTGTTGGCTCAGCGAGACCTAAAAACTGCGTTTAATAAAGCACTTCAGCATTTAGGATCCGGGCTACTACATTTTAAATGCGACACTACAGACACTTCTCCTTAGGCATTCTATATTTAAGTGGACTGCTTATGTATTTCTTTAAAGGGCTGCTATACTTTGAACCCTTATTTCAGGCACTTCTAACAAGCATTGCAACGTCAAGAGGTCTCGCCCAGTGTGAGCTATTGGCTTTGGTAATCAGGTGGGGGTGGCTAACGGGTGAGGGGTGGATGGGTGTGGATTTTATAAAGCGGCCCAGATACAAGAGCCACTCAAGCCAGAGCGTATATATGCACTAGCACGAGCTCTGGCGGGCTCGACCTAAATAGGTAGGGCCTCATTTATGAGGTTTTGCTGTAGGGCAGCGCAGCAGGCCTTCCTGCTGCGCTTCCCTACAGTAAAAGAGAAGGGCTGGAATGCGCCGTATCTATTAGATACGGCGCATTCCTGTCCTTCTACCCTGCACCGGCGCACTATGGGCTGCGGTGCGCCAACGCAGGGCACCTTTGCTCTGTGGTGCAAGGGTGCCTGCGTTGCGGGGATGATTGTTTTTGTGCAGGAAGGGGAACCTTCCTGCACAAAAACAATCACAAGAGGCTTGTTCCTTTGAATGCAGCACACAAAGAAAAAGGAAAAACGATGAGAAATAAAGATATTTCTCCTCGTTTTGCCTCCCTTATGCCTCCGCTGGGGTGACGTACGTTTTTGGCGCTGCTTCAGATTTACGATTTCTCGTAAATCTGGGGCAGTGTCAAAAAGTCATGGATGCTGCTGGGAACGCCCCCAGCAACACCCATTGCAAGCCCCTTTAATGCAGAATACTGCGTTAAAGGGAACAATATTTACGAGGCAACAGTAGGCCAAATAATGTGGCTTAGTGCTGCCTCGTAAATATGGAACAGGCTCCTGCGCCCCGAATGTCACAAAAAGTGGCGTTCCGATGACGCAAGAGGCTTCATAAATGAGGCCTGTAGTGACCTGCTTTTAATGGGAGAGTACAGACACTTCTCAGGAGAGCTACCCTATTGATAAAGAAAAGCTGCCACTTCTCAGGGGCCTGTTTGACTTAGAATGGAACTGTGCCACTACCAAAACGTATGAGCAGTGTATGCAATACCTTTATGTGCAACCAATCACACAAATGGGCATCGTTGTCTGGGAGGGGGTATAGTAAGGTCTGGCACGAGGTAGCAGGACTCAGATGTTTGTGAGTGCAAGTTAGAGGCAATATAAAATGGACTATATTGAAGGTAAATATCGACGTTCACTTGGAAGGCCCTTGTAACGAAAGGCGTGCTCCCATAAATGCTTGTCTGATATTCCGTTACATGGACACTATTGAGCCACCTGCAGTATGTTAAGAATTCCAATTGTTGACCTCCCTTCTGTGCACTGATTCCTAGCTTCCCAGTACTGGCGGGGTGCAAACAATGCACCCGCAATTATTGGGGCCGTGTATTAACACCCTTCCAGTACCATGCAATTAAAAGTTTAACCACATGGAATGGAGAATAACTGTGTGATACCAGGCAGTATTCCACACGACATTCCCTTTTCTTTGTGGTTTGAGCAGGCGGTAAATGTGTACATGGGGCTAGTGTAAGGCAGGGGTAAATGGTGGCGGTGGAGAGAAGGTTGGCTTACAGGGGGAGCATTACAGGGTGCCCACATGCATTTTGTGAGGGTCGGTGGGAACTAGGGAACGGGTCCGGGCTGCAACGCAGAACTTTCCTAACGCTGGATTTTTCAGGCACTAAAATTGAGAGGTATATTTACAAGAATTGCCGCTAACTGGCGTTAGCGTTAATGTGCGACAATTTCCTTACCGCTGCGTATTGCCGAAAACTATCTCCATGGTACCGACGTATTTACAATACGTCATTACATGGCGATAGGATCTGCTCACGGCGGCGAATGTTGCCGCTAACACTAGTGTCAAGGCGTTAAAAATGTTGCCGCTGTCGAGAGAAAAGTGGCGAAAGGCCAATTAAAGGCAAAAAAACTCACGTTAGTCAGCCCAACGTCACTTTTCTGCCTCTAGAGGCAAAAATAGCCTATAAGTCCACAACCAATGACAAACAGAAAATAAAAACAATAGAATGCAGAATGGAGCAGCTAAAGCCAAGTTCAGTACAGGGAAACAACCCCCTAAACCCCCCAACAACCAGGATGACCAGCCAGAGTCCGAGGAGAAGAGGAAATGCAGAATTAGGGCTCCAGATATGTAAAGAGGTTCATCGCTGGGGCAAACCAGTGATGCAACACTTTTCATAGCGCTTCCCTTGCGACATCATGGCAGCCGAAGCCTGGAAGCGTGGACAGTCCCCGGGGCCCAGAGGCCTCACTGAGCCTGCGTCTGAGACCCTGAGTGGGAGGTGGAGGTGCTGTGGAGTTGCTGGGGCCTGATGGTGGAGGCGGACCGCGTCGGGACCAAGCCTTTGGGCCGTGGTGATAGACATTGAAGCATCACCGATCGCCCTTACCTGGTGGTGAAGTCTGGCAGGTCACATGGAGACACGTTGCTGACCTGTGTGAGAAGACTGCCTGGCGCCCCTTGGAGCTGTGATCAGTAGATGCACTCCTGCGCACCAACTTAGGGAGGTCTGCATCGCATAACGTGCGCCACCACTACACCGGGGAGGAGATTGCCAATGGTGGACTGCACCTCTCTGCACCACAGGCCAGAGGATGTGGTGCTGCCCGGACGCTGTGTAGGGTGAGGCCCCTGACCTGCGCAAAGTTGTGTGGTGGGAGCGCTGCAACCTCATGCCCTGTGCATCACCTGCATCGGGAGGTTCCCCAGCGGACTTGGCAGCGACTGCTGTACCCAGGCTTGTGAAATCCCACCTGACTGAAGCTCCTGCTGGCTGAGTCACAGATTCGGAGAGAGCGCTGCGGATTGAGCACCGGTGTCGATGTCCATGTGAGGAGAAGGTGGGATGGGGAGCGGAGGAGGCCTGGGGGTCGTGTCGGGCCCAGGCCTAGCACCGGTGGGTGGCGCACACTGTGCCCTGAGCAAACACTGCGCTGCGGAGGATGCACATTGCCGAGGACACCGCACAAGACTGGTGGGGGACTCCACAAACTGGCTCAAGTTGCTGAGACCGGCCATTGTTGGCAGTGGGTGCAAGGGGCACGGGGGCCGGTTCGGGCCCAGGCCCTTGGGTATGCAGCTTGATCTGCCATTATTCGCTAGGTAACTGGGAAACACGAAATCTGGCCGCCAATGTTAGATCAGAAGAGGCAACCGGGTGGTGCTACCTTTCCAAGAGCTGCTTTCCCCTGGCAGTGAGCTCTTGGGTGTACGGGGGACTATCCCTTAGTGGACTTGCTCTTCCCACAGTGCAGCCCCGTCTGGTAGCTGCTGCTGCTGTCCCCATCTGCTGCTGCTGGTTTCTCTGACCCGGAGGTCAGGTGTTTGCGGCCCTCCTCCCCAAGCAGGCTCCAGTTTGCGACTCATCATTGGTGGACCAGTGGTAGAGCATCACTGCTCTGCTGCTTGATTGCCCTCCTGTCCCTCTTTTCTGCTGTTCCTGTCCCTCCTTCTGCTCCTCTCTGTTGCTTTCTACCTTTGACTTTGGTCATTTTTTCTTTGCTTCGTTTGGCTTTGTCTTTCCTGTGCTTTTGTACAGTTCCTTTTTCCCTGTCCTCTCTCTCGTTGATGCTGCGATCCCCCACAGCCCCACCCCCTCCAGTGTCCTTTCCTGCGTTTCCCGCCTCCCAGCTGTTCAGCCCCCCGCAGCACTACTTAATGGCGGCCGCTGTGTGGCCATGCGCAGCGGGTGTGCCACTGGTGCACCGAATGTGTGCCAGTGCAAGGGACCCTGCCTCCCGGACACTCCATCACTATGACGCCAGCACCCTCCTCGCCCACAAGCCTGGACGCCACTCTGCCTGCCATCTAGCATCACCGAAGAATACCCTTGCACCCTTCGCCTGCCGAAACTGAAAACACTCCTTCTGCCAAATCAACACACCAGCGCCTCTCGGCGACGAACAGCGCACCCGACCGTCTCAACTGCATCCTCCTCAACGTGTGGTCCCTCCACAAACACACCAGAGAAATCTGGCACCTCCTCGATGCCAACTCTTCAGACATCGCCTTCTTCATGTAAACCTGGCCCAACCTCTTCTCTGGACCGGATTTTGCCAGTGCCATCTCCGGTGGCTACAACATCACCCGCAAGGACCACCCCGACCGCCCAGGAGGAGTCATTGCCATCGTCTACAAAAGCACACTCTGACTGACCACGTACTCTAATGACCCAACGGCGACCATGGAACACCTCCACTTCCAGATCTGGACCAAGCCCAACACCACCTTCAGCATGCACCCTCATCTACAGCGCCCCGGCCCATGACCCCCCATTCACCCATGCCATTGTAGACCTCATCACACCCCAGGCTCTCCCATCCACCGACTACATCCTACTCGGAGACCTCAACTCCCACCTGGACAACCCCAGTGACCAGAACACCACCACCCTCCTGGAGAACATCGCCAACTTCGGACTCGAGCAGCTACTCACCGCACCAACCCCCATAGTCAGACACACTCTCAACCTCGTCTTCTCCACCAGCGGAAACATTCAACTACAGCCACACCACTAAACTCTCCTGGACCAACCATCATTGTATACATCACGCCTTCACCACGCCCACCATACACCACCGCCATCATTGTCCCCTCCCTGTTGCAGCTGGATCAAGGCAACAGAAAAACTTCTCGTCAACTCCCTCAGCACCACCACTCTGCCAACGCTTAAAGACACCAACACCGCAGCGCGCAACCTCCACCGATGGATCTCTAACTGCGCCGACACCCTGGCACCCCTCAAGAAAAAAACGGGCAAACAACACTCCAAGAAGGCCAACTGGTTCACTCCCGCCCTCCACTAGTCCAGATGCTCCTGCAGACTCCTTGAGATGAGATGGAGCCACAACAACAATCAATTCTGCAACATACTCACCCTTGCACCATGCCACAAGGGTGCCTGCATTGGCGCATGGCAGCCATTGTGCGCCATCGTCGGGGAAGAAGACAGGGGGACTAATTCCTGAGCCCCTTCCGACAGTTTAACGCCGCAGGTGTGTCATTTTCTTGACGTACATGCAGTGTGAATCTTGCACCACATTGCGCCATATTTACAAAGTGACGCATCTAGGCATATGCGTGACCTTGTGAAGCCCTGTTCCACATTATACCAGCGTCAGGTGTGATGTATGCAGGATGGGCATTCCCACGCAACAAGGACTCGTATGAGTGGTGCTGTAAAGTCTCTCAGATTTCACTGCAACAATTCTTGGACGCCACTGTGTCAAAACCTTAAGCCTGCCTCTAGGCAGGCGTAAGGGTGACACAGTGCCATAGAGATAGGCTGGCCCCATGCATTGCTGGAGTTGCGTAATGCTTGCGACACAACTGCAGCAATGTGTGACTTTAGCGCTGACAGATATGTCAAGATTCCAGACTTATCTGTCATTGATTGCCTATGGCAGCGCCGTACATTGAATAGGGTGCATCCATGGTGTTGCAAGGAAGGCGCAGTGAAAAGTATTGCAACACTGTTTTGTCGCAGCAATGCAACACTTTTCAAGAATGAGGCCCAGGAATGCGCCCTATCTTATTGATAGGGCGCATCCCTGACCTTTTGTTTTGGCGCAGGGCAGCGCAGCAATATTCCTTGCAGCGCGGTCCAGCACCCAAACATCTGATATGTGGACCCAAGTGTTTGCACCAATATTAGGACCAGCTATTTTTGGTCTTAAAAAGTGCCTCTAACTATACTTAGCGGCAGTTTTGGGGGGTTATCGACGTACAGGAATTTCATTGTAAATATCGCGAAGTGTGGTTAGTGGCAGTTTTATCACGGGAACGCCTCCCTTGCATCTCATTTTCATTAAGTCCCACTAACAGAAGTGGCGATCCTAAAAATTCCTGTTTACGATGGAAAAGTGCAGCTAACTGCAGTTAGCGGCAACTTGTAAATACGGGAATAAAAAAAAAAGCAGCCGTAACGTCAAAAATTTGACGCTGCGGCGGCATTAAGTTCTTGTAAAAATGCCCCTGAGTCTGTTGTTCCAGTGCCGGTAAATCCGGGTGTGGGAACAAAGGGCCACTCATGATGGAGCGAGCAGAATTCTACATGGTAATTCCCCTCCGCTCAATTCCTAATCGTGTCCATCAAAGGGAAAGTGGCTACCATTTTCCAGCTTACCTTATACAGCGCCAGTACCGATCTTTTATATCAGAAAAGAGGGGTCATCCTGTTAGGCCCATGGCTATGCAGGGATGTGTGCAGGAGGTTACATAAATATATGTTTATTCTATGTGTTTTTATTATGTAAATATGAATATGAATTTAGATGTTTGATACACTGTGGAGCAGGGAAAAAAGTTACTAGAGGTCAAAGCCTTTTTCACTTCTGTGTCATTCATTACTCACGCTTCACACATGTTTATATTTTAACATATTACTTTTTAGCATTACTTTTTAGAACTATCTAGGACTAGTTTATTGATCGGCATTCTTTTCCGTTTATTCTTACATGTACAAATTAATACCCAGCGCTCCTAAAGCAACCAGCATGGAGAACGAGAGGGAAGTCTCTCTCTTTCTCTCTCTCTCTCTCTCCCTCTCCCCCCCACACCCCCCCTCCCCCATTGGAGTTGATTAATTACACCGTTTCATAACGTGACAAGGTTCTTTGGGGACAATGGCTGAGTATTATTTGGGCTGATCTTTACCATCCTCTGTACTTCCGGCTATAAATACCCCTGTCCCTCCCCCAGCACACAGTTTATTGCAGACTGACGTGCTGCTTCAAGTAACCCTTGTGTGTGATTGATGAGGCTGCCAGATGCAGGTGTGCCGCCTCCTGATAGGTGCGTGAATTCATGTACATTTCATTTAATTAATGACGTGGACCCAGCAGCAGATGCATGTTAAGTATTATCTGTGACTAGCAACATTTCCTCTCCTCGGTTGTAATGCGGCGGCTCCTGCTCGTGGTTTTATGAATGTACACCATGATACCATTACAGGTAGTGTGGATGAATTAGGGACACGCCACTGTGAGGCGTAATACATTCTCCGGGGAAAAAACAGAGGCAATAACTTGCATAATGTATTTTCAAATAAATGCATCCCAGGTATGGGTCTGGGGAATCTAAACATTAATAGATAAGCATTCCAATGTGTACTCTATGCCTCGCATGCAGTTGGACCGAGTTTTGCTTCACTGCTACCCAGCTAGGCTTTACAATTACCAATATTTGCAAACACACTCTTGTCATTTATCTACCACCATCAAAAAATCTTATTATCAAGCGACTTTAGAGTTGCCTTGACGCTATAGACGCTCTATTAGGATACACATTTTGTTTAGGACCATATCATGGGGTAGACGGCAGTCACTTACTGAAGGCCTGTCTTCGATACTCCACGGCTGGCTTCTACAATTCAAGGAGGGCCATTACCACATCTGGAAGCGACAGTGGGAGCCTGGTGCAGGCGTCTGGCTGGGTACCAACTCTGCTACCCGAGGGGAGGTTACAGTCAATCTGTTGATCACTGTCTGGTCTACAGCACATCTCAGGGCAATGCTTCCCTGCGTTGCCACGGCACTGGACATGAGAAGTGACATTGCTGATTTCCCCCTCTGACTCTCACTTGCCAACTGGTTTCCTTTCACGTATTCCTCTTCCACCATTTGACTGACTATAAACAGCTGGCCACCGTTGATGTCTTTGTGGTAATGTGTAGTGGTGAGATGTCCCTTGCATCTGATAGTAAGCCGAATAATGCACATCCATTGGAAGCTGTATGTGCATAAATAATTGGCCAAACGCTTTACATCATCTTCAATAAGATAGGGTGGCATTGGTTGTAATAGAAAATAAAATACTAGTGGAACAAAACTGTTCATTTTGCTGGAATTATTGTAAATTAAAAGGAGTAAGCTTCTGTCCAAAATAGCCAAGATTCCATTGTTGGTGTCCTTATCTTATTGTCCTAGCTAAAAGCACCTCTTACACTGGCTTCCCCTCCCCTCAAACAGCCACTCAAAAGCTTGCTGTGAGATGTGCAGGGTGATTCACACAACCAAACAGTACAGCTTAGCGAGTAACATCAAAATCTCGGGCGGCAACCCTACAAGTTGATCCTACAAGAAGACTAAAGAATCCACTCCAAGAATTTGAGTTTGACCTCACGATCACAGGTTTAAATACTGGTGGGTCCACTCAGATTTTCATCCTTCCGAAGTCAACAATACCGGTACCATCGAGTTGAGTAACAATAACATCTGTTATCCAGAACGAGATACCCCAAAGGGTTGAAGGTGAACTTTATAGTTATGTTAAGTTTTGAACCAAACTTAAAGGATTCAAAGTACCTGAAACAGCATAGGTTTCGATTATTCTTTACACGACATACACGCTAGATTTTACACTGTAAATAAATCCATATTTGTAAAGCGCAAACTACTCAAGGCGCTGGGGGCCGTTGTGGAAATTAAGTGAGCTATTGCCCAGAGTCACAAGGTGCTGAGCTTAGCTGCCGCCGGGGATCGAACCGTTAGAACCGTTAGCCTTGTGTTCCGAAGTCAGCTGCCCTGGCCGCTGCACCACACCTCTCCACTGAAATAGTAACGTACCTTACTGTTTAAAAAAACTTCACAGAAACAGAGAACATTTTGAATTATCAGCACTGTAAAAGCGTGTCAGTAAGTATGAGTGAGTGAGATTAAGAGTGAATGCAATTGAATGAGAATGAATAAGAATGAGTGTAAGGGGGCGTGAGAGAATGTGAGAGAGAATGAATGAGTCCGAGTTAATATGGTGAGAATGTGATGTTATTCTTGCGAGTTTGTCTTTAGCCCTGGCATACTGGAAGTACTTATTGTCTGATTGAGACACTGAGGGTAAAATTCTTGCACTGGCACACTGGTGTAATTCTAGGCAAAGAGGGAATCAATGGTAAAATACTGGTACAGGCATACTAGAGGTAATTCTTGACATAGAAGGTACCTGTGGATAAATACTGGAGTACTTGAGGAAATTATTTGTATGAGGACACCAGTGGCAAAATACTGATACTAGCACACTGGAGGTAATTCTTCGCATAAAGGTGGACAAGTTGGCATACAGTAGAGTGGCAACCATGACAAAATGCTGACTCTGAGATATTGAGGCAATTTTTGACATAATGGTCACCTACGGTTTATGGATGTTATAAAATGCAAAATCCTCGCACTGGCATATTTTATGTCATTTTTTTATATAAGGGGCACCTGAGGAATATGGGGCACCTATGACAAAATTCTGGCCCTGGCACAATGGAGGTCATTTTTGACATATGGTGGTTCCCATAGCCCATTTTGAAAAAAATGGGGTAAACTCCAGGGGAACTTCTAGTTTTATTGGTATGACACACCATGAAATGATTTGACTATTAAATGAGTGCGTATTCAGCATCTATGACATTTTAGCAAATTTATATGAAAATCTGCTTTAAAATGCACTATTTTACCTCATTCTTTTCAATTTTTTCTCATGGGAGGCTTGTAGGGTGGGTGAGCGTCTGATGCTGATCGGGAGTTTGTTCCAGGTCTTTGCCGCGATGTAGGAGTAGGCTCTTCCACCCATTCTGGCTCTGCGGATGTGGGGCGTTTTGGCAAGGGTGAGGTCGGCGGAGTGGAGGCTTCTCTTGGGTGCGTAGAAGGAGACTCTTTCATTGAGGTATTGGGGTCCGGTGTTGTGGAGGGATTTGTATGCGTGAGTGAGTAGCTTGAAGGTCACTCTCTTCTCGACGGGGAGCCATTGGAGCTCTCGTAGGTGTTGGGTGATGTGGTCTCGTCGCAGGATGGTCGCAGGATGGTCAGGACTCTTCGGAGCAGGGACTTGTTGATTCCAGCGTAGAGGGCGTTTCCGTAGTCCAATCTGCTGGTTATGAGTGCGTGGGTGACAGTCTTTCTGGATTCGGAGGGAATCCATTTGAAAGTCTTGCGGAGGACACAGGGGGTGTTGAAGCACGCAGAGGAGACAGCTTTGATCTGTCGGGTCATGGTGAGGGAGGAGTCGAGTATGATGCCGAGGTTGTGGGTGTGGCCCGTGGGTGTGGGGTGGTTGCCGAGGGCGGAGGGCCACCAGGTGTTGTCCCCCGGAGGGGGTGGGTCAGAGGACGAGGACTTCTTTCTTCTCCAAGTTGAGCTTCAGGCAGCTGCTGCTCATCCAGGATGCAACATCTTTCATTCCTTCCTGGCAGCTGAGTCTGGTGGTGTTGTGCTCATTTGTGAAGGAGCGGATGAGCTGGGTGTCGTCGGCGTATGATACTACGCTGAGTCCATGGTCTCTGACGATGGCGGCGAGGGGGGCCATGTAGATGTTGAAGAGCGTGGGGCTGAGAGATGATCTTTGGGGTACTCCGCAGCTGATCTCTGTGGGTTCGGAGAGGAAGGGCGGGAGTCTGATTCTTCGGGTTCGGCCGGTGAGGAACAAGCAGATCCAGTCGAGGGCGGTTGCCTGTATGCCGGCATCGTGGAGTCTGGCGGTGAGAGTGCGGTGGGAGACGGTGTTGAAGGCCGCAGAGAGGTCTAGTAGGATGAGGGCCACCGTGTGGCCCTGGTTGAGGAGAGTGGAGATGTCATATGTGGTGGCTAGGAGGGCAGTCTCGGTGCTGTGGTTGCTGCGGAATCTGGATTGGGAGGAGTCGAGGATGGAGTTAGCTTCGATGAAGTTCGTGAGCTGGATGTTGACGATCTTCTCAGTTGCTTTAGCTGCGAAGGGGAGGAAAGAGATGGGTCTGTAGTTTTTTGGGTCGACGGAGGGCTTCTTGAGGAGGGGCTTGACTTCTGTGCGTTTCCAGACGTCGGGGAACGTGCCAGTTTCGAAGGTGGAGTTGATGGTGCATCGTAATTCTGGTGCTATGATGGCGGCGGCTCTGTGGAAGATGTGCGGTGGGCAGGGGTCAGTGGGGGCTCCTAAGTGAATGCTCTTCATGGTCGTGACGGTGTCTTTGGTAGTGATCGGGGTCCAGGCAGAGATTGAAGGCTGGCTGGGATTGCTGGGGGTAGGTGAGGTTTCGGACTCTGGTATCTGTACGTTGAAGTTGTCGTAGAGGGACTTGATCTTGAGATGGAAGTAGGAGCCGAGTTTGTTGCAGAGGTCCTGGGAGGGTGTGACGTCTGAGGCTTTGCTGGGGGGGTTTGGTGAATTCCTGTATGATGTTGAAGAGCTCCTTCGAGTTGCTGGAGTTGGCGAGGATCTTGTTCTGAATGAAGTTCCTTTTGGTGGATCTGATGCGTTGGTGGTATTCAGTCATGGCGTTCTTGTAGCTGGTCCGTGCTTCTGGGGTTTTGCTGTTTCTCCAGACTTTCTTGAGACGTCTGCAGGTGCGTCTGGATTCTCGGAGGTCGGTGATGAACCAGGTGGCTTTCGTGGGTCGCTGTTTGTCGGAGTTCTGGAGGGGGGCAGGCTTGTCTGCGCAGTTGGTGATCCATCTGTGGAGCTCGTGGGCTGCAGAGTTGATGTCGGTCTTGGCGGGAGGGGGCACATGGTTAAGGGTGGAGTTGAGGTGCTCTTCGGTGGCCTTGCTCCAATTCCAGCATGGGGGGCGTGGTGTAGGTTTGTGTGCGGTGGGTTTGGAGAAGGAAAAGTGTACGCAGTGGTGGTCCGTCCAGGATGGTTGCGTGGTGTGGCTGAAGTGGATGTTGTTCCCTCCTGCAAAGATGGGGTCGAGGGTTTGTCCTGCCTTGTGGATGGGGGTGGTGATGAGCTGCTTCAGTCTGATGTTGTCCAAGAGGGCGGTGGAGTTGGGGTTGCTGAGGCTGTCAAGGTGGAAGTTCAAGTCTCCGAGCAGTATGTAGTCCATGGAGGTGATGGCGTGGGCCGCGATGAGGTCAGGGATGGTTGCGGCGAACGCGGTCGGTGGTCCGGGAGGTCTGTAGGCAAGGGTGCTGCGTAGGGTCGTTCTGGGGTTGGTCTGGATCTGGAAATGGAGATGTTCCATGGGGGCTGAGGTGTCGTTCGTGCTGAATGTGGTGAGCTGGAGGGAGTTCTTGTGTGGGATGGCGAGTCCTCCCCCAGGGTGGTTGAGGCGGTCCTTCCTCTGGGTCTTGTATCCGTCGGGGATGGCGGTCGCGAGTTTTGGGGGCAGAGGTGGCGTTGGTCCAGGTTTCTGTGAGGAAGGCGACGTCAGGTGACAGGGTGTTGAGGGGTCCCAGATTTCCACTGCGTGTCAGTGCAGGGAGCGTACGTTAAGAAGGATGCAGCTCAGGGGTTTGGGTGCGCTGGTGTACGGAGGGGTCCAGAGGAGGGTGAAGGTGCGGCAGCAGTGTCTGCAGGAGAACTGGCCGTGGGTGGTGTTCGGCGTCGACCGCTGCAGTTGTTGTTTCTTCCGGGGTTGAGGGCGTGGAGGGCCGCTGAGTCGTAGCAGTGGGTGGTCGGAGGGCCAGGGTCCCTGGTGCTGGTCGCGGTCGGGTCACGGCCGGGCGCAGACGGGCTTGCCTTTGGCGCGCCTGCCCTGCGGCCGCCATTAAGTAGGGGTCTGGGGGAGGGCGGGACAGCTGGAAGGTAGGAGCGGGAACATGCGAGAGGGGGAGGGGCCACAGGGGAAGCAGCGGCGAAGGGGCAAAGAGTGTGGGGAAAGGGGGGGAAAAAGGAAAGATGAGAGAGAGTGAGTATAAGAAATGAAAAAAAGGAAAATAAAGAGGAAGAGAGAAAAAGAAAGGAAGGGCAGCAACAGGAAAAAAGTGCAGTAAAAAAAGGAAAACAGGGGCACAGCGAGGAGGATCACTCGAGCAGGGAGCGGGCAGGGCCAGAGCAGGAGGCAGCGGACTCGAACCTACCTAGACAGTGCGGGGGAAGGCAGATGCTCTTTAGTGGAGCTGTGTGAGGGGAGAGCAATATTCTGACCAGGAGGTCAGAGGTCTTGCTCCCCCTGTTGCGCAGCGGCCGCCATTAAGTAGGGGTCAGGGGGAGGGCGGGACAGCTGGGAGGCGAGAGTGAGAACACACGGGAGGGGCCGCGGGGGCAGCAGCGGCAAAGAGCGTGGGGAAAGGAAGAAAAAAAGGAAAGGAGAGAGAGTGAGTATAAGAAATGAAAAAAGGAAAATAAAGAGGAAGAGAGAAAAAGAAAGAAAGGGCAGCAACAGGAAAAAAAACAGCAGTAAAAGAAAGAAAACAGGGGCACAGCGAGGAGGATGACACGAGCAGGTAGGGGGGCAGGGCCAGAGCAGGAGGCAAAGGACTCGAACCTACCTGGGCAGCGCTGGGGGAAGGCAGATGCTCTTTGGTGGAGCTGTGTGAGGGGAGATCAATATTCTGACCAGGAGGTCAGTGGTCTTGCTCCTTTGCTGATGCAACGCAACGCAAGAATGAAACACTAAATCAGTCGAGCAATACTACCATTGACTTGAGACTACATCAGCAGGTAAAGAAGTATTTACTTAAAATACATTAGAAGTGCATCAAACACTGCTTTTCAAACACAACACAGTCTGACTCCATTATCCACAAACTGAATAAAAGTCCCCAAAAAGCAATCACAAATAAATGCTGCATCCTCTCCAACACACCTGTCAAATCTTGCCATTTGTACAGAATGACGACTCAGGGAAAACTTGTGGCTATCATGCATCACACTTCCCTACATTTTCAGTCCACAAGGAACTTCCCCTTGCAGTCTCTCATAACATGGTACTTATTTTATCCCACATTGTACCCTTGGGGTACTAGCCCCATTGAACTCCTAATGATAGGGTACTACTTTTCCCAAACGTAGCACACTTCAGGTTCTCCTCCATTCTCTCAGTGAGGCACTATTCTTCCCTAGCTTAGCAAACAGCAGGGTACACCTCTGTTTAATTTCTCACCAGAGGGTGGTACTCTTCTCCAACTTCACATATCATGGGGTGCTCCCCCATACAACATCTGGCAACAAGGTACTGGTGTGGTAGCAAAGCCATACTTTAAAATTCAGGACACTCCAAAATTTAAGAACTTTGAAATTTATTTCACACTGTTCTCCCACTTGAAATAATGCGCAAAAAATACCCCCCTGATATCAATTTAGCAGAGTAGCAAAAATAGTAACAGGGACCCCTCAGTAACTGAGTTCTAGATAAGGGTAAAGTTAACGGGTTTTATTACAGAAATCTCAGAATCAGGCGATACATAATAAATGCAATAAAGGCTCAGTTTCAGAGTTATACAGATTAGTCAAAAATCAGAAATGATTCTAAGTCCCAAATGAGCAGCAAAATCTGAAAAGGTTCAGACAGCATCCATGTTAGCATCCAGAAAAGCTTCAAATCTTCTGGCTCACCCTCTAAATCCGGGGGTTCTTATGCACAATGCTCTCATAACAAATTTGTCCAACCAGCAGATTCTTCATGGCAATAACAATTCTTTAACAAATCAGAAACATGAACATCATTACCTTAACTCATAAGCACTATCCCATTTTAAGAAAGCATTCAGCATCTACTGCGCTACGGCCATCTGGAGATGTTAGAACAAAATATGAAACATTTCAACAATATCAGTTCACACAAATTAATATGGCCCGTCTTCAGAGCGGAACTACAGCAGAAAGACTTTGGATGTTGCAACACATCAGAAACACTAGAAAGTTTATTGAAAGTTTTGTATTAAAAGCTGTGGGAATAAATCATTACATTAGCTGACTTTGCTCTGCGGAGCTTGTGAGGAGAGAGATTGTGCAGGGGGACATGATAGATGGAGTTGAATACAAGAGAGAATGACAGAAACAGCATCCTTATTATCCAAGATGGAGTTTTCACATACATCATGTGACACAGCTAAATTATGTTAATAAACACACTTTCATACATCATATTAAAGTTGTTTCAGCTTCAATCATTTTAACTCATCAATTGCATACTAAATCCAACATAAACATTTTTCCAATTTCCTATTATTTATTGCACAAACACATAGGCTTAGAAAAACGTTTCTACTTTAGTCTTTCTCCAGTTTGCATCAAAACACACACACTCACACACACACACGTGTAGTATAATCGTATCTCTTGTGATGGGGTGCGACTCGTCCTCACATCTACAACACATGGACATGCACAATCAGCATGTATGTGCACAACAACACATAGATGGGTACTACACCCACTTCCCCAAACTACTATCTACACTTAATATGGAGTTAAAAGTGAATGTTTGATTACAAATCCTAAACAACAGACAGGTGGCTAATTTAAGCTTCATAACCTGTCATGCAATATTAAGCATTCAGCACACCACAACCACTAACATAAACTGCAATTCTCAAACAATAGAAGTCATTGTACATGGTAATTTGCTACCATGACCCCTGCATTACCAATAAGATGTATAAGGCATGTGTTATAAAACAAGAATCAACAAATAAATTGTCCCTCCACCTATTAAACCTCAAAGTGAAAGGAAAGCAAGGCACATTTCTTAACAGAAGTAAATGGACAATTACAGACTCCATGAATGTCAAATGATTCCACTGATTAATTAACTGAATGTTGTAGGAGAGTAGGATCTGCTTCACATGGCTACCCCCACTTTTTGCTGATGCTTCACTGTTTTTCGACATTAGTCTGGCTGGGGCCCTGCTAATCAGAACCCCAGCCTAGCTACTTCCTCTCTAAAATGGTTTCCATGTGCCTTAGGCACATCACTGATTGGGATCTGGAGTGCCCTTATAAGTCCCTAGTATATGGTATACTATGTACCAAGGGCATAGGTACCTCAGAGGCCTGCCAGGGGCTGCAGCATGTATTATGCCACCCCTGGAAGGCCATCCAAACTGACACCACAGGTCTGCTACTGCAGCCTGGGTAAGGTGGTGCATGCACCCCTTACTGTGATATAGGTTACCTATATCACGAAATACATACACACATATAAACCTATAAGTCACTCCTAAGGCAGGCCTTATCAATCCTAAAGGCAGAGTGCGTGGTTCCTATGTGAGAGGGTGCCCCTGCATGAGCAGGGCCCCTCTGCAGCGTTCGGAGACCATCTCTGATGCTGTTTGTAGTGCAGCCTGACCATATACTCTTAAGCGCATTATATCCTCGCGGTAAAATGCTAACTTTGGAATGGCTGCACCTAAACATGTCGTGTTTGGTGTCAAACATCTTGGAATACTACCCCCCCGCCAATCCTGGTGGTGGGGGTAACATTCCACCCTTCTAGAGGGAAAGACATGTTAACTCTGACTAGTCCGGTAACTTCTTTCCAGAGCCCTGGCATCACAAAATGGATGCTGCTGCCACAGACACGAGTCTGGCCTCCTGCTGCTGGACGAAACTCCGGCAGAGGAGGCCTGGACAATAGGTTTCCTGTCCCAGGGAGGTGTGACCACCTCCCCAGACAGGATAATGTGTATTGGGGCTGGGCGGGAGCACTTTCGGGTGCTTTGAAGTCCTGCACTGGGGGCACATTTGGTGTCCCTGTGCATACCCCAGTTCAAACCGGATCAGGGGCTTGCAGCCCCTGCTTTGGCGCGAACTGGACAAAGGAAAGGGGTGTAGCCACCCCTCTGCCCTGACCCACCCATAGGTGGGGCCACAGAGTAGTCCAACCCCTATTTTTAGAATAAAGGTAGGAACCCAGTCCTTAGGACTTTAGATTATACCTGGACGAAACTCTGAAACTGAATCCTGGACCTTCGACGCTCTACGACAAGATTAGAGGACTGAAGAATCTCCCTTGGGGTCAAGGAGTGACTCCCCTGCTTGGCAGGCACCAAAGAAGCATCTGTCCAGTTCGCATTTCTGAATCTCATGTCGGACGCCGAAGTCATCGCTTCACCAGAGGTGGATTCTCAGACTTCCCCGAGGCTACCCTGAGTCCCCAGCAAAGCTGAGGCCCGTGGCTATCGTGGGTGACTTGAGACCGTGACCCCTGGACACCGAGCACATTTGCAAGTGCATCCTCTTCTGGGTCTCCCAAGAAGTTGTGCTTTGGGCTCCGAGTAGCCCTAGCCTCCAGCACCACCTGCACCGAAGATCACTGGCCCCCACTCCACGAGTGTCCTGTAAGCCAGATCCACGTGCGGTGTCACGAGGCTCCTTCGCAATCGCTAGCCCATTGGCTAGTAGCCCTTAACGAAGGCCAATCCTTTTCTTACTTGGCATCCTGGTTGCTCCAGGCCTGCCCTCACTTACCTTCGCTGGGTGAGTTCCACAGACCTTGCTGGTCTGCACCATCGACGATCTACATCTTCACCAAGACTTGCCGTTGCCAAGGCTTGTTGGGTCCAATCCGGTCGCCGACGCCTCAGCACTCGACAAACATCGTGTACCAGCCCGAATCCTGCTCCTGGTTGCCGACAACGCCTCCTGGACCTCGTGGCTGAAGAGTCAAGACGACCGTCAACGCACCTGAAGCACTCGACATCGGTGGGCATCTGTCCATCGCCTTCCTGGTCACTGGCTAGTGACCCAGACTCTGTACCCTCTGCTTTCAGGTTCTTCACAACTCCGATCCACTCTTGGATCCACCCGGACACTTTTCTCTTAGCCGCCAGCAGCACTTTGCAGCAGATCGCCATTCGAAACGACGACGAAACCCGACCCCGAAAGGCACCTATGCACCCGGCTTCCCTGGGTGAGGTAACACGAGTACTCCGGTGCTCCCGTGGGTAGAGACTCTTCAAAGTCCTAGATCTCAAAGGGTTTTGTCCTAGTCCTCTTTTAAGTGTCCCTTTTCTCTATTTTCCCGATCCCGACTTTCTCCATAGAAGTCAACGGCGTATCGCGGTTGTGTATTTACACTGCACGCGTCTCCCGTAGGTCCCCTGTGTCACTACCTTGGGTGGTTCCTTGTGGTCCAAGCACTTCTAGAGGCTCTAGGCCTAGTGTCTAGTTCAGTCGTGGTTCGCATACCACTTTATTGGTATATGGTTTGGTACGCCCCTAGGGCCCAAACGTGTATTTGTGCTATTACTGTGATTTAATAACTTATAACTTATGTACTTCGAACTCTAGCCTCATAAAGAGACTAGAGGGGTGTATTTAGCAATAAATACATATATTTTGAATATATACCTGGTGTGGTGCTCTTTCATTTGGTCACTCAAGAGATTATAGACTGGTAAAACAAGCTGCTTTACATTCCTTCAAGACTTAGCCTGAAGGCTGCTCTCCATAGCTACCACTAGGATAGCTTTCAATAAGGTTGTCTTTAACCTATCTCCAATAAGGGGTTGTTTGGACTGGTGCAAGGTGCCCACTATAATTAGTGGACAGCATATACCAGGTCAACTTCTCACATTGGTGTGCAGCGTGTGGGATTCCAGCTTGCTATTGTTTTACCAGATAATCTCAATTGAATTGATCAACTGAAAACCACTAAAGGTACCTAAGGTACATATAATTTAAGCTTAGAATACAGTAAGTTCTACTGAACTTAGAGTTGTGTGTTAAGGGATAGCACAACCCTTTCTACAACTCAAGAGAGTTTAGTAGGCCACACTAGAGTAGGTAGTGCATACACCACACCACACTAGTAATGTCTTTAAGGGCAGGATCCAAAGAATCCTTGCAGGAAGCCATTGAGCTTCCACCCTCCAAGTATGATACACTCCCATTCTTGGAATTGAGAGCTTTATGTAACTTGAGAAAATTAAGGACAGGCCAAAGTCCCACCACCCAACACCTCAAGGAGTTGTTGGTGGCTTATGACCTTAGTAAGCCTGTAGGGACTGAAGGGGTAGGAGCTGAGGGTGGGGCAGAAGAAGAGGACGAGGCCAGGGGTACCAATACCCCCAGCCCCCCTCTGAAACTGGCCAGGAGGGTGACAATGACCCTGACCTGGAAAACCCAATCCCTCCTGTGGATGATGATGAGGATGATCAAGATGATGCCCTCTTTGTCCCCCAGGAAGGATTAAGAGTGTGCCCAGGAAGTCTAGATCTCCTTCTCAGGAGTCTAACCACTCTGGCACCTCTATAGGGAGCTCTGTCTCATCTCACAGGAGGGAATCCTCTCATGAGAGGAGAACCAGACTGGTCCAGTATGAGGAAACTCAGCTGGAGATCAGAAAAAGCAATTGGCTTTAGATAGGGAATCCCTAGATCTCCTTAGAGAGAGAAGAAAGTTGGGACTAGAGTCCCATGGTGGCAGCCATGTCCCTAGAGACAGGGAAAGGTCCTATGACCATAGGAACCTGAGCAAGATTGTCCCTCCCTACCAGAGTGGGGATGATATCCACAAATGGATAACTGCCTTAGAGAGGGCCTGTAAAGTACAGAAGGTCCCTCAAGAGCAGTGGGCAGCAATCTTGTGGCTCTCCTTTGCTGACAAAGGTAGAGATAAGCTCCTCACTGTTAGAGAGGAGGATGCTGATAATTACAAGGTCTTGAAGAGTGCTCTTATTGATGGGTTTGGCCTAACCACTGAACAGTACAGGTTGAAGTTCAGAGACACCCTAAAAGCACAGACTCAAGACTGGGTAGACTATGTGGATTGTTCTGCCAAGACTCTGGAAGGCTGGTTGATGGGCAGTAAGGTGTGTGACTTCTCAGGATTGTACAATCTGATAATGAGGGAGCAGATTCTTAATAACTGTCAAAATCAGCTGTTGCATCAATACCTGGTAGACTCTGATCTGACCTCTCCCCAAGAATTGGGAAAGAAGGCAGACAAATGGGTCAGAACCAGGGTGAAGCAGAAGGTACAGAACCAAGGTGGGGAAACCAAGAAGCAAGATGCTAAGAACTCTGACAAGGGTGGGGAGAAGGGTAAAGATCAAAAGTCTTCATCAGGCCCCCCAAAATCTTCTTCTGGTGGGGATTCACAGTCTACCAAAGGGAAAGGCCAAAGAAAACCATGGTGCAAGGTCTGTAAGCAAAAGACCCACTGGACCAGTGATTGCACCAAGTCCAAAGACTCCAGTCCAGCACCCACCAATGCCCCTAAGGCACCTGTTCCCCCTAGTACAGTTGGTGGAAGTGCTCCAGCAAAGGGTTTAGTAGGGTTCACCCTGGAACTGAGTTGGGCTCTGACTTAGTCAGAGAACTGACTCAGGCTGTGTTAGTCTGTGATGGAGGCATGGATGTGACCTCCACTGTGAGTCCCAGTAATCTGGGCAAGTACAGACAACAGCCTTTAATTAATGGACGTGAGGCTTTGGCATTTAGGGACACAGGGGCAAGTGTCACAATGGTGACACAAGACCTTGTGCTACCTGGGCAAATTATGCTTGGTGAGATGTACCAAGTGACCAATGCTAGCAATGTCAGAACAGACCATACTCTGGCAGTTGTTAACTTCTCCTGGGGAGGGGTAACTGGCCTTAAGAAGGTTGTGGTAAGTGCAAACCTACCAGTCGAATGCTTGCTTGGCAATGACTTAGAGACTTCTGCTTGGGCAGAAGTGGAGCTCAGGACCCATGCAGAAATGCTGGGGATCCCTGCAGATGTGTTTGCTGTGACCAGGTCACAAGCCAAAATGTCTAGCACTGAACAGCCCTTGGATTCTGGAAGAATGGACCAAGTGCCTTCCAAGAGGAGGAGTAGTAGGGTTAAGGCAGTGCCTTCCCCCTTGGCTCAGGAGGAAGTTCAGTCCCTTGAGGGGGATGATCTCAGCCCTGAAGAAGGAACTGTCCCAGAGGAACTTGAACCTGACCAGGTTGAGTTCTTGGGGACAGGGGGACCTTCTAGGGCAGATCTGAGCCAGGAGCAGCAGAGCTGCCCCTCCCTTGAACCCCTCAGACAGCAAGCTGCTGCTGAGGCTGCTGGGAAAGCTAGTGGTCCCCATACAGTGTATTGGGATGATGGACTCCTGTACTCAGAGAGTAGAGACCCCAAGCCTGGTGCTACCAGGAGGTTGGTAATACCTTTGAAGTTCAGGGGCTTCCTATTGACCCTAGCCCATGATATTTCCCTAGCAGGTCACCTGGGCCAGAACAAGACTTGGGACAGAATTGTCCCTCACTTTCACTGGCCCCACATGTCTGAAGACAGTAAGGAGTTTTGTCGCTTCCTGTGTTACCTGCCAAGCCAGTGGCAAAGCAGGTGGCACTACAAAGGCCCCCTGATACCACTACCGGTGGTGGGGGTGCCCTTTGAAAGGGTAGGGATTGACATTGTTGGTCCCATGGATCCCCAAACAGCCTCTGGGCACAGGTTTATCCTGGTAGTAGTGGATCATGCCACCAGGTACCCAGAAGCTATTCCCCTCAGGACCACTACAGCACCTGTGGTGGCAAGGGCCCTCCTGGGAATCTTCTCAAGAGTGGGCTTTCCTAAGGAGGTAGTATCAGACAGGGGTGCTAACTTCATGTCTGGGTACTTAAAAGCAATGTGGAAGGAGTGTGGAGTGACTTATAAGTTCACCACACCCTATCACCCACAATGCAATGGTTTAGTTGAGAGATTCAACAAAACCTTCAAGGGCATGATTAAAGGGCTCCCAGAAAAGCTTAGGCGTAGATGGGACATACTCTTGCCCTGCCTTTTATTCGCATATAGGGAGGTGCCTCAGAAGGGGTTGGTTACAGCCCTTTTGAACTTCTGTTTGGCCACCCTGTGAGGGGTCCACTGTGCTTGGTGAAGGAAGGATGGGAGTTACCTCTCAAGCCCCCAAAGCAAGATATAGTGGACTATGTACTTGGTCTCCGCTCCAGGATGGCTGAGTACATGAAAAAGGCAACCAAAAACCTTGAGGTTAGCCAGGAACTTCAAAAGGCCTGGCATGACCAAAGGCTGTTCTGACTGTTTACCAGCCAGGACAGAAGGTGTGGGTGTTGGAGCCAGTGGCCCCAGCAGCTCTCCAAGATAAATGGAGTGGACCCCACACTATTGTTGAGCAGAAGGGTGAGGTCACTTATTTAGTAGACCTAGGAACACCCAGGAGTCCCCACAGGGTTCTCCATGTCAACAGGTTAAAACCATATGTGGACAGGGCAGACATGGGCTTGCTCATGGCTACTGATGAAGGGCAGGAGGAAGAGAGTGACCCACTCCTGACCTGCTCTCACAGAACCCTGACGATGGGTCAGTTGATGGTGCAGCCTTGGCAGGCAGCCTCACTACCCAGCAACAAACTGACTGCAGGCAAGTCCTCAATCAGTTTAGACATATGTTTTCACTGACACCCAGTCAGACCACCTGGTGCACTCATGAAGTGGACACTGGGGACAGTCTGCCTATTAAAAACAAGATTTATAGGCAACCTGACCATGTCAGGGACTGTATCAGGACTGAAGTCCAGAAAATGTTGGAATTGGGAGTCATTGAACCCTCAGATAGCCCTTGGGCTAGTCCAGTAGTCCTAGTACCGAAACCTCATACCAGTGGTGGGAAAAGAGAGATGAGGTTTTGTGTAGACTACAGGGGTCTCAATGCAGTCACTAGGACTGATGCCCATCCAATACCCAGGGCAGATGAGCTCATAGATACTTTGGCCTCTGCCAAATATCTCAGCACATTTGACCTAACAGCTGGCTACTGGCAGATCAGACTAGCTGATACTGCAAAGCCCAAGACAGCATTCTCAACCCCTAGTGGGCATTATCAATTTGTGGTAATGCCCTTTGGTCTGAAGAATGCACCTGCCACTTTCCAGAGGTTGGTGAATACAGTTCTCACAGGACTGGAAGCCTATAGTGCAGCTTATCTAGATGATATTGCTGTCTTTAGCTCCACCTGGGAGGATCACCTGGTCCACCTCAGGAATGTTTTACAGGCCCTGCAAAAGGCAGGCCTGACTATCAAGGCCACTAAGTGCCAGATAGGGCAGAGTCAGGTTGTGTACCTGGGCCACCTTGTGGGTGGAGGCCAGGTTCAACCTTTGCAGAGCAAGATCCAGATCATCATGGACTGGACTGCTCCCACTACCCAGACTCAGGTGAGAGCCTTCTTAGGCCTGACTGGGTACTATAGGAGATTTGTCAAGGGGTATGGATCAATAGTGACACCCCTGAATGACTTAACTTCTAAGAAAATGCCCAAAAGGTTCAGTGGACAGTTAGCTGTCAAAAGGCATTTGATGACCTCAAGCAGGCCATGTGCACTGCTCCAATTCTGCAGAGTCCTGATTACTCCAAGAAGTTCATTGTTCAAACTGATGCATCTGAATTGGGGGTAGGGGCTGTACTGTCACAATTGAATGAAGAAGGTCAGGATCAGCCAGTAGCTTTTATTAGCAGAAGTCTGACCCCTAGAGAGAAACGTTGGTCAGCCATAGAGAGGGAGGCCTTTGCTGTGGTCTGGGCTCTGAAGAAGTTGAGGCCATACTTGTTTGGTACACACTTCCTGGTTCAGACAGACCATAAGCCCCTCTTATGGCTAAAACAAATGAAGGGTGAAAACCCCAAACTGCTTAGGTGGTCCATTTCCCTACAGGGGATGGACTTTACAGTGGAACATAGGCCTGGGAGTAACCATGCGAATGCAGATGGACTCTCTAGGTATTTCCACTTAGAACATGAAGACTTAACTGGGCAAGGTTAGTTTAATGTCCCTACGTTTGGGGGGTTGTGTAGGAGAGTAGGATCTGCTTCACATGGGTACCCCCACTTTTTGCTGATGCTTCACTGTTTTTCGACATTAGTCTGGCTGGGGCCCTGCTAATCAGAACCCCAGCCTAGCTGCTTCCTCTCTAAAATGGTTTCCATGTGCCTTAGGCACATCACTGATTGGGATCTGGAGTGCCCTTATAAGTCCCTAGTATATGGTATACTATGTACCAAGGGCATAGGTACCTCAGAGGCCTGCCAGGGGCTGCAGCATGTATTATGCCACCCCTGGAAGGCCATCCAAACTGACACCACAGGTCTGCTACTGCAGCCTGGGTAAGGTGGTGCATGCACCTCTTACTGTGATATAGGTTACCTATATCACGAAATACATACACACATATAAACCTATAAGTCACTCCTAAGGCAGGCCTTATCAATCCTAAAGGCAGAGTGCGTGGTTCCTATGTGAGAGGGTGCCCCTGCATGAGCAGGGCCCCTCTGCAGCGTTCGGAGACCATCTCTGATGCTGTTTGTAGTGCAGCCTGACCATATACTCTTAAGCGCATTATATCCTTGCGGTAAAATGCTAACTTTGGAATGGCTGCACCTAAACATGTCGTGTTTGGTGTCAAACATCTTGGAATACTACCCCCCGCCAATCCTGGCGGCGGGGGTAGCATTCCACCCTTCTAGAGGGAAAGACATGTTAACTCTGACTAGTCCGGTAACTTCTTTCCAGAGCCCTGGCATCACAAAATGGATGCTGCTGCCACAGACACGAGTCTGGCCTCCTGCTGCTGGACGAAACTCCGGCAGGGGAGGCCTGGACAATAGGTTTCCTGTCCCAGGGAGGTGTGACCACCTCCCCAGACAGGATAATGGGTATTGGGGCTGGGCGGGAGCACTTTCGGGTGCTTTGAAGTCCTGCACTGGGGGCACATTTGGTGTCCCTGTGCATACCCCAGTTCAAACCGGATCAGGGGCTTGCAGCCCCTGCTTTGGCGCGAACTGGACAAAGGGAAAGGGGTGTAGCCACCCCTCTGCCCTGACCCACCCATAGGTGGGGCCACAGAGTAGTCCAACCCCTATTTTTAGAATAAAGGTAGGAACCCAGTCCTTAGGACTTTAGATTATACCTGGACGAAACTCTGAAACTGAATCCTGGACCTTCGACGCTCTACGACAAGATTAGAGGACTGAAGAATCTCCCTTGGGGTCAAGGAGTGACTCCCCTGCTTGGCAGGCACCAAAGAAGCATCTGTCCGGTTCGCATTTCTGAAGCTCCCGTCGGACGCCGAAGTCATCGCATCACCAGAGGTGGATTCTCAGACTTCCCCAAGGCTACCCTGAGTCCCCAGCAAAGCTGAGGCCCGTGGCTATCGTGGGTGACTTGAGACCGTGACCCCTGGACACCGAGCACATTTGCAAGTGCATCCTCTTCTGGGTCTTCCAAGAAGTCGTGCTTTGGGCTCCGAGTAGCCCTAGCCTCCAGCACCACCTGCATCGAAGATCACTGGCCCCCACTCCACGAGTGTCCTGTAAGCCAGATCCACGTGCGGCGTCACGAGGCTCCTTCGCGGTCGCTAGCCCGTTGGCTAGTAGCCCTTAACGAAGGCCAATCCTTTTCTTACTTGGCATCCTGGTTGCTCCAGGCCTGCCCTCACTTACCCTCGCTGGGTGAGTTCCACAGACCTTGCTGGTCTGCACCATCGACGATCTACATCTTCACCGAGACTTGCCGTTGCCAAGGCTTGTTGGGTCCAATCCGGTCGCCGATGCCTCAGCACTCGACAGACATTGTGTACCAGCCCGAATCCTGCTCCTGGTCGCCGACAACGCCTCCTGGACCTCGTGGCTGAAGAGTCAAGACGACCGTCAACGCACCTGAAGCACTCGACATCGGTGGGCATCTGTCCATCGCCTTCCTGGTCACTGGCTAGTGACCCAGACTCTGTCCCCTCTGCTTTCAGGTTCTTCAGAACTCCGATCCACTCTTGGATCCACCCGGACACTTTTCTCTTGGCCGCCAGCAGCACTTTGCAGCAGATCGCCATTCGAAACGACGACGAAACCCGACCCCGAAAGGCACCTATGCACCCGGCTTCCCTGGGTGAGGTAACACGAGTACTCCGGTGCTCCCGTGGGTAGAGACTCTTCAAAGTCCTAGATCTCAAAGGGTTTTGTCCTAGTCCTCTTTAAGTGTCCCTTTTCTCTATTTTCCCGATCCCGACTTTCTCCATAGAAGTCAACGGCGTATCGCGGTTGTGTATTTACACTGCACGCGTCTCCCGTAGGTCCCCTGTGTCACTACCTTGGGTGGTTCCTTGTGGTCCAAGCACTTCTAGAGGCTCTAGGCCTAGTGTCTAGTTCAGTCGTGGTTCGCATACCACTTTATTGGTATATGGTTTGGTACGCCCCTAGGGCCCAAACGTGTATTTGTGCTATTACTGTGATTTAATAACTTATAACTTATGTACTTCGAACTCTAGCCTCATAAAGAGACTAGAGGGGTGTGTTTAGCAATAAATACATATATTTTGAATATATACCTGGTGTGGTGCTCTTTCATTTGGTCACTCAAGAGATTATAGACTGGTAAAACAAGCTGCTTTACATTCCTTCAAGACTTAGCCTGAAGGCTGCTCTCCATAGCTACCACTAGGATAGCTTTCAATAAGGTTGTCTTTAACCTATCTCCAATAAGGGGTTGTTTGGACTGGTGCAAGGTGCCCACTATAATTAGTGGACAGCATATACCAGGCCAACTTCTCACAAATGTCAGTTTTGTAACTTTGCAAGTGAACAAATGCCAAGCAGATGAAGTTTCGACTTCCCATGACTTCTAGTCACATTATACCCTCTTACAAGACAGTGTCATTTCTATCACCAATGTCCTTGGAGATAATACTTCCCTTTATAAATTAACCAGGAGACCCTGGGTGGTCGTTTGTCAACATCTATAGCTCTGCCTCAATCAAACACTGGCCTACTGCCCTCCTTCATAATGTCAAAATCTACATAGCCGGCACATCTTCTCTGACACACTGGTCTGGAATCCAAGAAACTGGTGGGGCTCTCTCATGAGCAAGTTGTGCTGTTATGCCCCCAAACACCACACCTTCTGCTTTCAGCACTGACATACTTGCAGCGGAGAGAAAAGTCTCTATTTACCTGGTACTGCCCATTGTCAGAAGTCCTTGGCCTGTTGCCTTGATCACAGTTTATGCAAGAAGCATGTAACCTTCTCTGGTTGCACTGTGCTGTGTGCCATAAAATATGTAGAATGCAAACTGGACTCCCCAGTGAAGGGGACTCGCCTGTGCCACTGTCAATTTAATTGAAAATGTATACTGGACACTCCCTAACGCCTCTCCGTAAGCGACCTTCACAGTTGAATATTACTACAAAGCTCCATGGGTCATTTCAGAGTTATGCTTACTGTAAACAAGATTTCCTGCCTCTTCTCACTGATTCTACAGCATTGTCTCTACATCACTATCTCCATCATGCTGCTATTATAACACTATCCCTATAGCATTGTCCTTGCCCTCAGTTTACAACTCCCCTCAACTGGGACGCCAACCCTTCTTATTGGGCTCCTACAGCCCAGCAGCCTGAGTGGAGGATGCACATGATGATGGGCTGCCCCATGCTTGCCTACATGGTCACAAGGCCATCTTCCTTTTCATGACAGACCTCCACCTCTGATAGAAATGTCTTCCTACTGCCAACAGTCTTGCTTCATTTTCACGTAGGTCCTTAACAACTCATCACTAAAATGTTGTAGTTAGAGGGCAGGGGCTTCATACAAGAGTCTAGAGCCACTCAGGTAGGAGGTAAGTCATTTTTCTCATGTAGGCCGTTAGGTTACAGAAACAGCAGATAGGTCCTGTTAGGACTGCATCCGTCCTCTAACTGTCCCTATCTCCTGGCTTCCACTCCACCACATACCAACATTCTATTTCATCATTCAGTCTCAGAATTCAAGGCATCAGCTCATACAGATATGGAATGGAAATATTCTGGATACTACACAGCGTTCTTACATTTTACTGCCCAAGGAGCTTGTTTATGTGTGTTGTTGATTCTGCGAGAGCGGAAATCTCATAAAAACTTTATAAGTAGCTCCACTTCAAACTTACTAGAGATCTTCCGATTTCCACTACTCTTTGAGTCAATACATCTTTGCCACCATATTAGAATGGAGCACAACCCAAACACATCTCTAAAATAAACATTGTCTTCAACATTAGATGTTCACTCGATAATGAGAGGTTTGGTGAAATTTTAAAAGCTTATTTTCTCTTTTAAAGGATTAGTCGGTATATTTTTGTCTTTTAATTCAGATTAGTAGAATAAATCAATTTACAGAACTATTGAGAACATTTTGGTTAGAACAAGCGAACAAAATAACAGCGGTTTCCATGAAGAATTAGTCCGTATCCTAATCTAAAGGTCCTAACCTATCCTAACAAGAACCCATAAAGAATTTATTTTAGAAAAGAGCAAGTAAAACTTTAGAGTAAAAAGCTAATAGCTATGAAAACGGTCGAACTCCACATGAATAGTAGTTCTGGAAATTCAGCAGAGTTCCCTAACAGCCACAGTAGCAGCATTTAAAAGAGGTAAAGGGATTTATGACAGCAGTAGGTATGATCGGCATAGGATTGAAAGTCTCCTCTCAAATCATAAGGAACACAAAGAAATCACAGTTAGCAGTAGCTTTTGGCAATCCAGGTTAGCACAATAAAGTGCAATGAGACATGGGAGGGTAGGGGTGCATAGAATGCCTTAACTCTCTAGCTAGGAACATGTACTATATAGAAAAGCACAAAACATGTTGCAAAAACAGGTGGTTCTGTCATCTACAACCAATGAGAAAGGATCTTTCGATGGTCCAACGAGAAAGGATCTTTCGATGGTCCGTCACCTTCTCTTTTGATTCCCATGGTAAACGTCCCTGTCGATATATAGTTTATTTGAATATGGATACAGCGTATTACAAAAAGATACAACTAGGAAGGTTCTCAGGAGAACCTTAGCAAGCCTACTCCGTTAGCTGTTCAGTGTCCCATTGTGTTACAATGGCCTACTCTATTAAATGAAACAATAATATCTAGCATATCCTGGTTAGATCATGGAATTTAAATCTACAGTAAGCATTCTTTTCATTAATATACTTGTTCATTATAAACACAGGGCAGAGGAAACATTCTAAAATATAATGAAATCATATGGTGTGAGGAAGGAAAGAAATACAATAATTTTGCAGCAAACAGCACATTTCACCAAGATGTTGAGCTCCACCATTCAGCTATAACGTTAAATCATTATTTTTCAAAAAGGCATTTAAAAAAAAAAAAGGGACAGGAAAGAAGCAAGAAATAATGAGGCCTAGCAGTGAAAGAATATAGAAATGGGAGCTTTCTGCAGAAATAAGGAGCATTTAACTTTTTGCATGCTTAATAAAAGCACATTTTCTAACCACTATTTTGATATGCATTTTCTATGTCACTGTTAAAGCACATGTCTATATTATTTTGAGATTAAATTTACGTAAACAATTCAACTTCCACAATTCTTACCCCTGCCCCTTGTGCTGCAGGGGAAACCTTGTCTTGGTATTAGTGTACATCCAGAGGAGAATTCACAGATGGAATTTCTTTCACCATGGGGATAGTGTGGTGAAGGGAATACAAGTGGTGCATTCTTCTCCTTATTTTCCACTTCTACAATAAATATGACAATCTTTCTTTACCACCCAGCTCTAAATCAAGCACTCTGTCTGTCCACCATCAATAGCACAACAATGCCGATTCACTTCCCTGGTTCAGCGCTGGAAGTGTATGGAGTACAAAGTACTCAGCATATAGGGACAATAAGCTCTTGGACATTTATGGAGAATGGACAAAACCTGTCCGCTACAGCAGACAGTCACCAATTGCCCCCCTCTGTTTTTATTGCATACAGGTTCTGACTGTCAGTTACCACCCATCATGGTCCAAAACCCTTCAACATCACAGGCCCCAGAGGTACAGAGTGGGATGATGTTTAGGTACCATATTTGACAGGCGGCTGTCTCAGTTTAGAAGAAAAGCATAGCAGTTCACAAGTATGGCATCTGGTTTAATTTCATTTCTAGACCATTGCCTTTCACAAAAGATGTGATTTCTGATGTCTATCTCATAGTGATGTGTCAATCAATGTGTCACACCTAAGGCATTAAAGTGCCATGCATAGGCACATTGAAAACTTGGAGATGCCACTCATAAGCAAACTGAAAACTATGGGGGGGCTATGAAAATGGGGGGACAACTTTAGAATGAAATCTCACTCATTATCTTTGCGTCTATTTATAAAACACTATGGATAGTTTAAGAGGAAAGCAAAATGACTGTGGCTGTAAAGTGTTTTGGATTCTGTTGCAGCGGAAGCGGTGGGGTGGTCATATAATATCCCACACCAACCTTTACAAACCTAAGGAAGCGTAAATACTATAATGACGGGCCCATAAGTCATTATTATTTTTGTCAGCAATAACAAAGGTCCTCCAATGGATCTTTGGTAGAGCTAAAAGGGACTAAGTAGAGAAATCAGAGAACTATTCCTTCATGAGGACCTGTAATGAAGAAACAGCTATACCATAAGATACACCACAAATACATCAATAATATGACAAATGTTATCCTAAAAATAAGCCATGACTCAGGAAATAACGACAGAGACTCTTCCTTCTAAGTACCTTTTTGGTATTATTTCAGTAAATATGAATGGTCATACACAAATACAAATCATAAGAAAAAACACTTTGTTCACAATATCACAAGCAAAACATCACAGTTATCACAAGCAGAGTAACTCGGAGACAATCAAACTCAGGCGAGAAATAAGGAGGAAGAGAGGGAAACAACGAAACATCAGGGTAATCACAGTTCAGTTACCTCTCGGTAATTAGAGGAAACTAATGCACAGCATGCAATTAGTCAAGAAAACTATCTCCACGGCCGTAGGAGATAGTGTTGGCAGCATCACCAGACGATGATGTGCAAAGTCTCTAGGGAAAAAGTTCTCCGCAGTCAGGCTTGCCAGCTAGGTCAGGAATCAGCACAGCACAGCACATCATACAGCATACCATGGATGCAGGGCAGGTCACCAGAATGTGAACGAGCCGATGATCATTTTTCCACCAGCGTCTTTATATTGACTTCACAACTTTGTTACTCTAAGTTAAAACCTTCCTAAACCTTACAAGCCGTTCTCATTGGTCAGTAACTAGGGGAGGCAAACATCTCCTAATGATGACTTTACAAATTTCTCTAAGCAGTCTTTGTCTAAATTTGTATAACTTCCTAGAGAGGAAGAAGAAAACTACAATTACATATTTTGTAACTACATAGCAACAGTTTCATTCTAAATCCTCGCCTAGACAGGAAAGAGTCGTACTATTCTCCGCTCTCTAAGGATGTAAATGTTATTCTTTACAAGGACATCAGGAAGCGACATGAAGAGAAACAAAGGAGCACGGAAGCACATCCCCTAACCATTACATTTGCTTAGGCTACATGTTTTAGCAAGGAAAGCAGAGAGAAAAGAAAAATCGCTTCTATATTTCTAGGCCTACTCTACTTTCACGAAGAATAAAAGAGCTTTTTTCATGTTTGTGCTTGAATATTCCTGCAGTTCAGGAAACATAAGAACATTAATTTTAGACACACAAATTAATAATTTCTTCTCATTCTATTATTCATAACCCTAAAAAGAAATCTTCCATTCTACATGCGTTATACTGACTCCTAAAAATACGTGCAGGTTTGCACATTTTCGGTCATACCTTTTAAGTCTTCACGTTTTAGTAATTTCGGTTTTCACACACATTAGTAATTTATTAAAACACACACATGGGTGGATTTTCCCGAGCAGATTTTATTAGCAAAAATCATGCTTCATCAATCCCCCATTTGATGGTATCCCAAACCATCACACCAACCCATTTCAGATTACTATCTGATAATGAACAATCAGAATGCAGTACTTCTCATTTGTTTCAGCCTAACACCCTCTATATCCTTCCAGCCATCGTAATGATTCCCCCTTCGATCTTCCATTTCTATTTCTTCTCTTTTCCTTTTTCTTGCTCATCGTTTTCCCTCAATAGGCTTCTCCTGCTACACTTGTAAAGCAGTATTATCATTAGTATGCTTGTAGCAATAGCAATTATCGGTGTTATTATTCTCCCGAATAAGCTGTTAGAAAAATTAGAAAACCAGCTACCTATGAAAGAAATACTCTTACCAATTTTCTCCCATGCACTATCAGCCTTCAGTTTTGACAGATCATCATGCAAATGAGTAATGTTACTAATATATCCCTCCAAACCCTTACTCTTATCAGGGGTATAAGTGCAACATTGTTGAATCTTTAACATACTACAGATTCCGCCTTCTTTTGCCAATAGTACATCTAAGGCAAGTCTATTTTGTAAAACCATGGTCCTCATAGCAACCATTTCAGTATCAACCATCAAGAACCCTCCAGAGGTATCCGTAGATAAACGATCAACCACTGTAGACAATTTTCGAATTTTCTGTGAATTTAGTATAACCACAATTGAAGGTATCAATGCACCAAATATATCCCCAATTATTTCAGCAGCACTCAAACCCCTTTTGCTCCGAGTTAGTTGCTTTTCATTGGTTCCTTGTTTATCATTCACATGGTAGATCTTTGGATAGACAATTCCCATATAACAACATCCATACCAATGTGGTGGCAGACAGGGGCTGGGTGTCGCGCCTATCTGTCCGTGAGTAACGATCCACGACGCGGGGCCCTGCTTGATAGCCACCTCACTCCTGTCTCTTGCTACACCAGAGGCTTCCACAAAACCCCCCCCCTTTCTACCAACTTACGCGCATCCTACACTAGGCGCTCAAACTATCTTTTCCTCTTTTGGGCTCCCTCCCCAGGACACAAACACCTTACTGTGTCCAACACTTGCCGGGATTTGAAGGGGCCAATCTCAAGATAGTTTTAGGTGAGTTGCTGTTACCTCACCATGTTGCTACTTCTTAGTTTTTAACCTTTTTAATCACTCACCGCATGGTTTGAACCCGCTGCGTTTCACATATGTACATACGAAGGCATCGACCACAGCGGCAATTTTGGTTGACATAAGTGACCATTTTTTTGACTATGCTCACCGCATTTTGTTAAAGTGCACAATCTGGTGTCACTATCGAGGGATACGAGGGCAGGAGTATTTACAGCATGATTGTTTTCTGATATGATTTGCTTTCATTTTGCCATTTTCCATTTCAGATTGGCTGTCGCATCAACAGGTACTTTACCTCTTGGTGTCACTTGTGGTAAAAATAGGCTAGAACATCACAGTCTCACCACATTTGAGTGTAGATTAACTATTTTCACTAGGTCCTGAGGAATTGCCGCTTGATCCACCCGACTAAACAGGCAAGAAACATGTTGACCACATGAGATTGAGCATAACACGCTGCAGCATATTTTGCAGTGCGTCGCCAACTCCATTTTTAATCAGGGGGAAGGCAGGATCATTAAAGTCTAATTTACCTGTCTCTTACATTTCCTGTTTTAATTCACACAATTCACACATTTACATTTCTACACTTCTAAGGCCCCTTACACCCACTGCACCATACGGCAAGGAATAAAAGATCTCCGCCAAAGAGCCCCTGCATAGGGTGCCCGTCGGGTATTGCAGCGCCGACCCGACGAGGAGCATGCCCGATGATGAAGCATGACACCCAGCAGGCTGGGTGTGTGAGGGCCCTCATTCCAAAAGGAAGGACTTCCCAGTCCCCCTCCTTTCTCACTAACACTACCCACTTGTAGTTAGGGACTTTGCGAGTCCCCTCCCCTGCCCTCCTATTTCCCTCACAACAGGAACTGCATACCTTTTTCTTTGCTAACCTATAATAGGCATTTTTACCACAAATGAAATACACCCCAGGGTAAACAGGATCTGTACCACGTTTAATCCCCAACCACCAGTAATTAAGAAAGTGTGATCACATTCACTGGAACCAAAGAAATGATTATTATAATCTGTTTTCTGCCTTAGTATGCAAAGCTTCCCACTATGAGGCCGATCCAGAGCCATTGCAGCATAAGTCTCAGTCTTCTGATAATTTCCTTCTTTATGTGCCCATGGAGGCTCTTTACTCTTCTGTTCAGCAGCCCTACGTTTAAACTCTCTACGTCTATCTTCTACAGAATTTATGAAGTCAATCTCTACACTGTGTAACCTACAGGTCAAATTATGCCTATGTGCATAAACTGTATCGATCGTTTTAGTAGTGTGAAAAAATTCTCCCAAATATTCTGCATCCTTAGCACTATATACTATATTCATATTCTTTCTAATAGGAATTTCTGAAAAGACTAAGTCATAATTTGAGTAATAATATTGAAAAACTCCTTTAGCTTAAAACAGACTAGTTAGTACACTACACGATATACCATATGTTAGTGGTAAGTGGTGGTACGTTACACCCTCAGACACAGACGTAGGTGATTGCATGCACACATAACAATCTCTTGCATCCATTGTATCAACATACTCATAAAGCAATTTTGTAAAGACATTTAACGAATAATCACTAATAGATTTATCCAAATGTAAGGCACTACTGGTTATATCTCTCATGTTAGTCTCTGAATCTTCTTTCAGATCACTTTTAGTAACCAAAGTCACATGCTCATTATTATTAGTAGTAGTATTTACTATATTAATAAACATAAAGTGTGGTATTACAAATGTTAAAACCAACCATACAGACATTGTTAATAAAACACAGAAAACACAAACATTGAAGCAGTTTGGCCTACACATTCCCTGATTCTGTTTACCAGTCTCAGTTCTAATCATCTTCAAAAATTAAAAATTATGTAAAAGGAAAAAATCGACACAAAAAAATTTCTAACTAAAAAATCTACTCCAAATAATTAATAATTTCACTAGGCTAGTTTAATTTGTGCACTCCACACCAAAGACTTGAACCTTGAGCTCTTCTTCAAAATCCACAGCTTCGGAAACTTCGGAAACTTCTGGAAATGTATCACATAAAGGAAACACCACTTCAAATTAGCAGTTCACTTAGGGAGGCTTAAAAGAGTTGTCCCTGTTTACACAGAATTTTAAAAATTCTTTTTCCCAATCATTTTTTGAAACATTTTCATTTGCACCGACAACCACATAAGTCCATTCTGGTGCTGAGTGTTTCTTATTTGCTACTTTCACTCTTTTTGTTCACCGTACTTCATTCTCTTCTTCTGCTTCACTTTGCTCTGATTGACTCGATACTTCAAGTATCGTTTCAGGAACTTTGCTATTGACAGTGTATTTCAGCTTTTTCACTCCTATTGGCCACTTGTCTCCTTTCTTTGCCCTTTTTCCATTTTCATTTTCAACGGTAGTTTCTGAACTTTTGCTAGGATCGCCTACTCCTCAGGGTCCAGATGATGCAATAAGGGGTCCACCTTTTGACATCCCCAACTCCTATTCAATGTTATGGAGTATTATGGCGATCAAATGAGGGAAGGGTAGGATGGGGACAGCAAGGAGAAGAACCTAAAAGACAAAGAACAACAGAGGTGAATACAGGTACATGCAACACTACTCTCAATTGGTCTCACTAGTTCCTTAACTACCTTATCCACTCTGACGTCTATCATAACAGTCCCTTGCTTCAGGAACCAAAAACGATCAGTCAAACGTGGAGCTGTTTCTAGAAGGCACAAAAAACAACCGGTTACCACATCCTAGCACAAACTCAGAACCAAAACATTCGTCCTTTATTTACCCCTTAATACATACCGGTTCTATTTCAGATATCGGGAAAGAAGGGGAGGGGGGTCAGGGATGGAGAGTCATGAGAGCCTTGAAACGAATAAATAAAGTCTCGATCCGAAATGGAATCACAGCATTCCAAATAATAGCCTCTGCTGTTACATCCGGATAGGATAGTTTTCAGGGCCCCTCAGTAGAGCTGTTCCCTCCAAAGAAACTCTCCGAACAAAATATACAATAGGAAGAAATCCGTACTCCTACCTCGGAGTATGAGCGTCCTGAACGCTGTTAGCGGTTTCCTCACCGCACAACGGAAGTTAGTCCCTTCGGGTACTCAACACCCGCAAAGTGTTAAGCAACACTACCTGGTCAGTCTTGGATTGGCGTTTCCGCAGGAACCGGAATCCTCACTGCGGAACGCCAGCAACAGAGCCCAGAGAAACTGCAGAGTCCAAGATGTGCTCAGCCCAGCACAAACAAAGCGGTGTCTACCCTAGACACTCTTAAGCTCCACGAACGCGGAGCACGGAGCTCCCTCCGTCCAATTCCGCTCTCAGCCGAGAGCCGTCAAAACCATTTAGAATTATGCACGAAATCCCGCGTGCGTCGCGTCCTATTATGGACGCATGCTCCGCCTCTTCCTCCTCAGGCCTTCTGGGACATGTAGTTCCGTAGTCAGGTAGGCGCTAACCAACGCGATTCCTGACAGTAGGTCCCCCTGCCATGTGCCTCCTAGAACCATGCTTGGAGGGATGCCTGCGGAAAAAAGAACGCACAGTGACAGGGGCGTGTACGTTGCAGCTGGGTTCCCAAGAATCGTCTTCAGCGGTATATCCCTTCCATGAGATGACATACCAAAGCCTGCCTCTCCTGTACTGCAAATACAGTATTCTCCCAACTTCGTATTCCAAACGACCATCGCACGCCACCGGAGGAGGTGCTCGACGCCGTGCCCCTAGAGCGGGTTTCATAAGGCTACAATGGAATACCGGGTGGATGCGAAGAGTGCCCGGCAATCGCAGCTTGTAGGCAACGGGATTGATCTGTTTGACAACGGTGTACGGCCCAATGAACCTGGGATGGAACACACTACGCAGCTTAAACTTGATGTTCTTCGTGGATAGCCATACACGACCCCCAACCTTGTACTGAGAGCCGTCGCTTCTGTGACGATCCTCCCATCTTTTGTACGTTTGTTTTGCCAGTACCAAATGTTTTCTTGCCTTACTATGTATAGTCTGTAGGGACTTGATGTGTTCACGAACTGAGGGTTGGTTTACAAGGTCGTCAGGTATACTGATGAGTAAAGTCTTCACGCTGTAACCATAGTTAGCCACAAATGGAGATACTCCTGTTGAACAGTGCGAAGCATTGTTATAGGCCAACTCCATCAACCACAACAGGGAAACCCAGGAATCCTGAGCCTCCTTGGAGTAACAACGCAGATACTTCTTCAAGGTCTGATTGAGCCTTTCCGTTTGGCCATCAGTTTGAGGATGGAAGCTCGTTGAAACTGCAGATTCGATTTGTAACGCCTTACACCACATCCTCCAGAAGCTCGCTATAAACTGAGGTCCTCTATCGGATACTATGACCTTGGGTATTCTTATGATATTGGTCAGCAGTAGTTGAGCGGTCTGTCCCGCAGTGGGCAGGTTCTTGTACCACGAAATGAATGAAATGGCCCATCTTCGTAAAACTATCCACTACTACTAGAATGGCTGAATACCCTTGATCCATAGGCAACCCCGTGATAAAGTCCAAACTGATGTTCTGCCAGGGCTGTTGAGAAGTAGGCATGGGTATGAGCTTCCCTTTCTTTTTGGTTGTATCCTCTTTACCTCTAGCACAGTCTTCGCATCTTGATACCCAATTGCGGGCATCCTTGAGCAAAGAGTTCCACCAAAAATGGCGTTGCACCAATTGTCCTGTTTTGAGGATGCCTGGATGTCCAGCCAAGGGGGATTCATGACACCATATGTGCGCTCTTTTTCGTAGTTCAGGGGTCGGGAGGTACAACTTGTTGTTTTGGAAAGGAAAACCTTGTCTGATAGAACGGTTGATATCCGTCTCTGCCCATTGTTTCCATTCATCTGTACTTTTATGTTTGCTCACCTCCTCCAGGAATTTGTCTGCCCTGATGATACATAGCACTTTAGCTGGATCGATTATGGTCTCTGGGGTTCTTGTGACCGTCTCTTCTGTGGATTCCTGCCGGGATAAAGAGTCAGCCTTGCGATTCTCAGATCCTGGTCTAAAGGTAATTACAAAGTCATACTCTGCAAAAAACAGCATCCACTTAATCTGTCGCTGCAAGAGGTGCCGAGCTGTTTTCAAGTATTGCAGATTCCGGTGATCGGAGTACACAGTGATGGGAAACGGGCTCCCCATAGGTACTGCCGCCATTCCTGGAAGGCCTTCTTTATCGACAACAGTTCCTTCTCGGCAATAGTGTAGTTCTTTTCCGCGGCATTTAGTTTTTTGGATAGATAGGCGACTGGATGCAGTTGTCCTGTGTGTTGGTCTCTCTGTGAGAGGATAGCCCCTATGGCTTCATCGGATGCGTCTGCTTCAACGATTAAAGGAACCTCAAGTCGGTGATGCCAGAGCACTGGCGCTGTGGTAAAAGCATGTTTCAAAAAGGCAAAGGCTGCCGAGGCCTCACTGGTCTAAACAAAAGGAACCCCCTTTCTCAGCAATCTGGTGATAGGGATTGCCACCTGGGAGAAATGCAGTATGAATCTGCGATAATAGTTCGTGAATCCAAAAAGCATTGCACGTCTCTCACGTTCTTGGGGATGGGCCATTCCTGCACTGCTTGGACCTTACGTTCTGCCACGCACAACCCCTCAGGACGAAGCACAACCCCTAAAAACTCCACTTTGTGCACCCCGAATACACACTTGCTAAGCTTGCAGAACAAGTGATTATCTCTCAGTTTTGTCAACACTTGAATGACTTGTTCATGATGTACCTCTTTAGACTCTGAATAAATCAGTATATCGTCTATGTATACCACTACAAATCGATCCACATACTCTTTCAACACGTCGTTCAGGAAATACTGAAACACTGCCGGGGCGTTGCACAGCCCGAACGGCATCACCGTGTATTCGAACAGACCACAACGTGTTTTTAAAGCTGTCTTCCACTCATCCCCCTCTCTGATGCGAACCAGATGATATGCCCCCCTCAAATCTAGCCTAGTGTAAACAGTGGCTTCACGCACCTGATCCAACAACACTGATATGAGCGGCAAAGGATATCGGTTGCGCACAGTGTTCTTATTTAACATCCTATAATCACAACAGGCCCTTAGCTCGCCACTAGCTTTGGCTATAAAGAAAAGAGGAGAGGCTGCCGAAGAACGTGACGGTCGAATGAAACCTATTTCAAGGAAGTGGTCAAGATATTCCCTAAGGTGTCTGGTTTCTGGGTCCGACAGGGCATACACCCTACAAGCTGGAATGGTCGCTCCTTCGACCAAATCAATCTGGCAGTCATAGATTCTGTGAGGCGGAAGCTGTTCTGCCTGGGCCTTACTAAACACATCGGTAAACTGAACATACTCACATGGCAAAACCACCTCCTTCTCAGCTGCCGTAGCTACACAAAACGGGTGAGCCAGAGCTGCTGCTTGGGATGAGGCAGCCGGAGAAAAATGATCTTTGCAATCTTCCGATAAAAACTGGATCGTCTTATTTCTCCAATCTATTGTGGGATTATGATGCCAGAACCTTGGCATTCCCAAGATTATCTCGTACTGGGGTGCTTCTATGATGTTCAAGGCCAAATCCTCTAAATGCTGTCTCCTCCCTACTGTAACCGATAACCTCACTGGTTCTGTTTGGTCAGTAATGAGTCCTGATTTCAGAGGCTTACCATCCACCGCCAATACTTCCTCTGGGATATCGCGAGGTACACTACATAAGGCTAACTGTTTTACCAACCCACTATTGATGAAGTTCCCCATAGCTCCTGAATCTAACATGGCTAACACCTGAAATATGTGCTGTTTATACTCCAAACTCATGGTAAGCACTATGTGCGATTCTGTGTCCTTGAGCTCGTTGGTCGGCAAGGATGGAATCTTCCATTCCTTCTCCTCCGGAGGCACAGAGGGCTTAGTCCCCACTGCACCAGGCTCTGAACAAAGGACTGAGGCTGCTGCTTTCTTATTCCTATAAGGGGGTCCCTGTGGCTTTGGCTTAGAGGGGCAGTCTCGTACAAAGTGTCCCCGTTTGCCGCAATACATACATAGCCCCTGTGCACGGCGACTCTCCCTCTCCATACGTGAGAGGGGTGCCCTGATCGCTCCTATCTCCATAGGGTCCGCCATGGACTCACCACTAGGCTGTTCTCTCCTAGGGTTCTTATCGGACCGATAGAAAGACCTCTCTCCTTTATGCCTCTCACCCCCTCTTTCTGACATGCGCCCATCAAGCCTCAAAGTAAGACTAATGAGATCAGTACAAGTGACTGGCGGTGGATCTATTTGTGCCAGGACGTCCTTCAACCCATCGCGCAGGCCCTGATAGAAAAGAGACATTCTCTTTTCTTCCGGCCAAGCGGCTTTCGCTACCAACCGGTTGAAGGATGTAAGATATGTGACTAAGTCATTGTTCCCCTGTTTCAACTCCAGGAGCTCATGATCCGCACTGAAGGTGGTGGTTCACCTATCAAACACACTCTCTAAAGCAGCCCGGAAAGCATCCCAATCAGATAACACCGGGTCGTTGTTTCTGACCAATAGAACAGCCCAATTCGCAGCATCGCCTATCAAATAAGATATAGCGAAAGCCACCCTGCAATGATTACTGGGAAAAGATGAGGGTTTGCAGGAGAAGTGAAGCATGATCTGCGTTAAGAACATCTGAATTTCGCCGGCATATCTCTCGGGGCTCGCTAAAGGGTTGGGAGGTGGTACGGTAACATGAACTTGGGGTGTGGGGGAGGCTATATCAAAAGGATTTCTGGATAACTTGTCGACCTTATCACGCAAAGCTGCAGTTTCAGCTCTGGAGGCCGCGAGTTCCTGCTGAACCAAGGCTAAGGCCTGAATGACGTCTTCCATGGTCGCCATTTATTGTCCCACCTGGACCGGGAGGAGTGTTTATTCGTGGGTGCGTAATTCTGCTAGGATCGCCTACTCCTCAGGGTCCAGATGATGCAATAAGGGGTCCACCTTTTGACATCCCCAACTCCTATTCAATGTTACGGAGTATTAGGGCGATCAAATGAGGGAAGGGTAGGATGGGGACAGCAAGGAGAAGAACCTAAAAGACAAAGAACAACAGAGGTGAATACAGGTACATGCAACACTACTCTCAATTGGTCTCACTAGTTCCTTAACTACCTTATCCACTCTGACGTCTATCATAACAGTCCCTTGCTTCAGGAACCAAAAACGATCAGTCAAACGTAGAGCTGTTTCTAGAAGGCACAAAAAACAACAGGTTACCACATCCTAGCACAAACTCAGAACCAAAACATTCGTCCTTCATTTACCCCTTAATACATACCGGTTCTATTTCAGATATCGGGAAAAGAAGGGGGGTCAGGGATGGAGAGTCATGAGAGCCTTGAAATGAATAAACAAAGTCTCGATCCGAAATGGAATCACAGCATTCCAAATAATAGCCCCTGCTGTTACATCCGGATAGGATAGTTTTCAGGGCCCCTTGGTAGAGCTGTTCCCTCCAAAGAAACTCTCCGAACAAAATATACAATAGGAAGAAATCCGTACTCCTACCTCGGAGTATGAGCGTCCTGAACGCTGTTAGCGGTTTCCTCACCGCACAACGGAAGTTAGTCCCTTCGGGTACTCAACACCCGCAAAGTGTTAAGCAACACTACCTGGTCAGTCTTGGATTGGCGTTTCCGCAGGAACCGGAATCCTCACCGCGTAACGCCAGCAACAGAGCCCAGAGAAACAGCGGAGTCCAAGATGTGCTCAGCCCAGCACAAACAAAGCGGTGTCTACCCTAGACACTCTTAAGCTCCACGAACGCGGAGCATGGAGCTCCCTCCGTCCAATTCCGCTCTCAGCCGAGAGCCAGCAAAACCATTTAGAATTACGCACGAAATCCTGCGTGCGTCGCGTCCTATTATGGACGCATGCTCCGCCTCTTCCTCCTCAGGCCTTCTGGGACATGTAGTTCCGTAGTCAGGTAGGCGCTAACCAACGCGATTCCTGACAACTTTCTTCAGATGAGTTCCTCTTTCTTTTGTCTCTGACAACTGCAGGAGCTGAAGGAATCACTCTGTTGTCACCATCAACAGCGACAGTGTTATCTTCACCAGTGCCAGTAACTTGTGCCCACTCTACTCCGACTTCAACCTGCTATGGAACATTTCCTTGTTCACGTCTCTCTTCTCCAGCAGTTTCTTCGTTTTCAAGTAGACTTGGGACTTTTCTCGTGTGACTTACGTGAATCCAATTTGGCAGACCTCCACACTTGACAGCTGTCGTAATCACCAGTCTGATCTGGTAAGGGCCATGCCAGCGAGGTTCTAAACAGGACTTTCGGACATGTTTCTTCACCACCACCCAGTCTCCAGGACTTAGATCGTGGCCTTGTTCTTGTTGAGTTGTTGTCGCAACTTCTCCAACCTGGTGAGACACAGAACGTACCACATCAGCCAATCCTTTACAATAATCCAGTACCAAGTCATCAGTAATGTTCATTAGTTGATTTGCTGGAACTGTTGGCTGTCTCATAGGCCTGCCCATAATGATTTCGTGGGGGACAATCCAGTTTTCTTGTCTGGGATACTTCTTAAGCTCATTAATACTAATGGCAGTGCATCGCATCATGCCATTTCAGTGTTGTGGAAGCACAAACTTTAGCCCACCTTGATTTTATTGTGCCATTGACCTGTTCAACTACACCTGAAGCCTCAGGTCTATAAGCACAGTGCAGTTTTTGCTCAATCTGTAATGCTGCACAAAGCATCCGAATTATTTCATTATTAAAATGTGTCCCTCTATCTGATTCCAACGAGACTGGAAAACCAAATCTAGGAATAATCTCTCTAAGAAGCAATTTAGCAACTGTTAAACTGTCATTTCGTCTTGTTGTATATGCTTCAACCCAACGAGAAAACAAACAGACAACCACAAGGACATATTTTAATCCATTACAAGGGGGCATCTCAATAAAATCCAACTGCATTCTGGTAAATGGACCAGCTGCTTTCCCAAATCGTCCCATGCTAACCACTGTCTTTCTTCCTGGGTTTTGCTGCTGACAAGTTGTACATCTCTGACAGAGACTTTCTGCAATCATTATGAACTTGGGATTAAACCATGCCTGTTGAAATAATCTAATCATTGCATCTCTCCCAATATGTGTCGGCCCATGATGGACTCTAGCCATCTGGGAAAGAAGGCTGTCTGGCATTACTATTCTCCCATCAGTGTACACCCAGACCTCATCATCTGACCTGCGAGTGCACCCCAATTTAATCCACCCTTCTTTTTCAGAGTCACTTGCCTCTTCTTGTAAGTCTCTCACTTCATCAAGTCTCAACAGATGTGAACAATAGTTTGCATTCTGTTTGTTCAATTTGCTCATTTACTGATGGTTCCACATTAATTGAATATGCATTCAAAGCACAAAATTTAGCAATTTCGTCTGCATATCTGTTACCTAGTGTGATGTACTCACAACCAGATCTATGTGCACTGCACTTCACCACCCCAATTTGTGCCGGCAGCTGTAATGCCATCAGTAGATCTTTTACACACTCTCCATTTCTGATCGGTGAACCCGAAGTTCAAAAATCCACGTTGGGACCACAACTGCCCAAAGTCATGTATGACACCGAAGCCATATTGACTATCCGTACAAATTGTAACCCTCATTTGTCTTGACAAGATACAAGCTCGGGTGAGCGCTTTCAATTCAGCCACTTGTGCAGAACTCCCTCCTTTCAACCACGATGCTTCAATCACATTTGCTACTGTGCAAATTGCATAGGCAGCTCTCAAGCAACCCTCTGAATCTCTCAAACATGAGCCATCCACAAACAGAACAACATCAGATTCAGGTAACTGTGTATCCTTGATATCAGGCCTTGGTTTTGTGCACATCTCTGTCACATCCAGGCAATCATGATCCACTTCATCAAGAACTTCCTCACAGTCTGGAGTTGGCAATAACATGGCTAGGTTTAGACTAGTACACCTTGTTATTGTCACATTTTCAGCTCCCAAAATCAGTTGCTCATATTTTGTCAAAAGGCTACTCGTCAAATGTTGTGTTCGAGTGCACGTTAACAGAATCTCAACTGAATGTGGTACAAACACTCTCAATGGATGTCCCATTATAATCGACTCACATTGTTCAAGACTCACACAAGTAGCAGCAACTGCTTTCAAACATCCTGGTAATGCTGCAGCGACTGGATCCAAAGTAGCAGAAAAATATGCCACTGGTCTTCGTGCTGTTCCGTGTGTTTGCGTTAGAACTGAGAGTGCGCAACCCTAACGCTCATTGCAAAACAACGCAAATTCTTTCTCAAAGTCTGGCATCCCTAATGCTGGTGCTCGACATAAACTGTCTCGCAACTCTAGAAACGTCTTCATGCATTCCTCATCAAGATTTATTGGATCTCTTACATCTTTGTGTGTCAATCTCTGAAGTGGTTTTGCGATCAGTGAAAAATTCATAATCCACTGTCTGCAGTAACCAACCATTCCCAAAAACATTCAAACCTCTTTCTGTGTTTTTGGTGAATAAATTCACATGATAGCATTTATTCGATCTTGAGAAACTTTACGCATTCCCTTTTCAATGATGTGTCCAAGATAAAGCACATCAGTCTTACAAAATTGTAATTTTGTTGGTGACACTTTGTGACCACCTACTGCCAAGTGATTCAGTAAAGCAATTGTATCTGTCACACAATCTTCTCTAGTCCTAGATGCTACCAGCAAGTCATCAATATACTGGACTAGGACTGAATTTCTGGGCATGACCAATGACTCCAAACACTTCTTCAATATTTGATTGAAAATCGAGGGGCTCTCTGTATACCCTTGAGGAACTCGGCGCCATGCCTAGATAAGGTTTCTGAACCGGAATGCAAATAAATATTGGCTATCCGGATGCAAAGATATCAAGAAAATCGCTTGACACACATGGATCACTGTGAACCATTCTGCGTCACATGGAATTTGATATAGGATCACTGCTGGATTCGGTACTATAGGACAACAAGGTATAACAATTTGGTTAACCTTTCTCAGGTCCTGTACACTGTAAATAAATAAATAAATGTACGATCCTGTACTTTCCATTAGGCTTGCGAATTTCCATTATAGGTGAATTGCATGGACTTCCGAGTATCTCTCTCAAAATTCCTTGTTCAATCAGCATGTCTATCACAGGTGTCACTCCTGCAATAATATCAGGACTCATTTTGTATTGTGGGGTTCTCGGAAACTCTGCATTGGGTTTGACTGTAATCTGAATCGGAGCAACTCCTTTCATCAGACCAATATCTTTGCCAGAAAAATCCCGCACATCAGACAACACCGTTTTTCTCAATTCAACAGGTAAAACCTTCTCTGTGAGCAATGGGTACAACTCATTCACTTCTGTCCCTTCATTCAGCATTTTGAAGACCACATCTTCGTCTTTTGTGTGAAACGCTATTCCATCTGGTGTACAGTAAATGCAACAATTCATTTTATACAACAAATCCCTACCTAGTAAATTAACAGGACTTGAATCACACACAACAAATTTGTGTAATTCCTTGAAATTCCCAATTTGAACTTTCATTGGCTTAGTTATTGGTCTTCTAATGAGTTTGTTTGATACTCCGACAACTTGGATATTCTCTCCCGAGAGGGGTAGGTTTGGAATTTCCACAGTTCTCACAGTGGAACGGGTAGCACCAGTATCTACGAGGAAAGTAATTGCATTACCATCAACCTCGCCATCCACATATGGACCCGACTGATCTACCACTAGAGATGCGCCAAGAACGCACTCTTCCTCCCCCCTCAGGCACCGTCATTGTGATGAATCCGAATCACTCCCATCTGTCTGCAAAAGATACTGTGAAACAACCTGCACATTTGAACCTGTTTGAGCATTTGTACGCAAACCAGTATTTACATTTTATCTTTGCATTTGACCATTCACGTTATCATTAGGCATTGGAGCTTGTGGAATTTGCAAATTCTGTCCCCTATTCGTCATCTGCACCTGTTGATTTTGATTCTGCACCTGATTCATCTGCACCTGATAGTTCTGATATTGGCTCTGCATCTGCTCTTGTCCCTGATCAAACGAACCTGAGTTCCCATTATTATTCGGCACCATCTTACACTCGCAACGCCAATGTCCAAACTTGCCACAATTAAAACAAGGACGTTTTTGTTTTAAATCTTCTATGTTCGCAAAATTACCTCTACCTCTTCCTTGACCCATCGGAACCATCTGTGTCACTGTATTGCCATTTGAAACTAAACTTTTCATACCAGTTGTAGTCTGACCATCATCAGTCCCATCTACACTCAGGTATCCTCCTTTCTTGGCTGCTCTCATTTGTGCTAACATCAATTTCTCCTTTAATTTCTTGTGCCTCATCTCTATGTCATCTCCACAATATTTCGCATAACCAAGAATCTCATCAACTGATTTACTCTGCCAACATATTAAATGTTGTTGAATCATAGCACTTATTTCTGGTCTCAAACCATAGACAAAGCGATATACAAAGTGTCCCATATCCTTTTCAGTGATGTTTTTTATACCACTAAACTGTTTGAACACTTGAAGAAGCCTTTCATAATATGCATGCACTGATTCTTTCAGTTCTTGAGTCGTTCTATCAATATTCACCCAATCTGTTCCTTTTGGAGAAATCTTTCCTTTCAGGTATGTAATTACCTGATTGTATTTTTTCATAACCTCATCAGAAGGTGCTCCTGTCTTAGGATCTCTCTGGTATTCTTTATTTTGCCAATCTACAGCAATTTTACACTCAATCCACAAATCAGCTGGAACCACTATATCAAAAGACCCTCTAAATCAACCCACAAAACTTTTGATACTTTCACAGATCTTTCAACCTGTCTGCATCATTCAACAGGCTTTTCTCTCAATCTCGGAAAATCATTCGTAAATGACAAGATGTCCTGTCTCGACCATGGAACGTGGACATAACCACCTCCAGGTACTTCTCTCATTGGATAAGCCCCAACAGTATCATCCAGTTCTGTTTTTTCTCTGGCTCTCTCAAAGGGTACGACAGAGAGGCTACATTCGCTTTGGTATTTTCATCTTTTTTCTTTTTAGCCCATCTTCCTTTCCACTTGTCCAAATCACCCCAATGCTTCAGTGTGCTAATCAACTCTTTGATTTGCAATCATTTTCCTGAAACATTCAAGTTTTCCAAATCTCTGTCTGTAAAATCTAATCTATACGTCTTTTGTAATGCTTTTGACTTCTCAATGTCTACTCCATACATTTGTGCAGTTCCAGCAAATTTCTCATGTAAATTTTTCGCTCTTCGAGTAATAGTCTTACATAGAAACAACAACTCATAATCCTGAAATTTACTCAATCTTTCTGGACTAATTGTACCTCTAATCATTTCTTCTAGTACTCCTTTTAATTTAGTCAGATCAACACAATCATCTTTACTCTGACCACTACAACCAGGAGCTATATCTCGAATCCACTGATCTTATTCTTCTGGCGATGGACCCATTGATCTTTGTACATCTTCACCCGACTCACTTCTAGGTTTAGCAGGTGTTTGCATATTCAATCTCTCTTCAGTCTGTATTACTCTCCTAGGTTCTTGATACACTGCCCTTTTCGGTGTCTCATTTCTCCCTGAAACATCAATCAATTGTTCTTCATGTCTAGAATCTATACTCACATTTGCACTGTCACTTCCACTGCTTCTTTCATTAGTCCTAGTCACTTCTGGGACTGCCAAAGCATGTAATCCCATAACACTCTGTCCATCACTATATAATGGAACTACTGGACCAATCGTCACTGGCACTGACAACACTTCGGAGTTTCTTACTGCTTTTATCCTAACAATCGTCCTTTGCCTGTTCTCAATCTGAACTGGTCTAACTCCATTTGTCACTTTATTCCGAGGTTGTTCTTCAATTTGAATCAAAGGAGCACTAGGTATAACATTTGAAGTATGTGAATCATCTGTATTTAAACTAATCTGTTCCTCTTGATATGGGGGTGGCGGTCTGTTCGTTAATAATTCATTCAGGAATTCCTCATCAATGTCATCTGAGTCCATTAGATTCACATTCACATTCTTATCTTGCGTTTCAGTATTATTCTTTTTCTCTTTGGACTTTCCCCTATCAGTCTCATTAAGCTCTCTACAGGGAATAATCCATTTGTTTCTATAACAGTACCTCTTCTCCACATTTTCTTGCGAGCATCCCACTTTGCTTCTGAGTATCTGCTCACTGTATTTTTATACCTATTCTGATGCTTGTCTCATTCTCTCTTGTATGCTTCATACTCCCATTCTTCTAAAGCCTCATACTGCATTGGTCTTGGATTTGGATTGAAACCATTCATCCGAAACCTCAGGTTTTCCAAAATCCTTGTATTGAAAGTACCTTTTTCAGGAAAAGCTAACTCACCCTCATCCTCTGTATATTTCACCCAGTTCTCTAGCCATGGACATGTATGATAACCCCTTTCTAACGCCTTAAATGCTGCTGGCGTACTTTCAGGAGCTATTGGAATCCCTTCTCTAATTGGAATTGGTTGATCTTTGCTAAACAATGTCTTTAACAACTTTATTATCTTCATTTTCTCTGCTTACTGTAAGTAAAATATTATTAATGACTCTAATCTATGTAAAATTCCAACAACACTCTCTTCTGTGATATGTTTTCAACTTCCAATCAAAGTTATTTTCGCTGTCCAATTCCAGCGCGACTCACACCAACTCACCAGTACCAGCGCGGCACCTCTGTGACGTTGCTCACCAACTGTCCAATACCAGCGCAGCTCTCTATTACGTCAGTATCGCTCCTTCCACTGACCCTCCCTTTGCAAAATCAGCGTCAATGTCTTTAAGGTCTTTTTAACAAACAAAACAAACTACATAAACACAAATTGTCTGCTCCACTAAAAGAAAATCTAAGTATATTCATGCACTCAAAGAGAAAACCCTACACTCCAACAATAAACCACGACCAGCGTTATTCTTGTTCTCTTACAAGCGGAAGATTCTCAGGACTTCCCCAGTTGCGCTTACTGTAGTGACCCAAATAAACCCCCACTATTTCATTCAACAAAGTTCCCTTTACAATACTTTCAGTTCGACGACCGCCTGGTATTGTATTACCAACAGACAATGTACATTACCTTAGTGTACGCAAACACTAAGAACAGCCCTTAGGCATATCCCAGGATCTCAGGCCTCGACGGACCCGTCCAACAAAAGCTCAATGTGACAAAACTAACTCAACATATATTTGAACCGTCAATTCTGTCTAGTCAGCAAAAACTCCTTTTTCTCCACCTAGTATTCTAGTCTAAACTAACCATCCTCTGCTACCAAAAACTGTTGCAGCGGAAGTGGTGGGGTGGTCATATAATATCCCACACCAACCTTTAAAAACCTAAGGAAGCAGAATACTATAATGACGGGCCCATAAGTCATTATTATTTCTGTCAAGCAATAACAAAGGTCCACCAATGGATCTTTGGTAGAGCTAAAAGGGACTAAGTAGAGAAATTAGAGAACTATTCCTTCATGAGGACCTGTAATGAAGAAACAGCTATACTATAAGATACACCACAAATACATCAATAATATGACAAATGTTATCCTAAAAATAAGTAATGACTCAGGAAATAACGACAGACACTATTCTTTCTAAGTACCTTTTTGGTATTATTTCAGAAAATATGAATGGTCATACACAAATACAAATCATAAGAAAAAACACTTTGTTCACAATATCACAAGCAAAACATCACAGTTATCACAAGCAGAGTAACTCGGAGACCATCAAACTTAGGCGAGAAATAAGTAGGAAGAGAGGGAAACAACGAAACATCAGGGTAATCACAGTTCAGTTACCTCTCGGTAATTAGAGGAAACTAATGCACAGCGTGCAAGTAGTCAAGAAAACTATCTCCACGGCCGTAGGAGATAGTGTGGGCAGCATCACCAGCCAATGATGTGCAAAGTCTCTAGGGAAAAAGTTCTCTGCAGTCAGGATTGCCAGCCAGATCAGGAATCAGCACAGCACAGCATACAGCATACCACAGATGCAGTACAGGTCACCAGAATGTGAACGAGCCGATGATCATTTTCCCACCAGCGTCTTTATACTGACTTCACAACTTTGTTACTCTAAGTTAAAACTTTCCTAAACCTTACAAGCCACTCTCATTGGTCAGTAACTAGGGGAGGCAAACATCTCCTAACAATGACTTTACAAATTTCTCTAAGCAGTCTTTGTCTAAATTTGTATAACTTCCTAGAGAGGTAGAAGAAAACTACAATAACATATTTTGTAACTACATAGCAACAGTTTCATTCTAAATCCTCGCCTTGACAGCCATACTATTCTCTGCTCTCTAACGATGTAAATGTTATTCTTTACAAGGACATCAGGAAACGACATGAAGAGAAACAAAGGAGCACGGAAGCACATCCCCTAACCATTACATTTGCTTAGGCCTACATGTTTTAGCAAGGAAAGCAGAGAGAAAAGAAAAATCACTTCTACATTTCTAGGCCTACTCTACTTTCACGAAGAATAAAAGAGTTTTTTCATGTTTGTGCTTGAATATTCCTGCAGTTCAGGAAACATAAGAACATTAATTTTAGACACACAAATTAATAATTTCTTCTCATTCTATTATTATTCATAACCCTAAAAAGAAATCTTCCATTCTACGTGTATTATACTGACTCTTAAAAATACGTGTAGCTTTGCACATTTTCGGTCATACCTTTTAAGTCATCACGTTTTAGTAATTTCGGTTTGCACACACATTAGTAATTTATTAAAACACACACATGGGTGGATTTTCCCGAGCAGATTTTATTAGCAAAAATCATGCTCCATCAGATTTAATCTTTTCGACAGGGGTTGTGTCTGTGTTATGACTTTCCTGTGTTTGAAGGGTAGGCAGTGCACGTTTCTGATCTCAATGGAATCACTTGCTGGCGACCCCCGCATCAAGGGTTCTCTGCATCTTTTTGCAACATTTTACAGTTGGATTCAACAGCTTTGTGACCTCACTACCTCTGGCAGGTCTGAAAGATGCATTTTTAATTTAATTCTTTATGCTAAATGATTTAGTTGTGTGTGTGGGTGTGCGTGTGTGTGGGGGTTGTGTGTGTTTAAACTGGGCCTTCAAGTTACAGTAATTCAAAGCCAGTAGTACCTTTATTTTGCGCTCATAAGAATCAATTCCTGAAATATGACTTGTGCTATTGAATTGTATGCAATTTCTGGATTTTTTTATTTAAATTTTTTATTGCAAGCATATGGCCACCATGTTTAAGCAATGACATGTTTTTTTAAACTTTTATTTTTCTAACATAGAATCCCAATTGAAAAATAAAAATAAAATTAGCCATTGCACCAGCTTGCCCTGACTATTGTCTTTTCCAGTACTTGCTGGAACTAGTTTGTGGCCAGAACAATGTTATCCGAAATGCATCTGCTGAAAGCCCCTGCTATTTGCATCATGTGTCGGCCACTACCACTTCTTCTTTTGTGTCATACTGATGTCATCACTGTGAAAAAGCTAATGTGATATAATTTCAATGACTGAATCATTTTACTAAGTAACAATTTCTAACCCTGAGAAATTCTACCTTTTTTTGGACATGGAATGTTAGAAAGTATTTAGGGAAGGCTATTCTTTCACCAGGCTGTGCCACTGTACTAGGATATCTGAATCCTGAAGACCTGTGTGGAGTGAAGCAGGTAGGGCCAGGTGCAGAGCAGAAAGGGAAGGCCAAGCACACTTGCATGCACCAACAATGGACTTATGCACATAGGCTTTGAATGTGCTCTGAATCATTTAGATAGCTCTGGGACATTTTTAGGTCAAAGTCTACCAGACAGCACAACTGTCTGGTCTGCTAACGACTTATGGGGGACATTAGGAAAGCTTCCCTGGGAATGCATTCTGCCCATTAATTACTATTGGCTTTGTGTTTTGTAATTCACATTTTCTTTCTTTCTATTTGTGGCTTTATTTCTTTTAGCCTGCCCAGCTTGAGTTTGCCTCTCTCGTGGAGCATAGCTTATTTACTGTATTTTTCCACTATAGCTCGGTTTCTGTAAAAAAAAACTTAAATCTTGTTCTTATCCTGCCACATTTGCTGTGTATTTAAAGATGGAGGTCAAATGCCAGGTTCTTTCTTCCCGGGGAGCTTGATGCTTGCTTTTCTTTTTTTACTATTTTTTATCTGACTTCATAGTGAGAGGATTTAAGTGACAATCTTTCAGTGAAAGGAAAGGCTTTTTCTAGCACACAACAATTTTTATATATAAAAATTAGGAAAGCTCAAATGAAGCACTTTTTTGTAATTCTGAAGTGTGGTGGAAATATCAATCAATACGCTAGGTGATGACATTTCCACACATTATCATTTGTGCGCTGTATACCTTTGCCAGTAAAACTGTATGTCTGTGAAAATGGAATGGTCATTGCACTCTACTCCCCTCTACTCTATGCCCCTCCATTCTATGCCCGTATACTCTACCCCAGTCCACTCTACACCACTGCACTCCATGACCTGAAACTCTACTCCACTCTGCTCTACAACACTCTACTCCACTCTACACCACTCCACTCGGACACTTTGCTCCACTCTACTCTACATCACTCCACTCTACTACACTCCTTGCCACTTTACTCCACTCCACGACACTCCACTCTACGCCACTCCATTCTTTGCCACTCCACTTTATGAGGCTCTACTCCACTCTTCGTCCCTCCACTCTATGACACTCTATGCCATTCCACTCGACAACACTCTACTCCCCTCTGTATCACTATGACACTCTACTCCACTGTGCGTCACTCTACGCAACTCCCTCTGTGCCACTCCACACCACTTACTCCACTCTACTCTATGACACACTACTCCACTACGCTGCTCTACGCCACTCCACTCTATGCGACTCCACTCTACAACACTCTATGCCACTGCATTCTATGACACTGTACTCGTCTCTACGCCACTCCACTCTACAACACTGTACTCCACACCACTCTAGTCTACGACACGCCACTCTACAACACTCCACTCTATGACACTCCATTCTACGACACTCCACTCTATGACAATCTACTCCCTTCTTCGCCACACTACTCTACAACACACCACCCCACTCTACTCAACTCTTTCCACGTCACTCCATACCACTTTACTGCAGTCTATGCCACTCCACTCTGCAACACTCTACTCCACTCTCTATGACACTCGACAACACTCTACTCCACTCTACGCCCCTCCACTCAATGATACTCTCCCAGCAGCGGCCGGTGCAGGTAAGCGCGGTGTGGCTGGGTGGTGGGGATGTAGACAGGATAACGGAATAGGATTTATTTATTTATTTAATTTGCCCTATTCCATCATCTGTTGACATCCCCCGCCCTGCCCCACCGCCCTTACCTGCACCGGCCGCTGCTGTACTCTACTCACTCCACAACTCTCCGTGACACTCCACAACACTTTACACCACTCTACGCAAGTCCACTCTGTGCCACAACACTGCACTCCACTCTACCCCACTCTATGCCACTCTGTGACACTCTACACCACTCCACCACACTCCATGAGACTATACTCTACTCTACTACACTCTACTCTACTCCACTCTACACCACTCCACCACACTCTATGCCTCTCCACTGCACTCTATGCCACTCCATTCTATGACACTCTAGTCAACTCAATGTCACTCCACTCTATGACAATCTACTTCATTTTATGCCACAACACTCTACCCCATTATGCGCAACCCCCTTTACACCACTCCACGCCACTTTACTCTACGCCATGACGCACTATGTCACTCCACTCTTTAACATTATGCCACTCCACTCTATGACAATTTACTCTACTTAACGGCATTCTACTCCTCTCTATGCCACTCCACTGTAAGACACTTTACTAACTCCACGCACCTCCTCTACGTCCTTCTACTCTACTCTAATCCTGCCACTCCATGATACTCCACTCCACTCCACTCTACACCACTACACAACACTCTACGCCATCCACTCAACTCCCTCTACGCAACTTCATGGCACTCTATGCCACTCCATGACACTCTTTGCCACTCCATGAGACTCCACGACACTCCACTGTATGCCACTCCACTGTACGACACTCCACTCAAGTGCATGCCACTCTCCTCTATGCCACTAACTTTTAACCATGCTCAACAGCAGCCACGCTGGTGTGCAAAATGGCTAAAACACATTGGCAAGTCCAATAGCTCTTGTATAGGCGAGACCTATTGGCTTTGCCAGTGCTAGTTCAATATAGGATAAAGAAGCAGATTAAGAAACAACAGTACCAATGTGGGAAACATTTGGGCTTAAGGGCACACATGGAAGTATTTGCAGTGCTTATCTAAAAAAGAACCAAGAGTTTTCTTTATAAATAAGTTTTCTGGTAATTCTGAATCACACAATAATAGTAAGCTAGAAGTTCATATATGGTTCCTTCCCCTCCTTATTCCATCCTCCCCACCTCACCCAAGAATTACTGATGTTAACAGTGTTGGTAAAATTTCAGGGAGCAGAACTGAACTGCAGATGATTAGAGTATAATAGGAGCACAGCAAGAGACTGGTTTCTATTTTGACTCCTTTGTGCATGTCCTGATTTCTGTTTAAGCAATTCTGCTGTGGTGCATGAGTCACCAGAGATCTTATTCTGGCCCTGTAAGTGGTGCCGCAGGTCTTGAATACAATGTTGAGGTCAGTGGGAAATATGAGTTCTCTCAAAGTCACTACTATTCTTCCATGCATGTTGTGAACTTACAGGAGTGTTGTTGCATGGAGAATATTTTTCCGTAGCCAGGTGAACCTCAGAGATGCAAGCAACAAAGCACTGCTGCCACCAAGATAGGAAAGGAAGCAACTCTGCACAGTCCTTCTCCATTTGTTTTTATAAAATTAACTTTACTTTTTTTTTATAACCAATTTTTATTGTGTTTACAAAGCAACATCCAAAGTAATACAATCGTGAAGAGCAGAGCATTTCAGGGCTATAGCAACACTTGAGACAGTTATTTCAGTAAGCAGTAGCCTCATGACCATAACCCATAATATGACCACTACTTCCCCCATACTTTATCATGTTTATGAGGACAGCCCATGCCTCATATTTTGGTTTTTCCTGTTGTGCACACCAGTCAACCCCCCTACACCACAGCTGGATCGAGGGGGATGAAGGTTGCCTCCACAGGTGGGCAACATCTCTTTTGGCTACCAGAGAGGCCACTCCTCCAAAAATCCTCTCAGAGCACAGTCCCCCAGCTCCTCCAGGAGCCACAGCAGTGCCGTCCGGTGGCCCAGGTCAATCGAGAGCCCCAGAGCCACTGAGATCTCCCAACTCACCCTGCCCCAAAAGGAGCACAGCGCCAGTCAGTCCCATGCCACATGATAGAAGTCAGCAGCAGGGAGAGCGCAGCATGCGCATGTAGCCTGAGCGTTCGGGGATATCTGTTGCATGCAGCATGGGGAAAGATATGTCATCTACAGGTAGTTGATCTGGAACACGCGCAGTCGTGAGGACATCGGCAGCTCCCTGGGGGCCAGACATGCCTCCCTCCAATCATCATTGTTCAGCTCGCCCACCCACCCAGTCCACCCACTTCTGTCTAAGGGAAGCAAAGCCATCAGGAGCATTGATAATCAAGGAATGGTAAATCACAGATATCGTTACCCTATCCATGCACCCCATGAAGATTTTGGCCTCAAAGTGACTATAGTCAAGAAGTTGGGCATCCGGGGGGAGGTTCGCCTGCAGGGCATACCGTAGCTGAAGGAAACAGAAGATCTGTGTGTGGGACAAGGCATAATGATCCCTCAATTCTTGAAAAGACATCAGATTACCCCCTGGAGGACATCTCCTAAATACATAATTCCTATCTGGTCCCTTTGGGCAAAGCCCTCAAGGCTGGAGAGCTGTGGAAGCCATGTGCCTTGCCAGAGGGGGATCAATCCCGTGAGGGGCGGTCCCACTGAGTAAAGCGCAACGCCGCCCTCCAACAATGTACCATCACCTGGGAGAAGGATGGTGTCGTTGGGGGCATTTGGCCCCTGTAAAGCAAGTCAAAGAGCCCCTCAAAGCCCAGTAGGTGAAGTTCCAAGTGATAGGCGGGATCATCCCAGTCTCCTGCAGACCACTCATTGATGGGCACCAGTTGCGCCGCTAGATAGTACCCGTAGATGTCTGACACAACACACCAAGGCCACCATCGAAGGGAGACTTACACGCTGAGCTGAACCCACCCAATGGTGCTTACAGGCCCATATAAAGGATGTGAGTCTGGAGGTCAGAGAGTGGAACCCCCCTTGGGGGATCGTATAAGGAACGTATGCTAAGACGCAAAAATAGCAGGGGAGTCACATCATCTTAAAGGGTGTGATGCACCCCAAGGGGTTAAGGGGTAGTTTGCTCCAGTGTCGCAGATCATGGTCAAGGGACGAGGCTACCTGTTGAAAATTAAGGGCCCAGGCCAGGTCAGGGAGGTGTAATATATGAATCCCCAGGTACTTAAAGGAGTTCTGCCGAAGAGGTACATCAGGGCACCAGTGTCATCCTGCAGCATTCCCAGTCACCTCTACCAATAAGGATTTACACACATTAACCTGAAGACCAGAAGCATCTCCATAAAGATGAAGGCTCTCCAGACAGCGGGGCCAGAGGCCTGGAGGTCGCTGAGGAAGAGGAGAATGTCGTCAGCATAGAGCGCTATCTGATCCTCAAACCCACCCCCCACCTCCAGCCCAGTATCCGAGCGTCACAAGCGTGCCAACAATTCAATAGCCAGGGCAAATAGCAGTGGCGAGAGTAGACAGCCCTAACGTGTGCCTCCATGGATCGTGAATAAGGTGGATAAAACGCCATTTACACAGACCTGAGCCAAGGGGGTTTTATACAGGAGATGCACCATTCCGTGAAATAGTGGCCCGAAGACTGCTCGCAGGAGGACCGCATCAAGGAAGGACCAGGAGACTGTGTCAAAAGCCTTACAAAAGTCCAACAGAAGGAGGGCCAGGTTACAGTCCAGGCGATGTGCCTGGGAAAGAGCCAACTGCACTTGATGAATTCAGTGACGGATGCTTCTGCCCGGTATGAAAAAAAATTGGTCTGGATGAATAAGGTGGGACAGGGTTTGGGTCAGCCAAGTCGCTAGGACTTTAGCAAAGACCTTGATGTCTGCATTAATAAGCACGATCGGGTGGTAAGAGGAGCACAGGTCTGTAGGAAGCCCTTCTTTAGGGGTAACAATGATAGTGGCACTGTCTAGGTCTGGATGGAACAATCCCATTGTTATGCCTCCACATAGAAGGCCAGCAGGTGGGGTGTCAGAAGGTATAGTATCTTTTATAGTATTCAATGGGGGAGCCATCCGGACTAGGGGTTTTCCCGATTTGAGCCCAGATATGGCTTGGTCGACCTCTTCTGGTGTTAAAGGTTGGTCTAACTCGTGGGCCTGGAATGCGGAATTGAGGGTAGTGGAATGTCCCAGAGAAGGAGTCTCTCAGTCTCCGAAGGGGGTGTTGGACATATTGAATAGAGGTCCCGATAGAATGCCGCGAAGACCTGACCAATCACCGACAGATCTTCCTGGAGATTGCCAGCTAAGTCGCTAACGACGGGCACTATTCTAGTGGAGACATTATGGGTCACTAGCCCATATATCAGCTTGCCGGACTTGTCCTCCGATTCATAGACCCATTGTGTCGAGGCTCTCCAGCACTGCTTCACCTCTTCAAGGGAGACCTGTTGCAGTTCAGACTGCGGTCCAATCATCTGTGCCAGAGCCCTGGGCCTGGTGTTCCAAATTAACAATTTGGGCCTCTAGATTCGTCACCTGCGCTTGTTGTAGGAATTCTCGTCACCTCGAACCTTTCAGCAGCCCCCTCAGGGTGGGTTTGGCTGATGCCCATATCGTTGCTGCAGAGAATATGGAGCCCTCATTAGATCGAAAAAAGACATGCAACTCCTCCTCTACGAAGGAGGCACACTCAGGGTTCCTTAGATGCCATGCGCTGTATCTCCAGACTGGGCTCTGAGTCTGCGCCTGGGCACCCCATTCAGTAAGGATGGGGGCATGATCGGATATATCACACAGGAGAATCTGGATGTACCGCAGTGATAGGAGATCAGTTACTGGTAACCACAGCAGGTCAATCCGTGATACTGTATTGTGGGCTGCAGATTCATGTGTATATAGTGATGGGTGCCATGAATGCCATGCGTCACCAAGGCCCATGCAGTCTGCCCAGGCCACTAAACATGCCAAACTGAAATGTCCCACGATCGGAGTGTCTGTAAGGTGGGCAGCAGCAGCTGTGGGGGGCATAACAAGAGATAAAATTCTAATGTCGGGAAACCATACTTCCTTCAACCCCCACGTACCTCCCCTGGGGATCCTCATGTACTTTAGTCACTGTCAGTGGAAAAGACTTATGCAATAGGAGGTTGACTACCCTTGAGCCTTTGGTGAAGCCCAAGTGAAAAACTCTGTCGTAGCCGAATCGACCAAGGAAGGGGCAGTGGGAGTCCAACTGATGTGTTTCCTGCAATAGGACTACATTTGGTTTGTATCGCTTGATATAAAGCAGAACAGCACGAGACCGTTAACATTCCAAGAAATAATCATAGGGGAGGGTGGTATGGTAAATGCAGGATACTTTGGGGCCCGTCAAGGACAGGGACAATCTGCATGTTGCAGCCCAGAGCACAGCTAAGACGTCAGAGATGTTACACTGGAGAGCTTGTGAAATACCAGAAAGGCAGAACAAACTTATAACAAAGCAACAATCCCACAGAAACCAACATAAGACCCCCTCACTCCCCCATACATCCCCCACCCCATACTTCCTCCCCTGAAGCATCTGTCAACTGCAAACAAAACATGATTTACAACAGAAAAAAACAAAAAGAAAGAAAGAAAACTCTAGGGAATTCAAATGGCAGTACATGTACCCAAAAGAAGAATCTCGTGCCTGACAGCATTCAGTTGATCAACTAGAAGTGAACTCCCCAGTGAAGATGACTCACATACAGCCATGGAATCCAACATAGATTCAAAGCATTAGAATATGCTATGCACATTCACCCACCCCCACCCTCCCAGGGCCAAGGGTGAGGCGCCAGGGTACATAATACAACTTTGAGTGTCTCCACCAACCAGTCACTTTTCACCACAGGTCCCTGCTGCCTCCAGACATAGCAAAGGGGAGAGGAAGGTTAAGGTGGTGGGGGACGCCCATGTGGCCCCAGGTTCAGCCGAACCCCCAATTCCTTGAGCCATAGCAATCATCTCTCTGCAGCCATTCCTAGGCTTGTTCTGGGGTGTCAAAAAATAGGTTGAGGATTGGAAGATGACCCTGAGGCAGCCTGGGAAAAAAAGCATATAGCAGAGATTGAGAGTGCTAAGCTTCCGCTTCACTTCCTCAAAGGAGCATCAATGCTGTTGGGCCACCTTTGTATAACCTGGGAAAATCATGATCTTGGAGTTCAGGTGCCGGAGATTTCCGCTGGTTCCAAGCTTCACGCAGGATTGTATCTCAGTTTCGAAAAATGAGGAGCAGCAGTATCACTGGACGGGTTGGGGCTCCGGGTGGGGACTTCTTAGTTATGGCCCGGTGCACTCTCTCAATAACAAAAAGGGTAGATAGTTTACACTCTGGGACCATGGATCTGAACCAGGTTTCGAGAAGTTCACTCAGCATCCTCTCCTCTTCCATCAAAGGACGCCACCGATGCCATCAATTTGGATACTTGAAGCTTAAGTGCAGCTACATCATCTTCAGTCGTGGAGATCTGTGTCTCTGTTTCAGTCACTCTGTCAGCCACTCTGCACAGGTCCTGGCGAAGAAGAGGTACAATTAGAGGCCATTGATCTTTGTCTCCACTGTGTTCCATGAGTCCTAAATTGCCTTGAGGATCGTGTCTAGATCTGCTGCAGAGTGGGGTGTGACCCCAGGTGGGGGGGCCAACAGCATCTCTGTTGTCCAATGTCGGGACCGTATATTGGTACATTTTATTCTGGACCGACGTAGGTGGAAGAGACTTGCCGCTACCCACCAGCAGGGAGACCATGGTCAAAGCAGCAGAGGATGGGGACAGGCCTGCTTGCCTCGAGGCAGCACGAGTAGCCCATCCAAGGGAGGGTCCCAGTTCCCCTGAGCAATCCCGTTGAAGCGTAATGGTTGTTCTTGGTAAAGGGGAGGATGTCCGGGTGAAACAGCAGGAGGGTCCAGGTGCACCAGCCCGCTTGCCCAAGGGCAGCACAAGCAGTCAGTGGTGTCTAGTCAGGAGCACCGAGGGCGAATCCGCAATATCCTACACAGGGGGAGCCAGGCGACTCATGGTTCAGCTGAGTCCACCGTCATCCAGGCACTCCCAGCAGAGATGGAGCAGCAGCATTAAAGGTTGTGGGGTGGGTGAGGTGGACAAAGCCCAAAGTCAAGAGCACATCTCACTTGGGGGGAGGCGATTAGGTGCAGGGGACACCACTGCAGAACACCGGCCCCCAGATATGAGCAGCAATCGCGAAATACATAGCCACTAGGCTCCCACAGTGCAGTCCTCTGTGTGAGGCCCACCTCTCTTTCAGGCTGGGCTTAGGGACCTGGAGGAGCAATCCCACAGAGTTTCGAAATCAGGGCTTCCCAACCTGCTGCTGGCAGGCCCCGGGTGTAGGCAGCCGCATCTACAAGTGGGGGAAGGGCCGTTACCACTGTGTGCCCTCTCTAGTTGGATGACAATGCGGGGCAAGGTTTTTAAAAGGTTCCTGGGGAGCCGAAAGGCTGTCTCATCTGATGTGCAGGACAGACGCCTCACTGCTCCGATTGAAGCCCTCCCCGGAGCCGGGCGGGCCAGGCTCCAGCCTCAGCTCCAGCAGCGAGGTCAGAGCTGCCACCCGCAATCACGCATCCCCAGCTGCACTCCAGGAGGCCCCCTCTGTGGGCAGGGGGGCCCGTTCCCTGGTCCCATCCTGCACTGGCCACCCCAGATGGCCCCAAACTCCCCCTCCCCCAGAAGGCAGTGTCCACGAGTCGCTCATGTGCCATAGAGCAGAAGCACGGAAGCCACCATTATGCCATGGCCCGCTGCTAAATCAGTCTCTGTAGCGCGGACCCCGCAGCCCTGCTGTCACCCCTAAGAGGGCCGAAGAGGGTGTCCAGGGTGCCACAAGTGTTGGGAGCCAGGGTGGAGGTTCCTTCATGGCTCCTGTCAGGCAGGTTGGGGAGGGATTAAACTCAGGCAGTGGGAGATTGGTTAAGGCTCGACCGCCATCTTGGCCACGCCCCCCAAAATGGACTTTACATAGTTAAGTAAATTGATGTAGGGCAATCTTCCTCTTGCGTATTATTGTAGTCACTACCTCAATGATATCGCAAATAATATGATGTGTATTTTTTAACTACAGGTGACTTCGTGATTTATTCAGGAAATAAAGGGACAGATGTATTACTGGCTGAGGCGCATTGCATCACTGTACTTACTCTCCTCTTGGTTTTATATATATCTATATTCACTGAAAAAACCATAGGTTTCAGACACGTTATAGTTAGAAATTAGCATTTAAAAAACCTTTGAAATTCACTGAAAAAACCATAGGTTTTAGGGACAGTTATAGTTAGTTGGACATTTCACTCGTACAAAACCATAGAAATTCCCCCGTTATAGTTAGTTCAGCTAACTATAACTCGCGCCCCGCAATGCACTGCTGATGACGTCACATATTACATCACTCATGACATTGTCAGTGACATGACTGATGACATCACTGATGACATCTCAAATGACATCACTGATGACATCATCCAGTGACTGTGTGTTTCTGTAAAGTTTAAATATGTTTAATATATATAGGGAAAGGCGTATTGAAGAATGAGTGGGTGTATAAGTGTCTGAATGGATGATTTAGTACGTGAGTGACTGACTCTACAAGTGAGTGATTAAATGTATCTTACTGAATGCATGGGTTAGTGACTAAACTGTGTGAATGTCTGTATCCGTCTGCCTGTTGGTTTGTAAGCGGCTGCATGGCTTTCTGAATAGCTACATGAGTGTCTACATGGGTTATTGATTGATTGTCTGAGTATCTGTATGGGTGCCTGAGTGTTTGTGTGGGTGGGGTGTGTGTGACTCTGTGCATAGATGTGTGAGTTGGTGATTCACTGGGTGCATGGTTTTAAGAGTGCATCTGTGATGGACTGTATGGGTGGGTGAGTGTGTGTATGGGTGTGTTAGTTATTGAATGTATATCTCAGTGGTACATGTGTGAGTAACTACATATGTGAAAGGCAGTATATATGTGTGTTGGAGTATATAAATGGCTATAAGTGAGAGTGTGTGATTGTGAGAGTGGCTGTATGGATAAGTGTGTACTTGTATCAGTGATTGTATAAGAGTGTAAGAATGTGCTAGTATTTGTATGAGTAAGTGAGCTGGTGTGTGTATAACTGTATAGGTGAGTAAATGGGTGTGTGATTAAGTTTTTGCATGACTGACTAGGTGTGTGAGTACCTCTATGGATGAGTGGCGGTGTGTGAGTGTTTATATAGGTGTATGAGTGCATATGATAGTCCTGTACTGAGTGATTAAGTATGAGTGACTGTACGGGTGAGTGAGTGGATGTGGGTGTAGACCTAAGAATCAGTGAGTGGGTATGTAGTTTTTGGTGTTGGAGTGTCTATGGTTTTGAGAATGGCAGTCTGTAATTTAGAGTGGGTGTATCAAAAGTTATATTAGGGTGTGAGAAGATGCATGAAATTATCACATGGATGATGTCATCAGTGATGTCATTTGAGATGTCATCAGTGATGTAATATGTGACGTCATCAGCAGTGCATTCCGGGGGCGCGAGTTATAGTTAGCTGAACTAACTATAACGGGGGAATTTCTATGGTTTTGTACGAGTGAAATGTCCAACTAACTATAACTGTCCCTAAAACCTATGGTTTTTTCAGTGAATTTCAAAGGTTTTTTAAATGCTAATTTCTAACTATAACGTGTCTGAAACCTATGGTTTTTTCAGTGAATTTCAAAGGTTTTTTAAATGCTAATTTCTAACTATAACGTGCCTGAAACCTATGATTTTTTAAGTGAATTTCAAAGGTTTTTTTAAATGCTAGTTTCTAACTATGCCTACAGAGGTAGGACATGTGAAGAAAGAAGAAAAAACGCACAGAAAGAAGCAAAAGATGTGCAGAAAGAACCAACAGAGGAGCAGAAAGAGGCCTTGTTGCAAAATCATCCTGTGCCCACAACTTTTTCAGACGGGTACTGGTGGTAACTGACTCTGACTAACCAGAGCCAGTGCTATGCTAAAAGACACTTAGAATACAGTGAAAACACCTACATACACTAGGGAACACTATGCGTTGGGGTACCCCTGTGATTAGCATGACCTCCTCTGCAAGTCCCTAGTACATAATAGGGCAGGGGGATTAAAACTACCTCTTAAAACGTGCTACAGGGCGCGTTTGCACAGTGGTGAAGGGAGGGGGCCTGAGGTGACATGTGTGCAAACGCACCCCGTGGCTTGTTTTAAGTTGCGGGATTAAGTCCCCTTGAATTCTGAGGGTCCCTGGGGCCCAACTAGCCCCCCAGGTACCTACAGTTAGGACCACAGAGCTGAGTTGCAGAGAGGCGTTCCGAGGCCACGCACCATTTTTCACCTCTCTGCAACGCAACTCTGTTGTGCTTACTGAAGGAACCTGGTGGGCTAGTTGGCCCCCAGGGTCCCTCAGGATTCAAAGGGAATTAATTCCCCAACTTAAAACGCACCACAGGGCGTTTTTGCGCACATGTCACCTGAGGCCCCGCCCCCTCCCTTCACCACTGTGCAAACGCGCCCCGTGGTGCGTTTTAAGTTGGGGGATTAGGTCACCTTGAATCCTGAGGGTCCCTGGGGCCCAACTTGCCCACTAGGTACTTCCAGTAAGCACCACAGGCCTGCGTTGCAACGCCTGTAACAAATTGTGCAGTTGCGTTTAGGTAGTGAAGAGGGTCGTGCTGGGGGTAGTGTTTTAGGGTTTAGGGTAGTGCAGTGGTGTTTGTGTAGTGTAGGGGGTCATGCTGGGGGTAGATTTAGGGTTTAGGGTAGTGCAGTGGTGTTTGGGTAGTGTAGGGAGTCGTGCTGGGGGAGTGTTTTAGGGTTTAGGGTAGTGCAGTGGTGTTTGGGTAGTGTAGGGGTCGTGCTGGGGGTAGTGTTTTAGGGTTTAGGGTAGTGCAGTGGTGTTTGGGTAGTGTAGGGGGTCGTGCTGGGGGTAGTGATTTAGGGTAGTGCAGTGGTGTTTGGGTAGTGTAGGGGTACTGCTGGGGGTAGTGTTTTAGGGTTTAGGTTAGTGCAGTGGTGTTTGGGTAGTGTAGGGGTACTGCTGGGGGTAGTGTTTTAGGGTTTAGGGTAGTGCAGTGGTGTTTGTGTAGTGTAGGGGGTAGTGTTTTAGGGTTTAGGGTAGTGCAGTGGTGTTTGTGTAGTGTAGGAGGTCGTGTTTTAGGGTTTAGGGTAGTGCAGTGGTCTTTGGGTAGTGTAGGGGGTAATGCTGGGGGTGGTGTTCTAGGGTTTAGGGCAGTACAGTGGTGTTTGGGCAGTGTAGGGGGTAATGCTGGGGGTGGTGTTTCAGGGTTTAGGGCAGTGCAGTGGTGTTCGGGCAGTGTAGGGGGTGCTGCAGGGGGTGGTGTTTCAGGGTTTAGGGCAGTGCAGTGGTGTTCGGGCAGTGTAGGGGGTGGTGTTTCAGGGTTTAGGGCAGTGCAGTGGTGTTCGGGCAGTGTAGGGGGTCGTGCAGGGGGTGGTGTTTCAGGGTTTAGGGCAGTGGTGTTCGGGCAGTGTAGGGGGTCGTGCTGGGGGTGGTGTTTCAGGGTTTGGGGCAGTGCAGTGGTGTTCGAGCAGTGTAGGGGGTCTTGCTGGGGCTGGTGTTTCAGGGTTTAGGGCAGTGCAGTGGTGTTCGGGCAGTGTGGGGGGTCGTGCTGGGGGTGGTGTTTCAGGGTTTAGGGCAGTGCAGTGGTGTTTGGGCAGTGTAGGGGGTCATGCTGGGGCTAGTGTTTCAGGATTTAGGGCAGAGCAATGGTGTTCAGGCAGTGTAGGGGGTTTTGCTGGAGGTGGTGTTTCAGGGTTTAGGGCAGTGCAGTGGTGTTCGTGCAGTGTAGGGGGTGGTGTTTCAGGGTTTAGGGCAGTGGTGTTCAGGCAGTGTAGGGGGTCTTGCTGGGGTTGATGTTTCAGGGTTTAGGGCAGTGCAGTGGTGTTCGGGCAGTGTAGGGGGTCGTGCTGGGGGTGGTGTTTCAGGGTTTAGGGCAGTGCAGTGGTGTTCCGGCAGTGTAGGAGGTCGTGCAGGGGGTGGTGTTTCAGGGTTTAGGGCAGTGCAGTGGTGTTCGGGCAGTGTAGGGGGTCGTGCTGGGGGTGGTGTTTCAGGGTTTAGGGCAGTGCAGTGGTGTTCGGGCAGTGTAGGGTGTCGTGCTGAGGGGTGGTGTTTCAGGGTTTAGGGCAGTGCAGTGGTGTTCGGGCAGTGTAGGGGGTCGTGCAGGGGTGGTGTTTCAGGGTTTAGGGCAGTGCAGTGGTGTTTGGGCAGTGTAGGGGGTCGTGCAGGGGGTGGTGTTTCAGGGTTTAGGGCAGTGCAGTAGTGTTCGGCCAGTGTAGGTGGTCTTGCTGGGGGTGGTGTTTCAGGCTTTAGTGCAGTGGTGTTCGGGCAGTGTAGGGGGTCTTGCTGGGGGTGGTGTTTCAGGGTTTAGGGCAGTGCAGTGGTGTTCAGGCAGTGTAGGGGGTCTTGCTGGGGCTGGTGTTTCAGGGTTTAGGGCAGTGCAGTGGTTTTCGGGCAGTGTAGGCAGTCGTGCTGGGGCTGGTGTTTCAGGGTTTAGGGCAGTGCAGTGGTGTTCGGGCAGTGTACGGGGTTGTGCTGGGGCTGGTGTTTCAGGGTTTAGGGCAGTGCAGTGGTGTTCAGGCAGTGTAGGGGGTTGTGCTGGGGGTGGTGTTTCAGGGTTTAGGGCAGTGCAGTGGTGTTCGGGCAGTGTAGGGGGTCGTGCTGGGGCTGGTGTTTCATGGTTTAGGGTAGTGCAGTGGTGTTTGGGCAGTGTAGGGGGTCGTGCTGGGGGTGGTGTTTCAGGGTTTAGGGCAGTGCAGTGGTGTTCGGGCAGTGTAGGGGGTCATGCTGGGGGTGGTGTTTCAGGGTTTAGGGCAGTGCAGTGGTGTACGGGCAGTGTAGGGGGTCTTGCTGGGGGTGGTGTTTCAGGGTTTAAGGCAGTGGTGTTCGGGCAGTGTAGGGGTCTTGCTGGGGGTAGTGTTTCGGGGTTTAGGGCAGTGCAGTGGTGTTCGTGAAGTGTAGGGGGTCGTGCTGAGGTTGGTGTTTCAGGGTTTAGGGCAGTGCAGTAGTGTTCGGGCAGTGTAGGGGATTGTGCAGGGGGTGGTGTTTCAGGGTTTAGGGCAGTGCAGTGGTGTTCGGGCAGTGTAGGGGGTTGTGCTGGGGGTGGTGTTTCAGGGTTTAGGGCAGTGCAGTGGTGTTCGGGCAGTGTAGGGGGTCGTGCAGGGGGTGGTGTTTCAGGGTTTAGGGCAGTGCAGTGGTGTTCGGGCAGTGTAGGGGTCGTGCTGGGGGTGGTGTTTCAGGGTTTAGGGCAGTGCAGTGGTGTTCGGGCAGTGTAGCGGGTCTTGCTGGGGGTGGTGTTTCAGGGTTTAGGGCAGTGGTGTTCGGGCAGTGTATGGGGTCTTGCTGGGGTTGGTGTTTCAGGGTTTAGGGCAGTGCAGTGGTGTTCAGGCAGTGTAGGGGGTCTTGCTGGGGGTAGTGTTTCAGGGTTTAGGGCAGTGCAGTGGTGTTCGTGCAGTGTAGTGGGTCGTGCTGGGGATGGTGTTTCAGGGTTTAGGGCAGTGCAGTAGTGTTCGGGCAGTGTAGGGGGTCGTGCAGGGGGTGGTGTTTCAGGGTTTAGGGCAGTGCAGTGGTGTTCGGGCAGTGTAGGGGGTCGTGCTGGGGGTGGTGTTTCAGGGTTTAGGGCAGTGCAGTGGTGTTCGGGCAGTGTAGGGGTCGTGCTGGGGGTGGTGTTTCAGGGTTTAGGGCAGTGGTGTTCGGGCAGTGTAGGGGGTCTTGCTGGGGGTGATGTTTCAGGGTTTAGGGCAGTGCAGTGGTGTTCGGGCAGTGTAGGATGTCTTGCTGGGGGTAGTGTTTCAGGGTTTAGGGCAGTGCAGTGGTGTTCGGGCAGTGTAGGGGTCATGCTGGGGGTGGTGTTTCAGGGTTTAGGGCAGTGCAGTGGTGTTCGGGCAGTGTAGGGGGTCGTGAAGGGGGTGGTGTTTCAGGGTTTAGGGCAGTGCAGTGGTGTTCGGGCAGTATAGGGGGTCGTGCTAGGGTATGTGTTTCAGGGTTTAGGGCAGTGCAGTGGTGTTCGGGCAGTGTAGGGGGTCGTGCTGGGGGTAGTGTTTTAGGGTTTAAGGTAGTGCAGTGGTGTTTGTGTAGTGTAGGGGGTCGTGCTGGGGGCAGTGTTTTAGGGTTTAGGGTAGTGCAGTGGTGCTTGTGTAGTGTAGTGGGTTGTGCTGGGGGCAGTGTTTTAGGGTTTAGGGTAGTGCAGTTATGTTTGTGTAGTGTAGGGGGTCGTGTTTTAGTGTAGTGCAGTGGTGTTTGGGTAGTGTAGGGGGTCGTGCTGGGGGTAGTGTTTTAGGATTTAGGTTAGTGCAGTGGTGTTGGGGTAGTGTTTTAGGGTTTAGGGTAGTGCAGTGGTGTTTGTGTAGTGTAGGGGGTCATGCTGGGGGTAGTGTTTTAGGGTTTAGGATAGTGCAGTGGTGCTTGTGTAGTGTAGGGGGTCGTGCTGGGGTAGTGTTTTAGGGTTTAGGGTAGTGCAGTGTTGTTTTTGTAGTGTAGGGGGTTCATGTTTTAAGATGCAACGCTCCAATACCTGACCAGTCTGCACTACATAAAACTGCAAAAAACTAAAAATAAAAAGTGTTTTGCACACTTTTGTCATTGGGCTATATGTGGGCTACATCTGGGTAATATTTGTGCTACATTTGGGCTCTTTTTCACTGGTGGCCATCTTGGAAGACTTCTTTGTTATGAAGTTTCCTAATTTCCTCATTTACTGCAGTCTCCTCAGTAGGAAATGCTTTCAGTTTTTTACTTTGATTCCATCAAGAAGGCATTCAGATGTGTCACACATTTGCCATAAATTCAGAATGTTATTACTCTAGTTGTTCATTAGATCACTGTAGTAAAGCTACTGCTCACCAAGGAGTTAACTGGAAGTCTACTGCTGGTATTGAAAGTGATTGTTTCAGTCTGCATGTCAGAATTTTCTAATGAAATAGAAGAGGATTTGAGATCTCACTTAAAACATGCACTAAATTTTCTTTTTGCAGCACTAACCATAATTTCTATGGCAAAATGAACCCCCTCATTTTGTTCCTTTTTAAATTAAATGTTTTAAGTGTTACCAGTTTATTCCAATCAAGATGGCTTCAGGTGTGCCATACTTTTGTCATAAGTAAGACTGTTAGCGCTCTAGTTGTTCTTTAGAACACTCTGGGAAGCTGCAGTAGAACACAAAGGCATCAACTGACAGGCTGCTCCTGTTGAAATATAACAGGAAGATATTTGAGATCACACTTGAAACATGTCCTAATTTTTCTTTCTACAGCACTAACCATAATTTCTATGACAAAATGAACCCCATCATTTTGTTCCTTTTTAAATTAAATGTTTTAAGTGTTACCAGTTTATTCCAATCAAGATGGCTTCAGGTGTGCCATACTTTTGTCATAAGTAAGACTGTTAGCGCTCTAGTAGTTCTTTAGAACACTCTGGGAAGCTGCAGTAGAACACAAAGGCATCAACTGACAGGCTGCTCCTGTTGAAATATAACAGGAAGATATTTGAGATCACACTTGAAACATGTCCTAATTTTTCTTTCCAGAGCACTAACCATAATTTCTATGACAAGATGAACCCCATCATTTTGTTCCTTTTTAAATTAAATGTTTTAAGTGTTACCAGTTTATTCCACTCAAGATGGCTTCAGGTGTGCCATACTTTTGTCATAAGTAAGGCTGTTAGCACTCTAGTTGTTCTTTAGAACACTCTGGGAAGCTGCAGTAGAACACAAAGGAATCAACTGACAGTCTCTGCCCTTGTTGGATGTACATGTTTTACTGAGAATGTCAGACTTCATTCTCACATGACTGAGAAAGATAATGTGAATTTACAGAAAATATGCTCTCATTTTAGCTTCTGGGGCACCTTCCAAAACTGTATGGGACAAGCATGTGAAAATAGTTTTCTCTCAAACATGATTCATGATATCCCAGCAGAAGGTTTTTCACAGGGTAAAATCACCTTAGAACACACCACAATTCCTGAAATTAGTATGGTACCATCAACAAATGAATTCTAATGTAACTAAAGTCTGTTATCACCCTTTATAGTTCTCCTTTTGGTAACCCTCAAAATCTTCGATTCACTACAATGCATTTCAAAGGGGTACTATCATTTATATTGGTCCCAAGATGGCTGCCAGCAATTCCAGGATGAAGTGCTGACAGCCAATCAGATCTCACGATGACATGTGTGGTTAGGCTCCGCCCAGATATATATGTGTTTTTACTTTTGATTTTCTCAGCAACTACTGAACGGATTTACACCATTTAACAAAAAGGGTTCTTTTTGAACCAAGAACTACCTCTTTGCCAAATTTGGTGTAATTCCGTTCAGCAGTTCGGGCTGTAGCCTTGCATAAAGTTTCCTATGGGAAATTGATTTTTTGACTCTTATTTTTTTAATTTCTCCGCAACTACTGAATGGATTTACACCATTTAACAAAAGGGTTCTTTCTGAACCAAGAACTACCTCTTTGCCAAATTTGGTGTAATTCCGTTCAGCAGTTCGAGCTGTAGCCGTGTCTAAAGTTTCCTATGGGAAAATGAATGGGGAAAACACGTTTTGGGACCCCCTTTTTCTCGGCCCCCGCTTGACGAATCACCCTGAGACTTTCAGGGTAGGAGCGGACCTGAGCGGGCCATAAAGTTTGAAAATTTCGCGAAGATTCGTCAACCGACGCAAGAGTTATTTCAAATAGAATGTCGCGGATTTCCTATGGAAAATAGGTCCTAACTATAACTATCTACTGGCGACCGCCAGTAGATAATATATATATCTACATTAGTTATAGTTAGGAGCTAGTTTCCATAGGAAAAGCGTTTTTTGATTTACCAATATATTTAGCGCCGTTTGACGAATCTTCGCAAAATTTTTAAAACTAATGGGGTGCTCCGGTCAGCTCCTGTCTTGAAAGTTTCAGGGTGATTCATCACGGTGGGGCCGAGAAAAAAGGGGGTCCCAAAACGTGTTTTCTCCATGTTAATTTCCATAGGAAACTTTTGTTGCGGCTACAGCCCGAACTGCTGAACGGAATTACACAAAATTTGGCAGAGAGGTAGCTCTTTGTCCAGAGTGCACCCTTTGCTTTAACCCCTTAACTGCTGGGCCTTTTCCCCCCTAGTGCTGAGCCCTTTTTTGGCTATTTGGGGTAGTTCGCGCTTAGGCCTCTGTAACTTTTTGACCACATAAGGTATCCACGCCAAATGTGCGGCCTTTTCTTCCAACATCATGGGGATTCTAAAGGTACCCAGCATTTGTGGATTCCCCTGGAGGGGACCCAGAAATTAGCCAAAATACAGCTACATTTTTATTTTTATTTTTAAATGGGAAAAAAGTGCTGCAAATGAAAGCGTCTGGTTTTTTCCCTGAAAGTGGTATCAACAAAGGGTTTGTGGGGCTGAAATCACTATTTTCCCAGCTTTTAGGGACTGACAGACTTTTGTCAGAAAACCAACATTTTTTACACAGTTTTGGCCTTTTACTGGGATATAGCCTATTTTTGCTATTTTTTGTGCTTTCAACCTTCTTCCAGTTAATGGTAGAAATGGGTATGAAACCAATAATGGGTCCTGGAAAGCTATACATTTTAGAAAAGTAGACAACATTCTGAATTCAGCAAAGGGTCATTTGTGTAGATCCTTCAAGGTTTCTTTATAGAAACTAACAGTTGAATATAGGAAAAATTGAAAATTAGTTGAAAAAAACAGCCATTTGTGCCAACGTTTTCACCTGTAACTTCTTCTAATTATGACAGCTGTTTGAAAGCAATATACCGTTACATTTGCAGGACCTTTCTGTTTGTGGGGATATATAGGACTTGTAGGTTCACCAAGAACCCGACGAACCCAGAGCAAATAACTGTGCAGCGTCTTGCAATGGTTTTTCATTATGTACCGGGTATACAGCAATTAATTTGGGAAAATATATACATGGAATAATCGGTATGAAAGACACCTATGTATTTCTGAAATTGGAACAAAATATAGAGTTTAGAAACAGTAGATATTTGCACATTTCCGAAATTGTGAGTACCCATACTAGCATGAGAATTATAGGTCATTTTTCAAAATGAGTTCTTTTTTACACATTGTCTTTCATTTGGAAGGCAGAAATGCATCGAAAGTCAATAGGTAAGAACAGTTGCTCTACAATTCTGTGTTACCCTAAGTCTCCCGATAAAAATGGTACCTCACTTGTGTGGGTAGGCCTAGTGCCCGCGACAGGAAACGACTCAAAACGCAACGTGGACACACTTTATTTTTACAGTGAAAACTGACCCTTTTTTTGCAAAATGCCTAGCTGTAGATTTTGAACCCTAGCTCTGCTGGCACCTAGGGAAACCTAGCAAACCTATACATATTTTAACACTAGACACCCAGGGGAATCCAGGATGGGGTGACTTGACTGGCTCCCACCAGGCTCTGTTACCCAGAATCCCTTGCAAACCTAAAAATTTGTCACAAAAACACATTTTCCTCACATTTCTGTGGTGGAAAGTTCTGGAATCTGCGTGGATCCACAAAATTCCACCCACCCCGTGTTCCCCAAAGTCTTTCAAGAAAAATGGTACCTCACTTGTGTGGGTAGGCCTAGTGCCCGTGACAGGAAACGGCCCAAAACGCAACGTGGACACACCACATTTTCACAGTGAAAACAGACACTTTTTTAGCAAAGTGCCTAGCTGTAGATTTTGAACCCTAGCTCTGCCGGCACCTAGGGAAACCTAGCAAACCTATACATTTTTGAAAACTAGACACCGAGGGGAATCCAGGATGGGGTGACTTGACTGGCTCTCACCAGGTTATTTTACCCAGAATCCCTTGCAAACCTAACAATTTGTCCAAAAAAACACATTTTCCTCACATTTCTGTGGTGGAAAGTTCTGGAATCTGCGTGGATCCACAAAATTCTACCCACCCCGCATTCCCCAAAGGCTTACAAGAAAAATGGTACCTCACTTGTGTGGGTAGGCCTAGTGCCCACGACAGGAAACGGCCCAAAACGCAACGTGGACACACCACATTTTCACAGTGAAAACGGACCCTTTTTTTGCAAAGTGCCTAGCTGTAGATTTTGAACCCTAGCTCTGCTGGCCCTAGGGAAACCTAGCAAACCTATACATTTTTAAACACTAGACACCCAGGGGAATCCAGGATGGGGTGACTTGACTGGCACCCACCAGGTTCTGTTACCCAGAATCCCTTGCAAACCTAAACATTTGTCAAAAAAAACAAATTTTCCTCACATTTCTGTGGTGGAAAGTTCTGGAATCTGCGTGGATCCACAAAATTCCACCCACCCCGCGTTCCCCAAAGTCTTCCGAGAAAAATTGTACCTCACTTGTGTGGGTAGGCCTAGTGCCCGTGACAGGAAACGGCCCAAAACGCAACGTGGACACACCACATTTTCACGGTGAAAACGGACCCTTTTTTTGCAAAGTGCCTAGCTGTAGATTTTGAACCCTAGCTCTGCCGGCACCTAAGGAAACTTAGCAAACCTATACATTTATGAAAACTAGACTCCCATGGGAATCCAGGATGGGGTGACTCGTCTGGCTCTCACCAGGTTCTGTTACCCAGAATCCCTTGCAAACCAAAACATTTGTAAAAAAACCCACATTTTCCTCACATTTCTGTGGTGGAAAGTTCTGGAATCTGCGTGGATCCACAAAATTCCACCCACCCCGCGTTCCCCGAAGTCTTCCGAGAAAAATGGTACCTCACTTGTGTGGGTAGGCCTAGTGCACGCGACAGGAAACGGCCCAAAACGCAACGTGAACACACCACATTTTCACAGTGAAAACAGACCCTTTTTTTGCACAGTGCCTTGCTGTAGATTTTGAACCCTAGTTCTGCCGGCACCTAGAGAAACCTAGCAAACCTATACATTTTTGAAAACTAGACACCCATGGGAATCCAGGATGGGGTGACTTGACTGGCTTTCACCAGGTTCTGTTACCCAGAATCCCTTGCAAACCTAAACATTTGTCAAAAAAACACATTTTCATCACATTTCTGTGGTGGAAAGTTCTGGAACCTGCGTGGATCAACAAAATTCTACCTGCCCCGCGTTCCCCGAAGTCTTCTGAGACAAATGGTACCTCACTTGTGTGGGTAGGCCTAGTGCCCGTGACAGGAAACGGCCCAAAACGCAATGTGGACACACCACATTTTCACAGTGAAAACAGACCCTTTTTTTGCACAGTGCCTTGCTGTAGATTTTGAACCCTAGCTCTGCCGGCACCTAGGGAAACCCATCAAACCTTTACATTTTTGAAAACTAGACACCAAGGGAAATCCAGGATGGGGTGACTTGGCTGGCTCTCACCAAGTTCTGTTACCCAGAATCCCTTGCAAACGTAAAATTTTGTAAAAAACCCAAATTCTCCTCACATTTCTGTGGTGGAAAGTTCTGGAATCTGCGTGGATCCACAAAATTCCACCCACCCCGCGTTCCCCACAGTCTTCCGAGAAAAATGGTACCTCACTTGTGTGGGTAGGCCTAGTGCCCGCGACAGGAAATGGCCCAAAATGCAACGTGGACACACCACATTTTCACGGTGAAAACTGACCCTTTTTTTGCAAAGTGCCTAGCTGTAGATTTTGAACCCTAGCTCTGCCGGCACCTAGAGAAACCTAGCAAACCTATACATTTTTGAAAACTAGACGCCCATGGGAATCCAGGATGGGGTGACTTGACTGGCTCTCACCAGGTTCTGTTACCCAGAATCCCTTGCAAACCTAAACGTTTGTCCAAAAAACATATTTTCCTCACATTTCTGTGGTGGAAAGTTCGGGAATCTGCGTGGATCCACATAATTCCATGCACCCCGCGTTCCCCGAAGTCTTCCGAGAAAAATGGTACCTCACTTGTGTGGGTAGGCCTAGTGCCCGCGACAGGAAACAGCCCAAAATGCAACGTGGACACATCACATTTTCACAGTGAAAACGGACCCTTTTTTTGCAAAGTGCCTTGCTGTAGAGTTTGAACCCTAGCTCTGCCGGCACCTAGGGAAACCTATCAAACCTATACATTTTTGAAAACTAGACACCCAGGGGAATCCAGGATGGGGTGAATTGGCTGGCTCTCACCAGGTTCTGTTACCCAGAATCCCTTGCAAACCTAAACATTTGTAAAAATACCCACATTTTCCTCACATTTCTGTGGTGGAAAATTCAGGAATCTGCGTGGATCCACAAAATTCTACCCAGCCCGCGTTCCCCAAAGTCTTCCAAGAAAAATGGTACCTCACTTGTGTGGGTAGGCCTAGTGCCCGCGACAGGAAATGGCCCAAAACGCAACGTGGATACACCACATTTTCACGGTGAAAACTGACCCTTTTTTTGCAAAGTGCCTAGCTGTAGAGTTTGAACCCTAGCTCTGCCGGCACCTAGAGAAACCTAGCAAACCTATACATTTTTGAAAACTAGACGCCCATGGGAATCCAGGATGGGGTGACTTGACTGGCTCTCACCAGGTTCTGTTACCCAGAATCCCTTGCAAACCTAAAAATGTGTCCAAAAAAACACATTTTCCTCACATTTCTGTGGTGGAAAGTTCTGGAATCTGCGTGGATCCACAAAATTCCATGCACCCCACCTTCCCCGAAGTCTTCCTAGAAAAATGGTACCTCACTTGTGTGGGTAGGCCTAGTGCCCGCGACAGGAAACAGCCCAAAACGCAACGTGGACACACCACATTTTCACAGTGAAAACGGACCCTTTTTTTGCAAAGTGCCTTGCTGTAGAGTTTGAACCCTAGCTCTGCCGGCACCTAGGGAAACCTATCAAACCTATACATTTTTGAAAACTAGACACCCAGGGGAATCCAGGATGGGGTGACTTGGCTGGCTCTCACCAGGTTCTGTTACCCAGAATCCCTTGCAAACCTAAACATTTGTGAAAAAAACCCACATTTTCCTCACATTTCTGTGGTGGAAAATTCAGGAATCTGCGTGGATCCACAAAATTCAACGCATCCCGCGTTCCCCAAAGTCTTCCGAGAAAAATGGTAACTCACTTGTGTGGTTAGGCCTAGTGCCCGCGACAGGAAACGGCCCAAAACGAAACGTGGACACCACATTTTCACAGTGAAAACTGACCCTTTTTTTGCAAAGTGCCTAGCTGTAGATTTTGAACCCTAGCTCTGCCGGCACCTAGAGAAACCTAGCAAACCTGTACATTTTTGAAAACTAGACGCCCATGGGAATCCAGGATGGGGTGACTTGACTGGCTCTCACCAGGTTCTGTTACACAGAATCCCTTGCAAACCTAAAGATTTGTCCAAAAAAACAAATTTTCCACACATTTCTGTGGTAGAAAGTTCTGGAATCTGCTTGGATCCACAAAATTCCATGCACCCCGCGTTCCCCGAAGTCTTCCGAGAAAAATGGTACCTCACTTGTGTGGGTAGGCCTAGTGCCCGCGACAGGAAACAGCCCAAAACGCAACGTGGACACACCACATTTTCACAGTGAAAACGGACCCTTTTTTTGCAAAGTTCCTTGCTGTAGATTTTGAACCCTAGCTCTGCCGGCACCTAGGGAAACCTATCAAACCTATACATTTTTGAAAACTAGACTCCCAGGGGAATCCAGGATGGGGTGACTTGGCTGGCTCTCACCAGGTTCTGTTACCCAGAATCCCTTGCAAACCTAAAAATTTGTAAAAAAAACCACATTTTCCTCACATTTCTGTGGTGGAAAATTCAGGAATCTGCGTGGATCCACAAAATTCCACCCACCCCGCGTTCCCCAAAGTCTTCAGAGAAAAATGGTACCTCACTTGTGTGGGTAGGCCTAGTGCCCGCGACAGGAAACGGCCCAAAACGCAACGTGGACACACCACATTTTCACAGTGAAAACTGACCCTTTTTTTGCAAAGCGCCTAGCTGTAGATTTTGAACCCTAGCTCTGCCGGCACCTAGAGAAACCTAGCAAACCTATACATTTTTGAAAACTAGACACCCAGGGGAATCCAGTATGGGGTGACTTGACTGGCTCTCAACAGGTTCTGTTACCCAGAATTCTTTGCAAACCTAAGAATTAGTCCAAAAAAACACATTTTCCTCACATTTCTGTGGTGGATAGTTCTGGAATCTGCATGGATCCACAAAATTCCATGCACCCCGCGTTTCCCAAAGTCTTCAGAGAAAAATGGTACCTCACTTGTGTGGGTAGGCCTAGTGCCCGCGACAGGAAACGGCTCAAAACGCAACATGGACACACCACATTTTCACAGTGAAAACGGACCCTTTTTTTGTAAAGTGCCTTGCTGTAGATTTTGAACCCTAGCTCTGCCGGCACCTAGGGAAACCTAGCAAACCTATACATTTTTGAAAACTAGACACCCAGGGGAATCCAGTATGGGGTGACTTGACTGGCGCTCACCAGGTTCGGTTACCCAGAATTCCTTCCAAACCTAAACATTAGTCAAAAAAACCACATTTTCCTCACATTTATGTGGTGGATAGTTCTGGAATCTGCGTGGATCTAGAAAACTCCATGCACCCCGCGTTCCCCAAAGTCTTCCAAGAAAAATGGTACCTCATTTGTGTGGGTAGGCCTAGTGCCCGCGATAGGAAACGGCGCAAAACGCAACATGGACACACCACATTTTCACGGTGAAAACTGACCCTTTTTTTGCAAAGTGGCTAGCTGTAGATTTTGAACCCTAGCTCTGCCGGCACCTTGGGAAACCTAGCAAACCTATACATTTTTGAAAACTAGACACCCAGGGAATCCAGGATGGGGTGACTTGACTGGCTCTCACCAGGTTCTATTACCCAGAATCCCTTGCAAACCTAAAAATGTGTCAGAAAAACCACATTTTCCTCACATTTCTGTGGTGGAAAGTTCTGGAATCTGCGTGGATCCACAAAATTCCACCCACCCCGCATTCTCCTAAGTCTTCCGAGAAAAATGGTACCTCACTTGTGTGGGTAGGCCTAGTGCCCGCGACAGGAAACGGCCAAAAACACAACGTGGACACACCACATTTTCACAGTGAAAACGGACCTTTTTTTGCAAAGTGCCTAGCTGTAGATTTTGAACCCTAGCTCAGCAGCTCCTAGGTAAACCTAGCAAACCTATACATTTTTGAAAACAAGACACCCAGGGGAATCTAGGATGGGGTGACTTGTCTGGCTGTCACCAGGTTCTGTTACCCAGAATCCCTTGCACACTTTAAAATTTGTCAAAAAAAACACATTTTGCGCAAATTTCTGTGGTAGAAAGTTCTGGAATCTGCGTGGATCCACAAAGTTCCATGCACCCCGCGTTCCCCAAAGTCTTCCGAGAAAAATGGTACCTCACTTGTGTGGGTGGGTCAAGTACGCGCAACAGGAAGGGCCCAAAACATATTGAGGAGACATCAAAATTGCCTATCACAAAACGACCTGGTTTTGCAAGGGGGGTCACATGGGTTTTTGGCCCCGTGCTCGGCGGCTATCTAGGTAAGCCTACCAAACCCACACATTTATGAAAACTAGACACGTGGGGGATTCCAGGGAGGTATGGCTTGCGTGGATCCCCCAACGTTTTCTTACCCATAAACCCCTGAAAACCTCAAATTTAGCTGAAAAAAATCACTTTTTCCACACATTTTTATGTGGGAAAGTTGTGGGATCACCGGGCTGACACAAATTTCCTACCACCCAGCGTTCCCCCCGGTCTCCCGATAAAAATTGTGCCTCACTTGTGTGGGAGGCCCAAGTACCCGCGACAGGCAGGGGCCCAAAACCTATTGAGGAGACATCAAAATTGCTTTTCACAAAACAACCTGGTTTTGCAAGGGGGGTCACCTGGGTTTTTGGCTCCGTGCTCGGCGGCCAGCTAGGGAAACCTACCAAACCCACACATTTCTGAAAACTAGACACCCGGGGGATTCCAGGGAGGTATGGCTTGCGTGGATCCCCCAACGTTTTCTTACCCTGAATCCCCTACAAACCTCAAATGTAGCTGAAAAAATCACTTTTTCCACACATTTTGGTGTGGGAAAGTTGTGGGATCATCGGGCCGACACAAATTTCCTACCACCCAGCGTTCCCCCAGGTCTCCCAATAAAAATGGTGCCTCACTTGTGTGGGAGGCCCAAGTACCCGCGACAGGCAAGGGCCCAAAACGTATTGAGGAGACATCAAAATTGCCTATAACAAAACAACCTGGTTTTGCAAGGGGGGGTCACCTGGGTTTTTGGCCCCGTGCTCGGCGGCCAGCTAGGGAAACCTACCAAACCCACACATTTCTGAAAACTAGACACCCAGGGAATTCCAGGGAGGTATGGCTTGCGTGGATCCCCCAACGTTTTCTTACCCAGAATCTCCTGCAAACCTCAAATTTAGCTGAACAAATCACTTTTTCCACACATTTTTGTGTGGGAAAGTTGTGGGATCACCGAGCTGACACAAATTTCCTACCACCCAGCGTTCCCCCAGGTCTCCCGATAAAAATGGTGCCTCACTTGTGTGGGAGGCCCAAGTACCAGCGGCATCCAGGGGCCCAAAACCTATTGAGGAGACATCAAAATTGCTTTTCACAAAACAACCTGGTTTTGCAAGTGGGGTCACCTGGGTTTTTGGCTCCGTGCTCGGCGGCCAGCTAGGGAAAGGTATGAAACCCACACATTTCTGAAAACTAGACAACCGGGGGATTCCAGGGAGGTATGGCTTGCATGGATCCCGCAACATTTTCTTACCCAGAATCCCCTGCAAACCTCAAATGTAGCTGAAAAAATCACTTTTTCCACACATTTTGGTGTGGGAAAGTTGTGGGATCATTGGGCTGACACAAATTTCCTACCACCCAGCATTCCCCCAGGTCTCCCAATAAAAATGTTGCCTCACTTGTGTGGGAGGCCCAAGTACCCGCGACAGGCAAGGGCCCAAAACGTATTGAGGAGACATCAAAATTGCCTTTAACAAAACAACCTGGTTTTGCAAAGGGGGGTCACCTGGGTTTTTGGCCGCGTGCTCGGCGGCCAGCTAGGGAAAGGTACCAAACCCACACATTTCTGAAAAGTAGACAACCGGGGGATTCCAGGGAGGTATGCTTGCATGGATCCCCCAACATTTTCTTACCCAGAATCCCCTGCAAACCTCAAATTTAGCTGAAAAAAATCACTTTTTCCACACATTTTTGTGTGGGAAAGTTGTGGGATCACCGGGCTGACACAAATTTCCTACCACCCAGCGTTCCCCCAGGTCTCCTGATAAAAATGGTGCCTCACTCGTGTGGGAGGCCCAAGTACCCGCGACAGGCAAGGGCCCAAAACGTATTGAGGAGACATCAAAATTGCCTATCACAAAACAACCTGGTTTTGCAAGGGGGGTCACCTGGGTTTTTGGCCCCGTGCTCGGCGGCCAGCTAGGGAAACCTACCAAACCCACACGTTTCTGAAAACTAGACACCCGGGGGATTCCAGGGAGGTATGGCTTGCGTGGATTCCCCAACGTTTTCTTACCCAGAATCCCCTGCAAACCTCAAATTTAGCTGAAAAAATCACTTTTTCCACACATTTTTGTGTGGGAAAGTTGTGGGACCACCGGGCTGACACAAATTTCCTACCACCCAGCGTTCCCCCAGGTCTCCCGATAAAAATGGTGTCTCACTCGTGTGGGAGGCCCAAGTACCCGCAACAGGCAAGGGCCCAAAACGTATTGAGGAGACATCAAAATTGCCTATCACAAAACAACCTGGTTTTGCAAGGGGGGTCACCTGGGTTTTTGGCCCCGTGCTCGGCGGCCAGCTAGGGTAACCTACCAAACCCATATGTTTCTGAAAACTAGACACCCAGGGGATTCCAGGGAGGCATGGCTTGCGTGGATCCCCCAACGTTTTCTTACCCAGAATCCCCTGCAAACCTCAAATTTAGCTGAAAAAAATCACTTTTTCCACACATTTTTGTGTGGGAAAGTTGTGGGATCACCGGGCTGACACAAATTTCCTACCACCCAGCGTTACCCCAGGTCTCCCGATAAAAATGGTGCCTCACTCGTGTGGGAGGCCCAAGTACCCGCGACAGGCAAGGGCCCAAAACGTATTGAGGAGACATCAAAATTGCCTATCACAAAACAACCTGGTTTTACAAGGGGGGTCACCTGGGTTTTTGGCCCTGTGTTCGGCGGCCAGCAATGGAAACCTACCAAACCCACACATTTCTGAAAACTAGACACCCGGGGAATTCCAGAGAGGTATGGCTTGCGTGGATCCCCCAACGTTTTCTTACCCAGAATCTTCTGTAAACCTCAAATTTAGCTGAAAAAAATCACTTTTTCCACACATTTTTGTGTGGGAAAGTTGTGGGATCACCGGGCGGACACAAATTTCCTACCACCCAGCATTCCCCCAGGTCTCCCGATAAAAAATGGTGCCTCACTCGTGTGGGAGGCCCAAGTACCCGCGACAGGCAAGGGCCCAAAACGTATTGAGGAAACATCAAAATTGCCTATCACAAAACAACCTGGTTTTGCAAGGGGGGTCACCTGGGTTTTTGGCCCTGTGCTCGGCGGCCAGCTAGGGAAACCTACCAAACCAACACATTTCTGAAAACTAGACACCCAGGGAATTCCAGGGAGGTATGGCTTGCGTGGATCCCCCAACGTTTTCTTACCCAGAATCTCCTGCAAACCTCAAATTTAGCTGAAAAAATCACTTTTTCCACACATTTTTGTGTGGGAAAGTTGTGGGATCACCGGTCTGACACAAATTTCCTACCACCCAGCGTTCCCCCAGGTCTCCCGATAAAAATGGTGCCTCACTCATGTGGGAGGCCCAAGTACCCGCGACAGGCAAGGGCCCAAAACATATTGAGGAGACATCAAAATTGCCTATCACAAAACAACCTGGTTTTGCAAGGGGGGTCACCTGGGTTTTTGGCCCCGTGCTCGGCGGCCAGCAAGGGACACCTACCAAACCCACACATTTCTGAAAACTAGACAACCAGGAGATTCCAGGGAGGTATGGCTTGTGTAGATCCCCCAACATTTTCTTACCCAGAATCACCTGCAAACCTCAAATGTAGCTGAAAAAAATCACTTTTTCCACACATTTTTGTGTGGGAAAGTTGTGGGATCACCGGGCTAACACAAATTTCCTACCACCCAGCGTTCCCCAGGTCTCCCAATAAAAATGGTGCCTCACTCGTGTGGGAGGCCCAAGTACCCGCGACAGGCAAGGGCCCAAAACGTATTGAGGAGACATCAAAAGTGCCTACCACAAAACAACCTGATTTTGTAAGGGGGGTCACCTGAGTTTTTGGCCCTGTGCTCGGCGGCCTACTAGGGAACCTACCAAACCCACACATTTCTGAAAACTAGACACCCGGGGGATTCCAGGGAGGTATGGCTTGCGTGGATCCCCCCCAACGTTTTCTTACCGAGAATCCCCTGTTAACCTCAAATTTAGATGAAAAAAATCACATTTTCCACACATTTTTGTGTGGGAAAGTTGTGGGATCACCGGGCTGACACAAATTTCCTACCACCCAGCCATCCCACAGGTCTCCCGATAAAAATGGTGCCTCACTCGTGTGGGAGGTCCAAGTACCCGCGACAGGCAAGGGCCCAAAACGTATTGAGGAGACATAAAAATTGCCTATCACAAAACAACCTGGTTTTGCAAGGGGGGTCACCTGGGTTTTTGGCCCCGTGCTCGGCGGCCAGCTAGGGTAACCTACCAAACCCATATGTTTCTGAAAACTAGACACCCAGGGGATTCCAGGGAGGCATGGCTTGCGTGGATCCCCCAACGTTTTCTTACACAGAATCTCCTGCAAACCTCAAATTTAGCTGAAAAAAACTCACTTTTTCCACACATTTTTGTGTGGGAAGGCTGTGGGACACAAATTTCCTACCACCCCGCATTCCCCCAGGTCTCCCGATAAAAATGGTGCCTCACTCGTGTGGGAAGCCCAAGTACCCGCGACAGGCAAGGGCCCAAAAAGTATTGAGGAGACATCAAAATTGCCTATCACAAAACAACCTGGTTTTGCAAGGGTGGTCACCTGGGTTTTTGGCCCCGTGTTCGGCAGCCAGCTAGGAAAACCTACCAAACCCACACATTTCTGAAAACTAGACACCCGGGGGATTCCAGGGAGGTATGGCTTGCGTGGATCCCCCAACGTTTTCTTACCCAGAATCCCCTGCGAACCTTAAATTTTGCTGAACAAATCACTTTTTCCACACATTTTTGTGTGGGAAAGTTGAGGGATCACCGGGCTGACACAAATTTCCTACCACCGAGCATTCCCCCAGGTCTCCCTATAAAAATGGTGCCTCACTCATGTGAGAGGCCCAAGTACCCGCGACAGGCAAGGTCCCAAAACATATTGAGGAGACATCAAAATTGCCTATCACAAAACGACCTTGTTTTGCAAGGGGGGTCACCTGGGTTTTCGGCCCCGTGCTTGGCGGCCAGCAAGGAAAACCTACCAAACCCACACATTTCTGAAAACTAGACACCCAGGGAATTCCAGGGAGGTATGGCTTGCATGGATCCCCCAACGTTTTCTTACCCAGAATCTCCTGCAAACCTCAAATTTAGCTGAAAAAATCACTTTTTTCCACACATTTTTGTGTGGGAACGTTGTGGGATCACCGAGCTGACACAAATTTCCTACCACCCAGCGTTCCCCCAGGTCTCCCAATAAAAATGGTGCCTCACTTGTGTGGGAGGCCCAAGTACCCGCGACAGGCAGGGGCCCAAAACCTATTGAGGAGACATCAAAATTGCTTTTCACAAAACAACCTGGTTTTTCAAGGGGGGTCACCTGGGTTTTTGGCTCCGTGCTCGGAGGCCAGCAAGGGAAACCTACCAAACCCACACATTTCTGAAAACTAGACACCTGGGGGATTCCAGGGAGGTATGGCTTGCATGGATCCCCCAACGTTTTCTTACCCAGAATCCCCTGCAAACCTCAAATGTAGCTGAACAAAATCACTTTTTCCACACATTTTGGTGTGGGAAAGTTGTGGGATCATTGGGCTGTCACAAATTTCCTACCATCCAGCATTCTCCCAGGTCTCCCAATAAAAATGGTGCCTCACTTGTGTGGGAGGCCCAAGTACCCGCGACAGGCAAGGGCCCAAAACGTATTGAGGAGACATCAAAATTGCCTATAACAAAACAACCTGGTTTTGCAAAGGGGGGTCACCTGGGTTTTTGGCCCCGTGCTCGGCGGCCAGCTAGGGAAAGGTACCAAACCCACACATTTCTGAAAACTAGACAACCGGGGGATTCCAGGGAGGTATGGCTTGCATGGATCCCCCAACATTTTCTTACCCAGAATCCCCTGCAAACCTCAAATTTAGCTGAAAAAATCACTTTTTCCACACATTTTTGTGTGGGAAAGTTGTGGGATCACCGGGCTGACACAAATTTCCTACCACCCAGCATTCCCACAGGTCTCCCGATAAAAATGGTGCCTCACTCGTGTGGGAGGCCCAAGTACCCGCGACAGGCAAGGGCCCAAAACGTATTGAGGAGACATCAAAATTGCCTATCACAAAACATCCTGGTTTTGCAATGGGGGTCACCTGGGTTTTTGGCCCCGTGCTCGGCGGCCAGCTAGGGAAACCACCAAACCCACACATTTCTGAAAACTAGACACCCAGGGAATTCCAGGGAGGTATGGCTTGCGTGGATCCCCCAACGTTTTCTTACCCAGAATCTGCTGCAAACCTCAAATTTAGCTGAAAAAATCACTTTTTCCACACATTTTTGTGTGGGAAAGTTGTGGGATCACCAAGCTGACACAATTTTCCTACCACCCAGCGTTCCCCCAGGTCTCCCGATAAAAATGGTGCCTCACTCATGTGGGAGGCCCAAGTACCCGCGACAGGCAAGGGCCCAAAACATATTGAGGAGACATCAAAATTGCCTATCACAAAACACCCTGGTTTTGCAAGGGGGTCACCTGGGTTTTTGGCCCCGTGCTCGGCGGCCAGCAAGGGAAACCTACCAAACCCACACATTTCTGAAAACTAGACAACCAGGAGATTCCAGGGAGGTATGGCTTGTGTGGATCCCCCAACATTTTCTTACCCAGAATCCCCTGCAAACCTCAAATTTAGCTGAAAAAAATCACTTTTTCCACACATTTTTGTGTGGGAAAGTTGTGGGATCACCGGGCTGACACAAATTTCCTACCACCCAGCGTTCCCCAGGTCTCCCGATAAAAATGGTGCCTCACTCGTGCGGGAGGCCCAAGTACCCGCGACAGGCAAGGGCCCAAAACGTATTGAGGAGACATCAAAAGTGCCTACCACAAAACAACCTGGTTTTGTAAGGGGGGTCACCTGGGTTTTTGGCCCTGTGCTCGGCGGCCTACTAGGGAACCTACCAAACCCACACATTTCTGAAAACTAGACACCCGGGGGATTCCAGGGAGGTATGGCTTCCATGGATCCCCTAACGTTTTCTTACACAGAATCTCCTGCAAACCTCAAATTTAGCTGAAAAAAACTCACTTTTTCCACACATTTTTGTGTGGGAAGGCTGTGGGACACAAATTTCCTACCACCCCGCATTCCCCCAGGTCTCCCGATAAAAATGGTGCCTCACTCGTGTGGGAGGCCCAAGTACCCGCGACAGGCAAGGGCCCAAAAAGTATTGAGGAGACATCAAAATTGCCTATCACAAAACAACCTGGTTTTGCAAGGGTGGTCACCTGGGTTTTTGGCCCCGTGTTCGGAGGCCAGCTAGGGAAACCTCCCAAACCCACACATTTCTGAAAACTAGACACCTGGGGATTCCAGGGAGGTATGGCTTGCGTGGATCCCCCAACGTTTTCTTACCCAGAATCACCTGCGAACCTTAAATTTTGCTGAAAAAATCACTTTTTCCACTCATTTTTGTGTGGGAAAGTTGTGGGATCACCGGGCTGACACAAATTTCCTACCACCGAGTGTTCCCCCAGGTCTCCCTATAAAAATGGTGCCTCAGTCAGGTGAGAGGCCCAAGTACCCGCGACAAGCAAGGGCCCAAAACATATTGAGGAGACATCAAAATTGCCTATCACAAAACGACCTTGTTTTGCAAGGGGGGTCACCTGGGTTTTCGGCCCCGTGCTTGGCGGCCAGCAAGGAAAACCTACCAAACCCACACATTTCTGAAAACTAGACACCCGGGGGATTCCAGGGAGGTATGGCTTGCGTGGATCCCCCAACGTTTTCTTACCCAGAATCCCCTGCAAACCTCAAATGTAGCTGAAAAAATCACTTTTTCCACACATTTTGGTGTGGGAAAGTTGTGGGATCATCGGGCCGACACAAATTTCCTACCACCCAGCGTTCCCCCAGGTCTCCCAATAAAAATGGTGCCTCACTCATGTGGGAGGCCCAAGTACCCGCGACAGGCAAGGGCCCAAAACGTATTGAGGAGACATCAAAATTGCCTATAACAAAACAACATGGTTTTGCAAGGGGGGTCACCTGGGTTTTTGCCCCCGTGCTCAGCGGCCAGCTAGGGAAACCTACCAAACCCACACATTTCTGAAAACTAGACACCCAGGGAATTCCAGGGAGGTATGGCTTGCATGGATCCCCCAACGTTTTCTTACCCAGAATCTCCTGCAAACCTCAAATTTAGCTGAAAAAATCACTTTTTTCCACACATTTTTGTGTGGGAACGTTGTGGGATCACCGAGCTGACACAAATTTCCTACCACCCAGCGTTCCCCCAGGTCTCCCAATAAAAATGGTGCCTCACTTGTGTGGGAGGCCCAAGTACCCGCGACAGGCAGGGGCCCAAAACCTATTGAGGAGACATCAAAATTGCTTTTCACAAAACAACCTGGTTTTTCAAGGGGGTCACCTGGGTTTTTGGCTCCGTGCTCGGAGGCCAGCAAGGGAAACCTACCAAACCCACACATTTCTGAAAACTAGACACCCGGGGGATTCCAGGGAGGTATGGCTTGCATGGATCCCCCAACATTTTCTTACCCAGAATCCCCTGCAAACCTCAAATTTAGCTGAAAAAATCACTTTTTCCACACATTTTTGTGTGGGAAAGTTGTGGGATCACCGAGCTGACACAATTTTCCTACCACCCAGCATTCCCTCAGGTCTCCCGATAAAAATGGTGCCTCACTCATGTGGGAGGCCCAAGTACCCGCGACAGGCAAGGGCCCAAAACGTATTGAGAAGACATGAAAATTGCCTATCAGAAAACAACCTGGTTTTGCAATGGGGGTCACCTGGGTTTTTGGCCCCGTGCTTGGCGGCCAGCTAGGGAAACCTACCAAACCCACACATTTATGAAAACTAGACACCTAGGGAATTCCAGGGAGGTATGCCTTGCGTGGATCCCCCAACGTTTTCTTACCCAGAATCTCCTGCAAACCTCAAATTTAGCTGAAAAAATCACTTTTTCCACACATTTTTGTGTGGGAAAGTTGTGGGATCACCAAGCTGACACAATTTTCCTACCACCCAGCGTTCCCCCAGGTCTCCCGATAAAAATGGTGCCTCACTTGTGTGGGAGGCCCAAGTACCCGCGACAGGCAGGGGCCCAAAACCTATTGAGGAGACATCAAAATTGCTTTTCACAAAACAACCTGGTTTTGCAAGGGGGGTCGCCTGGGTTTTTGGCTCCGTGCTCGGCGGCCAGCAAGGGAAACCTACCAAACCCACACATTTCTGAAAACTAGACACCCGGGGGATTCCAGGGAGGTATGGCTTGCGTGGATCCCCAAACGTGTTCTTACCCAGAATCCCCTGCAAACCTCAAATGTAGCTGAAAAAATCACTTTTTCCACACATTTTGGTGTGGGAAAGTTGTGGGATCATTGGGCTGACACAAATTTCCTACCACCCAGCGTTCCCCCAGGTCTCCCAATAAAAATGGTGCCTCACTTGTGTGGGAGGCCCAAGTACCCGCGACAGGCAAGGGCCCAAAACTTATTGAGGAGACATCAAAATTGCCTATAACAAAACAACCTGGTTTTGTAAAGGGGGGTCACCTGGGTTTTTGGCCCCGTGCTCGGCGGACAGCTAGGGAAAGGTACCAAACCCACACATTTCTGAAAACTAGACAACCGGGGGATTCCAGGGAGGTATGGCTTGCATGGATCCCCCAACATTTTCTTACCCAGAATCCCCTGCGAACCTCAAATTTAGCTGAAAAAATCACTTTTTCCACACATTTTTGTGTGGGAAAGTTGTGGGATCACCGGGCTGACACAAATTTCCTACCACCCAGTGTTCCCCAAGGTCTCCCGATAAAAATGGTGCCTCACTCGTGTGGGAGGCCTAAGTACCCGCGACAGGCAAGGGCCCAAAACGTATTGAGGAGACATCAAAATTGCCTATCATAAAACAACCTATTTTTGCAATGGGGGTCACCTGGGTTTTTGGCCCCGTGCTCGGCGGCCAGCTAGGGAAACCTACCAAACCGACACATTTCTGAAAACTAGACACCCGGGGGATTCCAGGGAGGTATGGCTTGTGTGGATCCCCCCAACGTTTGCTTACCCAGAATCCCCTGCAATCCTCAAATTTAGCTGAAAAATATCACTTTTTCCACACATTTTTGGGTGGGAAAGTTGTGGGATCACCGGGCTGACAAAAATGTCCTACCACCCAGCGTTCCCCCAGGTCTGACACTAAAAATGGTGCCTCACTCGTGTGGGAGGCCCAAGTACCCGCGACAGGCAAGGGCCCAAAACGTATTGAGGAGACATCAAAATTGCCTATCACAAAACAACCTGGTTTTGCAAGGGGGGTCACCATGGTTTTTGGCCCCGTGTTCGGCGGCCAGCAAAGGAAGCCTACCAAGCCCACACGTTTCTGAAAACTAGACACCCGGGGGATTCCAGGGAGGTATGGCTTGCGTGGATCCCCCAACGTTTTCTTACCCAGAATCTCCTGCAAACCTCAAATGTAGCTGAAGAAAATCACTTTTTCCACACATTTTTGTGTGGGAAAGTTGTGGGACACAAATTTCCTACCACCCCGCGTTCCCCCAGGTCTCCCAATAAAAATGGTGCCTCACTCATGTGGGAGGCCCAAGTACCCGCGACAGGCAGGGGCCCAAAACGTATTGAGGAGACATCAAAATTGCCTATTACAAAACAACCTGGTTTTGCAAGGGGGGTCACCTGGGTTTTTGGCCCCGTGCTCGGCGGCCAGCAAGGGAAACCTACCAAACCCACACATTTCTGAAAACTAGACAACCAGGAGATTCCAGGGAGGTATGGCTTGTGTGGATCCCCCAACATTTTCTTACCCAGAATCCCCTGCAAACCTCAAATTTAGCTGAAAAAATCACTTTTTCTACACATTTTTGTGTGGGAAAGTTGTGGGATCACCGGGCTGACACAAATTTCCTACCACCCATCGTTCCCCAGGTCTCCCGATAAAAATGGTGCCTCACTCGTGTGGGAGGGGGGGGTGATACCAAAGGGGATGATGGACGGAGCGTTAGAGCAAATCAAACACTCACCCCTAGTCAACTGATCTGGGTTTAATCCATCATCATTCTTTAGCTCACTCCACCACCCCAGTTCAGACATGGCCATATGCAAATCAGTCTGACCCTGTGCCTCATGGGAACAGTCAAGCCCGAACTGTCAAGCCATGTCTTCCCTGGACCAGAAACAAGCATCCTGGGACCGGTTTCGGGTTCAAAACCCTCATCAGCCATGCTATCTTGAATCCAGTGGCAAAGTGAGCAAGGGACCCACGTCTGGGCATACCCTGCCAACTTAGGGCGAACAAAGCGATACCAAAGGGGATGATGGACGGAGCGTTAGAGCAAATCAAACACTCACCCCCGTCAACTGATCTGGGTTTAATCCATCATAATTCTTTAGCTCACTCCACCACCCCAGTTCAGACATGGCCATATGCAAATCAGTCTGACCCTGTGCCTCATGGGAACAGTCCAGCCCGAACTGCCAAGCCATGTCTTCCCTGGACCAGAAACAAGCATCCTGGGACCGGTTTCGGGTTCAAAACCCTCATCAGCCAGGCTATCTTGAATCCAGTGGCAAAGTGAGCAAGGGACCCACGTCTGGGCATACCCTGCCAACTTAGGGCGAACAAAGCGATACCAAAGGGGATGATGGACGGAGCGTTAGAGCAAATCAAACACTCACCCCCAGTCAACTGATCTGGGTTTAATCCATCATCATTCTTTAGCTCACTCCACCACCCCAGTTCAGACATGGCAAAATGCAAATCAGTCTGACCCTGTGACTCATGGGAACAGTCCAGCCCGAACTGCCAAGCCATGTCTTCCCTGGACCAGAAACAAGCATCCTGGGACCGGTTTCGGGTTCAAAACCCTCATCAGCCAGGCTATCTTGAATCCAGTGGCAAAGTGAGCAAGGGACCCACGTCTGGGCATACCCTGCCAACTTAGGGCGAACAAAGCGATACCAAAGGGGATGATAGACGGAGCGTTAGAGCAAATCAAACACTCACCCCCAGTCAACTGATCTGGGTTTAATCCATCATCATTCTTTAGCTCACTCCACCACCCCAGTTCAGACATGGCCATATGCAAATCAGTCTGACCCTGTGCCTCATGGGAACAGTCCAGCCCGAACTGCCAAGCCATGTCTTCCCTGGACCAGAAACAAGCATCCTGGGACCGGTTTCGGGTTCAAAACCCTCATCAGCCAGGCTATCTTGAATCCAGTGGCAAAGTGAGCAAGAGACCCACGTCTGGGCATACCCTGCCAACTTAGGGCGAACAAAGCGATACCAAAGGGGATGATGGACGGAGCGTTAGAGCAAATCAAACACTCACCCCCAGTCAACTGATCTGGGTTTAATCCATCATCATTCTTTAGCTCACTCCACCACCCCAGTTCAGACATGGCCATATGCAAATCAGTCTGACCCTGTGCCTCATGGGAACAGTCCAGCCCGAACTGCCAAGAGAGGCCCAAGTACCCGCGACAGGCAAGGGCCCAAAACGTATTGAGGAGACATCAAAATTGCTTTTCACAAAACAACCTGGTTTTGCAAGGGGGGTCACCTGGGTTGTTGGCCCCGTGCTCGGTGGCCAGCAAGGGAAACCTACCAAACCCACACATTTCTGAAAACTAGACACCCGGGGGATTCCAGGGAGGTATGGCTTGCGTGGATCGCCCAACGTTTTCTTACCCAGAATCCCCTGCAAACCTCAAATGTAGCTGAAAAAATCACTTTTTCCACACATTTTGGTGTGGGAAAGTTGTGGGATCATTGGGCTGACACAAATTTCCTACCACCCTGCGTTCCCCCAGGTCTCCTAATAAAAATGGTGCCTCACTTGTGTGGGAGGCCCAAGTACCCGCGACAGGCAAGGGCCCAAAACGTATTGAGGAGACATCAAAATTGCCTATAACAAAACAACCTGGTTTGGCAAAGGGGGTCACCTGGGCTTTTGGCCCCGTGCTCGGCGGCCAGCTAGGGAAAGGTACCAAACCCACACATTTCTGAAAACTAGACAACCGGGGGATTCCAGGGAGGTATGGCTTGCATGGATCCCCCAACATTTTCTTACCCAGAATCCCCTGCAAACCTCAAATTAGGTGAAAAAATCACTTTTTCCACACATTTTTGTGTGGGAAAGTTGTGGGATCACCGGGCTGACACAAATTTCCTACCACCCAGCGTTCCCCCAGGTCTCCCGATAAAAATTGTGCCTCACTCGTGTGGGAGGCCCAAGTACCCGCGACAGGCAAGGGCCCAAAACGTATTGAGAAGACATGAAAATTGCCTATCAGAAAACAACCTGGTTTTGCAATGGGGGTCACCTAGGTTTTTGGCTCGTGCTTGGCGGCCAGCTAGGGAAACCTACCAAACCCACACATTTCTGAAAACTAGACACGCGGGGTATTCCAGGGAGGTATGGCTTCCGTGGATCCCCCAACGTTTTCTTACCCAGAATCCCCTGCAAACCTCAAATTTAGCTGAAAAAATCACTTTTTCCACACATTTTTGTGTGGGAAAGTTGTGGGATCACCGGGCTGACACAAATTTACTACCACCCAGCGTTACCCCAGGTCTCCCTATAAAAATGGTGCCTCACTCATGTGAGAGGCCCAAGTACCCGCGACAAGCAAGGGCCCAAAACATATTGAGGAGACATCAAAATTGCCTATCACAAAACGACCTTATTTTGCAAGGGGGGTCACCTGGGTTTTTGGCCCCGTGCTCGGCGGCCAGCAAGGGAAACCTACCAAACCCACACATTTCTGAAAACTAGACACCCGGGGGATTCCACGGAGGTATGACTTGCGTGGATCCCCCAACGTTTTCTTACCCAGAATCTCCTGCAAACCTCAAATTTAGCTGAAAAAATCACTTTTTCCACACATTTTTGTGTGAGAAAGTTGTGGGATCACTGGGCTGACACAAATTTCCTACCACCCAGCGTTCCCCCAGGTCTCCCGATAAAAATGGTGCCTCACTCGTGTGGGAGGCCCAAGTACCCGTGACAGGCAAGGGCCCAAAACGTATTGAGGAGACATCAAAATTGCCTATCACAAAACAACCTGGTTTTGCAAGGGGGTTCACCTGGGTTTTTGGCCCCGTGCTCGGCGGCCAGCTAGGGAAACCTACCAGCCCATACATTCTGAAAACTAGACACCCGGGGGATTCCAGGGAGGTATGGCTTCCATGGATCCCCCAACGTTTTCTTACCCAGAATCCCCTGCAAACCTCAAATTTAGCTGAAAAAAATCACTTTTTCCACACATTTTTGTGTGGGAAAGTTGTGGGATCACCGGGCTGACACAAATGTCCTACCACCCAGCGTTACCCCAGGTCTCCCGATAAAAATGGTGCCTCACTCGTGTGGGAGGCCCAAGTACCCGCGACAGGCAAGGGCCCAAAACGTATTGAGGAAACATCAAAATTGCCTATCACAAAACAACCTGGTTTTGCAAGGGGGGTCACCAGGGTTTTTGGCCCCGTGCTCGGCGGCCAGCAAGGGAAGCCTACCAAAC